>OZ005742.1:162336503-162399003 GCA_963930735.1 Dioctria linearis | reverse complement strand
GATATTCCGATATTCAAGGTCTCTAGTAGTGATTATTAATAACTAAGGCCTACACCTTATGGTTAATACTGCTGATCCTTATAAATAAATATTAAAATTATGAGGTAGAGGACCGTGTACATATCAAATATTGAAGGTAATACTACGACTGTTTAACAATATTGCCAGGAAATTTATGATTTTGTATAAAGATTGGTTACTTTACACAATAAAGCATTTTGACCAGCTTATCACTAGTAATGTTATAGACTAGGTTAACATTAGTATTGAAATAAAGCTATAGCTGTTTAACAGTATTGCAATGAATCTACTGATTCGGAAACTTAAAACTAGATAAAATAGATAAAATAACAAAAACAACATAAAAAACATAAAAACACAAAATGACTATCCCTTCGTCTTATAGCTTAAAACTAACACTGTTTAGGTTAATTTGTTGTTTTCCTCTAGAGATAATACTCGACGACCTGAATTGTGAATGAGAAACAGGTGGATGCCTTTATGTTAAGAATATTTTTTGATGCATGCTAACTACTTTTCTTAACGTAGCAGCATTATGCGGATTTCGAAATATTTCCCAATATGAATTCAAATGACATCATCTGCGAGTTAGGTAGCACACATATATTTACATTTGTAGAAAATAGGCAATGTTCGACGCAAGATACAAATTTTGAGATATATCAAGGTAGCAAGATTATTAGAATTTTCCTTAAGTTGAACAAATTTCCAAAGCATTTTTAAATCTTTATCTACCAAAAATTAAGGAAATATATAAATATAATTCGAGATTGATGAAAGAAAGTTTTCATTCATAAAATTCCTAACGATTTGCTACCCAATTATAAAAAAAAAATTCTCAACACCGATATATTTGTTTTAAGCGCTATATTCAGAATTTTTCTTGTTCGAGGAAGGATATGTTGTACATAAAACTTTAATTTCCAAAATTTCTGCGCGTTAGATTAAAATTCTAGTTTCTTACAAATATTTAATATATTCATCTGCGTGGGTATGGGTAATTAATTTAAAAAAGTACGCTATTATAACAATATGCACAACATAGCAGCTACCTACCAACTGATCATCAATTAAAATTGTATGTTAAACAAATAAATGCATTAACTTTGATGAAATAAAACCAGGAAAATTTTATATGTAAATGCTTTGAAATTATGTTTTGTTTTATATTAGTAAAAACTCGTAATGTCAAAAACAATTTGAATTCTTTCTCTAACAAAAATTAAGAAAATACATAAATGTAATTCGCAACTGATGAAAGAAAACTCTCATTCATAAAATTCCTACCCGATTATAAACCCAAGCAATAAAATTCAAGCCCATTTGGTTTGGTCGTTATAAAACTACAACATTTTTGTTGCCGATTTTTTCCTCATCGAGAATTTGAAACTATATTCACTAATTCTCAACACAGATAAAGTTCTTTTTAAACTCATATTCGAGCGTTATCCCATTCACAACAAGCAAATAGCGGTTGTGCATAAAAGTTTAATCTCCAAAATTTCATGCGTTAGATTAAAAATTCTATTTTCTTACAATTAATATTTAAAATATTCATGCGTGTGGGTGTGGGTAATTAATATAAAAATTATAACCATGCTAATATAACAATACGTACAACATAACAGCTACCTACCAATTGATTACCAAATAAAAATAGGTGTTAAACAAATAAAAGCAAATTTGATGAAATAAAACCTGGAAAAAAATTTAAATATAAATGCTTTAAAAATTATATTTTGTTTTATATTCTGAAGCAGTTAGTAGAAACTTGTTTATAAAAGACTGCAAAGATAGCAAAATTTTGTTATACGCACGATTTAGTTGCATAAGTTATCCACATTCGGTGATTAAAACCCACAGCATCAAACAGCTATTCATAATTCCGGGGGCGATGGATGCTAAACAATATATATACGAGTTGAGCCATCGCTATAAAACGAAAAGCAGCAAGCTAGAAAGGAAATGAACACTGGAAACAAAAAATAAACCGATTTAAAACGTTATAAAATTCTTTATTTTGCATAAGCCGTCTTAATCTAATTTACAATATTTATATTTATTTTACAATATTTATATATTATTTATATTTTTTTCATGTTAACACTAATCTATTTCAATTATTTTATATGGCTATCTCTAATTAGATGTCTTTTATCATCGTGTGGATTTAGAGCAATTTTTGTTTGAGATATTGAGCTAACTTCATGTTTTTGAGATTGTATTAAATTTTGGGTTATTATTTTCACACTGTTAGCATTCAAACATTCGACATAATCATCAAAAGTAATTCTATTCTTCACAATCTGCCGTTTCACACCCTTGGATTTTTTAGCTTTATCCTTGCCCCCTACCCTGAGCGCATACATTTTCGATCTCAATCCAACAAATTCTGTCATAATGCAACCGTTGTTCTCATTTTCATGAGGCCCAACACCTTTTTATTGACTAGAGGTATATCCCAGATGTTGTTGGATGGATAGTCGCTGGTATCAAAATGTAAATGGCAGTCGCGTTTAATAATATCATATAAGTCGGGGCAGCTAATTCAATAAATTAGGCTATCTGTATCCGTATAACAAACAACACAATTTGATCCAAACTGGGGAATCATATAATCATAATGGAATTTGTAAATGTTTGTTTTTGCTAAATCTAAAATGCACATGCCTACATATATTGGTTTATTGAAATATATTTCTGTTTTGTTTAGTTCAATGGCCACCAAGTTCTCATTAAAAATCACTGAGGATTTAAACTCCGGCTTAGAGATTAGAGCTTCAGCTCCATATCGACCCAACCATTTCGTCACTAATTTAACGTTACTATGCTTCCGAACGTTTTCCACAGTGTTGCCGAACACGGCGTTATTCATCAGCTTGAAAAGATTTTTCTCGAAATCGTTCTTGGACGACGCTCGCAATTGCTTATTTAAATCTATGAAGGATTTTAACCAATGGGCTTGGTTAAACTGGAGTATTCTATGAATTTTAGTCATCTTTAAGCCGTGTTTGAGAGCTTGTTTTAAAGTTTGGTAATGGATTACATATCTCGTTTTATTGTAAAGGGTGGCCATTAGTTTTTTCTGTTTTGATTTGGGAGCGCAGCAATGCTCTGGACAGAAAGGTAGATCTTTATGAAAATCGTGAAGCTCTTGGGGATATTCCAAATCTACTTCTAAAATGTAGCCTGTGGACGAATCATTCGACACTTCTTCTACCTTAACGTTGTTTGCATTATCTACCCACTTGAAGCCGCCGTAAGATAGAGCTTGTGACATTGCCCAACCATATTGGTTATTAACATCATAGTATTGTAAGAATTTTACTGACGTCCTTGGATCATAATCACACATATAATATTTGTTATTTGCTTTGGAGTAACGTTTAGAGTACTGACTGAGGCCACCTCGGATACCACGCTCAACAAACATTAACATATCTATGTCTGTGAGTAATTCCAAAGTTATATTAATATGCTTCAGCATAGCGTCCCAAGTATAACCCGGAAGTGTGAAATAGTGAGCAGGATCTAGCCCATATGTTTGGAGACAACTTGTACGGAATTGTTCAAAAACATCTGCCAACAGAAGTACATCAGTCTTTAAATACAAATCGGAGTACTCACCCAAATTTTGCATCGAAAACTCATTCCAGACTTTGTGAGCATGCGCATATTCTTCTTCGCTAACATTAGAGTAATTAAGTTTATTGTAAGATTGTTCAATGGTTGGTAAAGCACTTTCAGAGAACTTTGATGAATCATTAAAATAGTCGTATGGGTAAATACCTTTGCGTGTTAAGAGTTGAAACTGCTCATCAGACAAATGCTGAAATTGCGACTTTAAAATGGATAGAATGGTTAAATATGAGGAGAGGGTGACTAAGCTACTCGCAAGAAACCTAAATGAATCAATGAATCGAAATTTAATTGGATGGCTATCTAAATGTTTTGTAAACGATATGTATCGCTTATGGGAAGAAGATTAACCCTCCTTTCCAAATCTGAAGCCAAATTTTTTATAATAAAATGTGAATCATAGCCGCTAAGATTATGAAAAATTATGGGGACAGTATGGCTATCTTTAAAATTTATATTACACCCACCATGTGCTGGTCCTCGGTATTTACCTGTTAAGTGACAGTGATCGCGTACCTTTTTGGCATCCTCTGAGAACGGCTTTTCGCAAATATGGCAGAGCACGGCGGCCTCAAACAATGCTATTTCCTCAGCAGTCATCTGATTCATGGGTAGAGGACAAAGGAAAACAGTTTCCACATCCTCAGCAAAATGCTTTAATTCGCACACGAACCACTCAATACAATCCACGCCGCGATGAGACTTAAAAAATGATAGTGTGGGATCGTAAGAACATTTAACGTAGTATGCTATACTACAAGGTATATGCTGTTGATACATATTTTCATTCTTACATTCTACTAACAAACATTCCAAGTCCGCGTATATTACAAACGGAGCTTCTATCTTATTCCCAAAATTCTTAAATTTAAGCCGCTTCTGGTCTTCGGATGGTAGTCGAATCTTGCAGTCATTCTGCAGCTTGCAGTCTTCCATATAGCGCTCTAATGTAGCAGATGAGTAAAAGAAGTGAAGACAGCAGCGGTCGCAGAAATATTTCTCTCCATCATGACTACTGAGTTGCGACGACAAAAGCCTGGATAAATTCTTAATCCAAACGTAGTGGTATTGCACCGTTTTAGCAGCATCGTCGTATTCTTTCTCGTCGCCATCCTCATCGTAGTATTCATCTTTAATCATTAAAAGGTTGACGTGTTTCTCCTTTTTATTCTTTGTCAGGTATGTTGGCAGTGTGATAAATTCTCCTTTTGCCTTCTTGGCCATCTTCTTCAAAATATATACGTTGATGGAGATGTCATTCGGCTTCTCGAATCGCGGAATCTGCTTAACAGTCATCGGAAACTGAATTCCTGTCAAGCTCAAAATGGTGCTGTAGTGGGGGTATTTTGTTGCACGTTGTGGATCTTTCATTGTCGGATGTAGAGCTGATATTACCGCCCAAGCGAAACAGGCATCATCATCATTTCGAACGTTTATACAAGCCTTTTTCCGTTTTATTTCTGCAGGCAGTTCAATGTATGGGGACCCCAGTCGTGGTGTAAATTTATTAATATTAACAACCAGATTTATAACCCCAGATAAAGACCACCCACTATCCTTCTCTTGGAACTCCTCAAGATCTTTTGCGATTGCATTTTGAATTTTTTCCTTGAACCAAGCATTCAAGTCGGTGTTCTTGTAAATGGGGGCGCTTTTCGTATTTATATATTTAAGCTCAAGTACTTCTTCATCACCCTTCACCATTTTAAATTCACCGCAAAACACGGCATTAACCTTAAGCGCCGCAATCTTCCAAAAATGCCAATGGTTCATTATGTGCTAAATTGGTTATTGCGCCGGTCCGCAAACGATTCTGGAACGCCTACTGGGCATCTTCCCACTTAACTCGGCTGCTTACATAGTTTCCCCTATTTGGGTGGGGGGTTTTATATCCACCACCAACTAATCTCAGCTGCTTCATTTGTAATCGAAATGCTTTTAAAGCGCATATGCCGTTGGTTAGACAATTTTTCCTGCCAACTGTTGTGGCCATTTTCAATGCAACAACCAATTTTCGTATGCTCAGTCCACACTGCTTTATCGCACCTTCCAACAAGTCCAGGTTCTCTTTAGCTTTGTGAAGCGCCGATTCTGCTTCTTTAATTAATGTATTTACGTTAGGTGCCATTTCTCCAACCTTATTGCTTGCTTTAATTGAATTTGATACTTTGCACACTTATCTCCTCTTTAACGTTTAATACGTAGCGCTTATTTCTTTGACAGCTTTTCGCTAGAACTACGTTTTCACCTTAGCGTTTGCCGATAACTGAGTGTAGATATTAAGCCCATTTGTTTATATAGTAATCTTGTTGCATGGCCAGAAATTGAAAGGCTGATGAAACTGACCTTCCGCAATCAAAACATTTCAGCCGAATTTAGCCATTCACATAAAGTATTGCTAGTAATGTAGCTGCTTTACAATGAAAATTTTAACGGCGCAATAAATTATCCTCAAGGTAAATCGCAGCAAGATGTGAGCAGAGCGCATTTAAACTAAAATCAATGTTGCACAGCAGCTTTTAATGTAAACAAACTACACCTCACCGCATGATCGGAGAAAAAAATATTGTAAATTAATTCAATTTTATAACGTTTTAAATCAGTTTATTTTTTCCCAGAATTCATTTTCTTTCTAGCGTGCCGCGTTTTGCTTTATAACAACAGCTCAACTCACACATATATTGTTCAGCAGCGTTAAAGAAAACCCAATACTAATCGATTTAAGTAATATTTATTCATGCTTTTAATAAATAACAGGTTGCAATTAATCAAGCAATTCCAGTTTATAATATCAAATTGCGGATAATAAAAATTTAATAATTATTGGGTTCAAGAATAACACACAAAGAATGAACTTGAAGAAGCAAAAACAAACAACTTCTTGCTTAACGTCTTGTCAAATCAGTATATAAATTTTTGCAATTTTTAACACAAAATTGTTGTCTAACCTAAACATGGATGTTTGTAAAAAATTAATTAGTTTAACGCGAAAGGTATTATTCATAAATATTAATTGTAAGAAAATAGAAAACAGAAATTTTGGAAATTAAAGTTTTATGTACAACATATCCGTTCTTGTTGTGAACGGGATACCCCTCGAACAAGAAAAATTCTGAATAAAGTGCTTAAAAGAAAAATATCGGTGTTGAGAATTTTGTTTTTATAATTGGGTAGCAAATCGTTAGGAATTTTATGAATGAAAACTTTCTTTCATCAATCTCGAATTATATTTATACATTTTCTTAATTTTTGGTAGAGAAAGATTTAAAAATTCTTTGGAAACTTGTTCAACTTAAGGAAAATTCTAATAATCTTGCTACCTTGATATATCTCAAAATTTGTATCTTGCGTCGAACATTGCCTATTTTCTACAAATGTAAATATATGTGTGCTACCTAACTCGCAGATGATGTCATTGAATTCATATTGCGAAATATTTCGAAATGCGCATAATGCTGCTACGTTAAGAAAAGTAGTTAGCAAGAATCAAAAAATATTCTTAACATAAAGGCATCCACCTGTTTCTCATTCATAATTCAGGTAGTTAAGTATTATCTCTAGAGGAAAAAAAAATTAACCTAAACGGAATGAAATCAAACTGAAATAATCGTAAAAAATTTGAAAAATTGGAAATGGTTCTAACAAGAAAGTTCACTTGCGACAAATATTCATTAAAAAATAAACAATGACAAGAAACAGAAGCTAACCCAGTAGACATATTATATTTATCATAAAAAATATTGCTGAAATAAAGTCACCCATATGTTTCTCATTATCAATTAATTTAGATAAGTCTTATCTCTAGAGGAAAACAACAAATTAACCTAAACGGAATGAAATCAAACTGAAATAATCGTAAAAAATTTGAAAAATTGGAAATGCTTCTAACAAGAAAGTTCACTTGCGACAAATATTCATTAAAAAATATACAATGACATGAAACAGAAGCAAACCCAGTTGACATAAACCTAAACGGAATGAAATCAAACTGAAATAATCATAAAAAATGAACCGAAATTTATCTACTGCATACAAAGATTCGATTTTGTTGTGAAAATTATTATTTTTACGAATCGCGCGTTGTTGCAGGAAGCAATTGATGCTGTAGGTGTTGACATTGGCATTGCAATATGTATTCCACACCAAGATTAAAATATTTAGTGTTAAGTATGCGATTTTTAATCTGCGTGGTGGTGCAGTATCTACTATTTTATATATAAATCGGTTGAAATTATATTTTGTTTTCTATTCTGGTTCAACACAGTACTCCAAATTGATTTTCTGCGTGTACTATTCATGTTCTTAGACTTTGTAAAATTTATTATTTTCAAACGCAAAACATTAAATGTTTCTTGATCTAACTTTTCAGATCATCGCCCCCATATTAATTTAAAATGTCGTAAAACTCGCCTTACTCAACATTGATATATTGTATTAATACTATTGTATGCCGATGCATTGTATTTAGAAACTATATCGCTAGGTGAATATAGCTGAGCTTATAGTATATCTTTGTTATTCGAGTGATGGTGTATTTGTTTATTATAACAATAATCGATTGATACTTTTATCACGCGATGCCTTCAAGATCATTTACCTACATAACAAAGAGAATTGTCAAAATATCCAGGGCAAGAATTCTTTATGTTAGTTAAATTTTTCAGTCTTGGGGTTCCTTTTTTGTTGATTTTCACGATTTTTTCTAATTAGATCGATGTAAAACTCCGTTGGTACCTTCTTCAGAAGATTGCATAACCTACATGCCATGTTTTCACCAGTTTCGAGCCAACACATGAATTTCAAGGTTTCGTTAAGAAGTATTTCATATGCTATCTGTGCAATTTTATCCGTGAGAAAAGTGTTCATGTACCTAGCAAAATGTCAACCTGACTCATAACAGCAAATTTTTTTATTCCAGTCGATGGCGCTACAAGATTTATAAAGTAAAAATTAATTATACTCTCGTGGTCGAAACATTTGCGGGGAACAGTACAGTATCTGTAGAATGCAAATTACAATTTAATTGTAGGCTTCACCCTTTACATTTATATTTATTTATATATTTATATATCATCACACATTTAGCTGGAATTATGAATAGCTGGTTGGTCCTGTGGGCTTTAATCGCCGAACGCAGATCGCTTATGCAGCTAAATCGTTTATATAACAAAAAATTTTGCAGCCTTTGTAGCCTTTATAAACGCGCATACAATTAATACCATTTAATGAGCAAGATGTGAAAATATTGCATTTTAAATTAATATAATCAGAACAATGTTTCACGTTTTTTATTTATTTAAAGTTCGCCAAATCGTCAGCCTGTTTTTACTTTTCTTGCAAACTGTTTTTGTCTACATTCACACCTTCCTGCCATTCTATGCATATAATTGAAGATCATCGATCTCCTATTCCTACGCACGTTCGCGACATCAAGTGTTTGTAATTTTGCTCCATTATGCAAATTTAATTGTGTGAAGCGGCCTTGGCAACGTAGTGATTCTAAAAGTGGAGTAATGCATTGCGGTGCATTTTCTTTTATTCTTGTTTTGTTTTGTAGCATTGACAATAATTCAAGCCGTAAAACAAGTTTTGTCTCACGCAAATTATGCCTGTAAGCGTTGTTTGGTCGGGTCTGTGAAGATTGCGATTCCACTGCCTATGATGGTATCTACTATCTGGTAAACTGGTAATTTTGTTTTTGCTTTTAGCTTGCTCATCATTAAAAAGAATGATAAATGGGGTTTTTATGTTCAAACGAGCTCATTATTTCAAATAAATACGCCCGCTATTTCTATGGACTTAAGATCCATGCATGTGTGCATGTGTGTGTGTGTGTGTGTGTGTGTGTGTGTGTGTGTGTGTGTGTGTGTGTGTGTGTGTGTGTGTGTGTGTGTGTGTGTGTGTGTGTGTGACGCACCGCGAACGAGGAGTCCCCAATGACGTCATACTCCCCATCATGTGTGGGAGCGAGACAGAGACGGGTGATGTGTGCGAGCGAGATAGTTGCAAAAAGTGAATTGGGACCTCCATAAGAAATAACATGGGATTTTTCGCTAGAACTGTCATTGCTTACCTACTGAAATTCGATAATAAAACTCATTAAAAACTTTGCGGACAGCGCGCGCCACACTGTTTTCCATACGATTTCCACCCTCTCGGGGAAGTAAAAACTACGCATTTTTCATGTCATCACATGAGAACGGCTAGACCGATTTAGCTCATTTCTTTTTATTGTGTTCGTAAAAGGTTTTTAGGGAAAGAAAAATTGAATTCGGCACCTCCTTCGTGGTGTTGCCATACAAAAATTTGGTTTCTCACCATATACATATTTGGAAACTGCCTGAGAACGCGTCGACGTGGAGAGTTCAAATTTTGCATGCGAGCTTTAAAAAGAAAGTAAAATTAAGTTCGAAAATGAGACAAATCGAACAACTCCTTCATAGGGTTGGCATACAAAACTTTCGTTTATAACTATTTATTTGGACACTGCTTGAGAACGTAGAGAGCTAAAATTTGATGCATAGTGTTTTCATAGCAATAGCAAAGACGAGTTTAAAAATGGACTAAATTTGGCAACCAGTTTAATGATTTCACATATTATTTAAACAAAACATAGAATCAAAAATATGTAATAATGTTAGGATGATCGAATTGAAAACACCGAACTTCTTGAATACTCAACTAGTAAAAGTAGTAGTAGTAAGGTCCGCGCTAAGCTAAATTTTGTAGCAAGCTAAAAGATATTGGCGAAAATTTATGCTGAATTTTAGCGAGAGCGGTACTAAGGTCAACGCGTTAAATTTTCCTTTGGGTTTTGATTAGAGATGGCACCACCAGTAAGTCTCCAAAAAATATAGCTTGAATTTATCCGCCCGGGCCGTTCTTTAGCACGCTAAAAATATTTATTGTCAGAGTTCTGAAATTTGATAAATTTATTGATCGGATTTTTGTAGTTAACGTAGTTTTGTACGTCTTTGCTGTAAGAACGGATGAATTGGATTTCTTCTCGTGGCCGTATTTTCATTATCATTGTTATTTTTTTTTCTTATTGTATATACATTATGCATATTATTTTCATATCTTTAATATTTCTAAATAATTTTAACTATCTGTTTTTAGAAATATTATGACCGGGCGTTATATTTCCGTAAAAAAAAATTCAAAATTCTTCTTCTTCTTGTTTTTAATATATCTTTTCTCTGAGTCTCCGCTGTCATATTTTAGCTGCTAAAGAACGGCCCAATTTTGGAGACCCACTAAAATTTAGTTTAGTGCGAACCTTAGTACTAGGCTTAATGAATTTATTCATTTAAAATCTTTCTTACAAAACTTATCTCTACTTAAAGAATTCGCTTATTAAGCGAAAACACTCGCTTGATACTTTAGATTCTAATTTGTGATGCTCTAGCATCAGCACAAAGTTAAGAGTAAATAAAGTGCCCATAGGAGTGTGTGGGCGATAAGTTCAGCGTTGTTTATATAAACAACGAATTATTTCTTAAGGGCTATACATTGATATAGTTACATATTGTTAGGGTATACATTGTTAAGGTTATACATTGAAGTGTACATAACTTCTTCCCCCTTAAACGGAAGATTAGGAGAGGTATCTAATCTGCTGTAGAAAATCCTTGCATGACGTCATCCTTGGAAGAATATATAGATCGCCTACCGGACACTCGAGAATGCGATAGGGCGCAGCTAGCAGGTTCCAATCGTCTGACGTAAGACTCGTGAGCAATAGGGCACAGAAGGCTTCCTTCCTCCCGGATTGAAAACATCGCCATGGACACTGGAACGGGATCAGTCGCAGATCGCTCCGGAGTAAAGCAGTGGTTGTATATATTCACCAAGCAGCCAGTCGACTCGCCTCTGCTTTGATTATTTCTTGGACAACATAACATCCTCAGGATAGTGTACAGTCCCATGCAGGAAAAGGCTGTATGGAGGTAGAAGATTCCGAGAATCAGGCCTATACGCTGCATCGCGATGACTTACCATTGACCGTGTTTAACTATGTGTGGCTGGTTTATCAGGTTTTCAACGTGATCCTTGAGAATGTCAAGTCGGTGCGATGCCTGCTTCAAGTCATCCAATCGAACATTTGTGACATGAATCGGTGAAAGAAAAAGGCTGTGATTGCTTTTATTAGCGTTATTTTTGAAACAGCAGTTATCTTCCAAAATGTTGACTTCAGGAATGATGTTTCGATAAGTCGTAGTGATTTTGCTAAGGGCCAAAAATTGACTTAGCTTGGAATAGGCTCGACATCCTTCCTTTAGTGTTAACACTCCAATCTCTTGAATGATCTGATCAAAAATTTCGGTTTCCGGACAATCAATTGTGATTCTATCGGGATTACTTAGGACGAAAATCCATTGATTATATTTAAGAGGGTGCCATATCTCGATAGTTCCTGTGACCATGTGAGTCCTACAGTTTTTGGGGATCGTCCTGGTTGATGAAGTTAGAAGTGTAGTATCGCATAGTGGTTTTTCAACTGTACAATAAAGAAGATGAATTTCGCAAATTAGGACATCGTCAGTTAGTTGCTGACATGGCTGAAAATCTTTGAGTTGCACATATTGCATTTTATTACTTGAAATTGCGATATAAGGATACACAGGTTCTATAAAGGCATATACGGAGGAGTTTTTTGGAATGGGTAATGGGAATAACCTATATATATTTAACTAGAGGAATTTGGATAACGAAAACAAGTTTTCCATCCTGATAATAAACTTTTAACTTAGATAAATCTAATAATTTATATGCATTATCATAATCTAAAGGTAAAGGAAAAGTTTTACCATCTTTCAATAATCTTACTTTACTATTTATTTCATCAATAAATTGTTTGGGCGTAATTATAGTTGGATGTAATATGTTGGTTTTTGCAAATAATATGGCATATATTATTTGATCGTATTGTTCACTTAATTCGTTTACAAGATAAGTTAATTTGTTTACATGGCTTGTAATCATTATAGAGGTTTCCAATTCATTTTCATTATCTATCGTATTTTGCATAAACATATTGAATCTTTCAATATTTTCATTGAAAAGTTTTTCGTGTATCTTAAGTGTATGAATTGATTCGTTAAAGTTTGAAATTGTAGTTTTAATTACTTGAATTTGTTCTTTCATCAGAACTTGTAAGTTTTTATCGTCTTCTTCGACCTTTTGTATAGCACGTTATAACATTGGGCATCATCAACATCGGGAACACCGAACAGGCAGTTCAATGCATATCCTCCGCCGTTGAAAATGCCACGTCTAGATCTTCGATGATTGATTAAGTGCGCCAAGGTTTCCTCTTTTTGATATAACTTTGGAATTTGAACAGACAAAAACTCTAATGTTTGTGCACAGTGAAATGTGTAAGGTTTTCGTGAATTACCGCGGCACATTGCCAATGATTTATCATAGATATTTTGAATTAAGGAAAGCTTTTTGTTGTAAAAAGATATGTTTGTGTATGTAATAATTTGCCAATAATCGGAATAAAATTTTTCTTGTCCCAAGTGTTCGTAAAATAAACCGCTGCCATTAGTTACAGGAGCAGTTTTGAAGTACTCTGCTCTAATCAACGGGATGATAGATCTGCAACGAGATATGCATGTATTAAACGATTTACATGAACTCGTAATTGTTTGCCTTTACAATCAATAGTGGTATTTTGGTTATTATGAATTTTTATAATTTTGTAAGGACCTTTATAGTTTGGGGACAGTTTTTTGGAAAAACCTACCTTATTTTGGTTGTTCTTTAGGTAAACGTTATCACCTAGTTTATAAGAATGAGTATGGGTGTTTCGGTCATGGACGATTTTCGATTTTTGTTTTACAGACAGCAGGTTTTCCTTTGCGATTTGATGAGACCGATTTAGTCTGTATTTCAATTGGTCACAATAAGATTCATAAGTATATTTGAATTCTGGGGTTGAGGTAATTCAAAAAGGTAATAGGTTTATGACCATACAGAAGTTCATATGGGGAGAACTTAGCAGAAGCATGAATATTAGTGTTATAAGAAAACATCGCAAGGAGAATGTATTTATCCCAGTCAGTTTGCTTGTCACTTATGTAATGTTTTAGGTAGTCTTTGAGGGTATAGTGGGAGCGTTCTAATGCTCCATTTGATTGAGAGTGATACGCAGTAGTAAAACAATGCTTGATTTGGAATAGCTTAGTAAGGTTTTTTATTAACTCTGAAGCAAAATTAGAACCTTGATCCGTAAGGAGGGATCGTGGTATTCCAAACATTGTTATAAATCTGACAAGGCCATCCGCTACTGTTTCAGCTTCCTGGTTGATCAATGGTACCGCGTAAGAGAATTTCGTGAGTTCATCTTGCATTGTAAGTACATATTTGAATCCGCTTTCAGACAATGGAAGAGGACCCAGTATATCGAGGGCTAGTTTTTCGAAAGGTTGATTACTTGTACTTGTAATTTCCATTGGTGCTTTATAAGTTTTCCGTAATGTCTTGTTTGTCTGACATGATTGACATTGTTTTATATAACTCTTGATATCCCTTCTCATATCATGCCACTTGTATTTCTGACCAACACGTTTCAACATCCTTTGATAACCACAGTGACCAGAAACAGGTGAGTCATGATTCTCTTTCAATATAAGAGGAATCTGGTCCTTGGGTGAATTGACAACAATATTTTGGTAGATTGTTATGCTTATCTTTGAATTTCGAAACACAAATAGTATGATATCTTTACAGTTTTGGTAGTTATATTGGTTGAATTCATCAACAGGGTTGGCAATTGATACGGATTTTAAATGGTCCTTTTCTAGTTGGTTTCGGAGATTTTGCACAGTATAGAAGAAGTCGGAGTATAGAGGTTTATCATAAAAGTTTTGTTTGACAAAACAGTGATAGTAGACTTGTTGATTTTTATTTTTTGATTTATAGTTGGAATACAATTCATGAGGTGTATTTTTTATTACCTCAAAATCAGTGGATTTTGACAAGATTTCTTCAGTATGTTTATTATCGTTCCTAAGGTCAATAGCAGTAATATAAGCTATGGACTCTTTTGAGCTTAATATGTGTTCATTCATTTCTTTAAAATCATAAATATTTGGAGTTAGAGAATTGTAGTAGAACTTGATATAGTCGTTAAAAGTTTCTTTTGTTTTGACATATGCGACGACAGAAGTATTTTCCTGAGTGATACGTGAAAGACAGTCAGCATTTGTATTGACGCGACCCGGTTTATAGACAACCTCATAATCATACTGCTCTAAATTTAGTCTCTACCTGACTAATTTCGAACCAGGGTCTTTAATGTTAAACAACCAAATTAATGGTCTATGATCTGCGACTATTTTGAAACGTCGTCCGTAAAGATAGGGCCTGAAATGATTGGTCGCCCATACGATAGCTAACAGTTCTCGTTCAGTAGTACTACCTATAGTTGGACTCAGCTCTGTTACGTGTTCGGCTAGCATAAGCTATAGGCAAGTCGGAACCAATAGTCCCTTGACTTAACACAGCTCCGATCGCGTAATTTGATGCGTCGGTAGTAAGAATAAATTCCTTTGTGAAATTCGGATATTGTAATATAGGTTCGGAGATGACGACTTTGTTTCAAGGTGATGAAAACAATGGTTTGCTCGTTTCCCCACTCGAATGATACGTTCTTTTTCAGAAGTTTTGTTAGTGGACGAGTAATTAAGGAAAAATTCTGAATGAAACGGCGATAATAGCCAGCGAGTCCCAAGAATGACTTGATTTCTTTTGCACTCTTTGGGCTGGGGTATTCCATTATTGTTTGGATTTTGTTTGGATTAGGCTTAACACCATTATTTGTGATAATGTGTCCTAGATATGCGACCTCAGTACGCATAAATTCGCACTTATCTGGCTGTAGTTTTAAATTGTGTAGTCGAAGCCGCTCGAATACTTTCCTAAGTTTTGACTTGATCATGGATGTTAGAAGCATAGATAACCACATCATCGAGATTGACGAGATATTGGATGCTCTGAAGACCAGTTAAGACTGTATCCATAAGTCTTTGAAATCTAGCTGGAGCATTTTTGAGACCAAAGGACATTCGAACGAACTCAAAATGATCCATAGGAGCGGAAAATGCAGTTTTTGGACCATCTTCTATTTCCATTTCAATCTGATGGAAACCTGATGCCAAATCCAATGTGGTGAAATAAGTAGAATGACTCAATTGATCTAGAATATCAGAGATATTTGGGAGCGGATATGCATCTCCCAGTGTCACCTCATTGAGTTTCCTGTAGTCGACCACCACACGCCATTTTTGTTTTCCGGATGCATTCAGTTTTTTTACGGACTACGCAAAGGGGTGCTGAGCAGGGTGACACCGAAGGTTTAATTATTCCCTGGTTTAGAATTTTATTAATCTGATTGTTCAGTTCGCTTTTGTGAACCTCAGGGTAGCGATAAGTCTTTGCAGCAATAGGTACGGAAGTATTGGTATTAATCTCATGTTTTACAGCATGCGTTGATGAAAGCAAATCTCCTTCCAGGTAGAATATGTCGTTGAAGTTCTTGCATAAATTTAAAAGTGAAGATTTTTCTTCCGAATTGAGATGAGAAACACGGAGATTTTTCATGAGTTCATCGGTACGACTAATGGATGTATTTACACCAAATAAAAAGGAATTTGGTTTGGAATTAGATATGGCTTTCTCTTCATGAATAGAAAGATTATAGGATGCTTTCGGAATTTGCTCAAGATGTAATCGTATTTCATTTAATGAAAATCTCTTTTCAGTTGTATATAGAACGGTTGCATGTGTAATGAATGAATCATTACCTGCATTCATCATTATCTCATTAGCGCCACAATATCCCGATCAGTACAACTAACGTACATACATCACACATATGTACATATGCATATATCTATAATAACGACTCGTTATCATAATAAGAATCTTGTTACGTACAAGATTACAAATATACATACGTACATACACGATAACGTACTTCTTGAAGCTAGCAAGCAAACATACGCGCATACGTACATACATATAACGTACAAACATATAATAAATTGACAAACGCGAGTACGCGCATCAAATTGCATTCCAAGCAATTTCGCGGTGATTCCACCGTCAATTTATTTATGAATTTTTACGTCACATATGGTTCATACGGTTAACCAAATCTATTTTCGTTTTATGAAACAACTTTCTCTGTTGTTCTTTCAAAACGATAAATTCTTGGTTGCGTCAACCTTTTTGCGGCAAAACGCCGGCTCTTTGTATACAAAAATACAAACACGGCATAAGACCAATTTCATGCATTATAATGGCACTAGGTTAACCCTGACCTAACCCACAGTCATTACATGCCGTTTATTTTTCCTCACACAAAATTAAGAAACTTCATGTGTGACATTTTTACTTTTTACTTGTAAATAATTGGGAAATCCCTTGTGTAAAGTGAAATGGAAACTGGCCCACTTATTGGGCAATAGTGCTGAGTTTTTTGTAACATTGGTTTCTTCCGTATATATATGGTTGACCAATGGTTGCAAAGGAATTTTTGAATGAAGGGGAAATACTCTTGTGGAACTACAAAATATTGAGGAATATGCAAAATTGGCTATTACCAATATATTGAGAGGGCGTTCCCGATATATTCGATTTCTGGAATTCCTATATGGAATTTCCTAGATAGTTACCCCCATACCTATTTTTATCAATTTTGCTGAGCAATGCCAGAATCCAACTAAATAAAAAGCCGATGCATCTCAGGGACAAGGCAGAAGTTTTTCCAAAGTCTAAAGAATAAGGTTGACCCCCCACCAGAGGTAAGACAACCTATTCCTATAAGTAAAAAAAATACTAGTCTATTAAAGTACTAAAAGAAAAGATAAGAAAAGTGTACTAAGGAATGAATTAAAGTAATTATTGTCAAAGTAAAAAGTGTTTAAGTGTTTCGATTTTGTTCAATTGGGCTAGTGATCTTCGCAGTAGCAAGCACTCCTAGGTCCACGTTACGGCAAAGACACACCCGTAACAAAAAATTGCTGGCAGCGCTGAGGATCGTATCCCAGCTACCAATCGTCACGATTACTTTAGCTTCGATAAAGTAAAGAAGCTACAACAAAGGTAACCTAAGCCAGGCGCTATAGGTGTACCCATCGTTGTGTATCACACAACCCAATCCCAGCCAGGTGCTCAGGGATTGTGATAAATATAAAAATATCATCAAATATCAACACAAAGAAGAAATGGACCCCAGAGAAAGCAAAAACAGAGGAAACAAGCTCCAGAACATCAAGGCAGAAATCAAGGAGTATACCCGACCAGCAGAATCTGACGAAGAAACGATGGACTTCCAGGAATTCGTGAAAACTCAGCAAAGACTACGCAGATACAGCACTCTTCGAAAGTAAGTCAGCTTATTACATGTAAATTTATAAACTAAAACTATTAAATTTAAATATCTGTCAAGAAATTAATAAGCACATCAAATATTTATAATCATATTAAATTTATACTGACAATTATCATATAAAATATATAAGTGTTTCTCAAAAAAAAAAAAACGTAAGGTGTTGTGCTAGTGAAAAAAAAACTTTCTCTTTCGACATACATATTAATTATTGCGTACATATTAATTATTGCGCCCCTTTAACGTTGTAATTCTTCAGATAAAGTAATGAGGTGTTTAAGTCCCACTTGCATTTTTTTCATGACTTCGAATTTCTTTTCTTTCTCTCGGCGACATAATAATAAAATTTTTTGTGTGCTGCTACAAGCTTGATGCTCCCTTTTGTAAAAGTGTAATACTTGACGGCCTTTCGTAAAATTAAAAAAAAAAAAAATTTCTCTTCTCTTTGTGTTACTTTATATTCGCGTGTTACTTTATATTTCGATGGTATAGAATTTCGTTGCATTTTTTTTCTCTTGATCACGTATCTATTCTTTATTGCTCCATTGATTCCGTGTGTTAAAAGTGTTGTGTTCTTCACCATTCGCACCTAACCACTAAAAAGTAAGTGAAGGCGTGTTAGCAAGATAGTCGCTACACGTTTTCGCGATTATTCAGCCCAGGCCGGGAATAGCCGTAAACGTACGGTTGCCCAACTAGCTCGCGCTTCTCGTTTATTACGTGCCTCTAATCGAGTCAAAATGACTCAACCTCTTTCTACTGGTACTAATTCGGGGTTATCGGACCTCAGAATAACATTAACGGATGCGCGGAATATGATCCCAGAGTTCGATGGAAACTCAGGTGACCTGCATCGGTATCTCTCGTGCTGCGACATGTTATTTACGACATCCAAGAGCGACGCCGACAAGAAAATACTGCTTAGCATTTTAAAAACAAAGCTAACTGGCCCGGCATATGACATCTTTAAATATAAAGAAGTCTCAAACTGGGATGAATTAAAAGCAGAACTCGTCGAGCAATTCCAAGAGCATAGACCACGTGTGGCTATACAAGGAGAATTGCTGCGACTCAAACAAACTACACGGGAAAGCATATATGATTTTGCTTCACGCCTATCAAAACAGCTAGCTGATTTGAATAGCGCCACGGTTAATGAAGCCACAGAATCATCTGCAAGGGCATATCTCATCTCAGAGTATGAGAAAAATGCCATTAGAGCATTTGAAGACGGCCTTAAAAGCGAACAACTTAAGGTCATCGTTAAGGCACGTTCAGAGACCTCACTAAGGAAGCTCATAACTTTTGCTTCCGAACATGCTCAACGCATTGAGGAAACTCAACCCCATACTCAAAAAACAGCGCCTAATGTGCAAGTATGCGACTATTGCTCAAAAAGAGGCCACACTAAAGAGAATTGTTTCAAGAGGAAGCAGTTGCCCTTAATAAATGCTTACCCAAACATAAAAAGGGAAATAAATAGAATTACATGCGGCTATTGTCGCAAACCAAACCATCACGCTAGAGAGTGTAGGCAAAGACAGTTTGATGAACGTCGCACTCAGTACCCAACAAATAGGCAAGCTCAATTTGGGGCTCATCCAAGAGCTTACCAACCTCAAAATTTGCCTAATGCCGAAAATAATGGCAGAGGACAACCTCGCCACATGAAGCAAGTAAGGTGGACAACTCCAGAAAATTTTTCCTTGGGAAACGATTGCACGCGGGTGTATTCAGACGGCGAAACCTCCCGCGAGGAAGATATTCAAGCCGTAGTCCATCAACCACCCAATTAAGCATCCCAATAAAGATGCATAAAAGCGCCCTAGTGGTTGCTTTCCATATCGATATCTCCCAGAAAACAAAAGCAAACTTTATAATAGATACTGGTGCAGAAATAAGTCTACTCAGAGCAGAAGCTACTGACGATCCCGCTCTCGTATATGAGAAGCAAAAATGCACAATTACCACCCTGTCTGGTAATTGTTTTCCTTCATTTGGAGTTTCATATGGAACAATATCCATCCAAGATAACTGCAAAATAAAACATCCTTTTCATATCATACCAAACGGTAATAATTTACCTTATGATGGGATAATAGGAAATGACTTCCTATCTAAATACAAATGCGTAATAGATTATTCAAAAAATATGCTAATTATAAACACAGATGCCTGCTTAAGTCAGGAATACGAATGTCAATTCAGAGAAATGTCTCCATTAAAGGGTAAATAAATAAAATAAATAATGAAAGCAATACTTCCGAAGCAAAAAATTCAGCTACATTGAGCGATGTACCCACAAGTAGTAATTGCAATAACGCAAACATATTGACAATTCTCCTCCAAATAATATATTATTTTATGCTGTATGTTCTAAAAAGACCCGCGAGTTCATCAAAAGCTAATAATGATCAAAAATCAGATACAGATTCACGACGCTACGACTGTGATCTGTATACAGCTAATAATGATCAAAAATCAGATACAGATTCACGACGCTACGACTGTGATCTGTATACAGCTAATAATGATCAAAAATCAGATACAGATTCACGACGCTACGACTGTGATCTGTATACAGCTAATAATGATCAAAAATCTGATACAGATTCACGACGCTACGACTGTGATCTGTATACAGCTAATGATGATCAAAAATCTGATAAAATTACATTCAGAAATAATGGTATCACTTCCAATAACAGAGGAAAAAGGCGAATTATTAATAAAACAAAAAGAAGTAAGACCAGGTATATACATAGGAAACACCTTGGCACAAACAAGTAACAGTATGGTAAGAGTACTAATGATGAATACGAACGAAGAAGATATTGAAATCTCGAAAAATGAGATAGAACCAATTTGGGATTATGTACGGAACTATGAGGTGATTCAGCCCAATTATAAATCCGACCCAATAGAAAACCGCCTAAAAACATTGGAAAGTAATTTAAAATTAGAACATTGTAACCAAGAGGAAAAATTAGCTCTCACGAATATTTGTAGAGAATTCAATGATTTATTCTATTTAGAAGGAGACGCATTAACATATACTGATGCCGCTGCACATACGATTCCAGTCAAAATAGATACTACGCCCATCTATGTCAAGCCATACAGATTACCGGAATCTCAACGAAATGAGATTAATAGGCAAATTAATGACATGATAGACCAAAATATCATAAGCCCTAGCAAGAGTCCATGGAACTCTCCCTTGCTACTGGTACCAAAGAAACCAGATGAAACAGGTCAAAAACGTTGGCGAGTAGTAGTGGACTTTAGGCGCTTAAACGAAGTTACTCTCGGAGACGCCTACCCACTACCGAATATAACGGATATCTTGGATCAACTAGGACGATCCAAATACTTCACAACCTTGGATTTGGCCAATGGATTCCACCAAATCCCGATGTCACCAAAAGACAAAGAAAAAACAGCTTTTAGCACACCATTTGGACATTATCACTATAATAGAATGCCATTTGGACTGAAAGGAGCACCAGCAACCTTTCAGCGACTGATGAATATCGCCCTAACGGGACTTCAAGGTATTCGCTGCTTTGTATACTTAGATGATATCGTGATTAATGGGTATAATTTACGTGAGCATAACGCCAAGCTTGTAGAAGTGTTTAATCGACTAAGAATGCATCAACTAAAATTACAGCCAGATAAATGTCATTTTCTACGTAAAGAAATCGTTTATCTAGGTCATGTGGTTGGAGAAAATGGAGTCCAACCTGACCCGAGTAAAATTAGCGCGGTGAAGACATATCCGACTCCAAGAAAACCAAAAGATATCAAGTCATTTTTAGGAATTGTGGGATATTATAGACGTTTTATCCCCAATTTTTCCAAACTCGCTAAGCCGCTGACTAATCTCTTGAAAAAAGATACCACTTTTGTATGGGATACGTTTTGTGATGAATCATTCAAGGTCTTAAAGCAAAAACTCATCAGTGCACCAATTCTGGCTTACCCCGAATTCGATAAGGAATTCAACGTCACCACTGATGCAAGTGATATTGCATTAGGTGCTGTGCTTTCGCAAGGCGAAATTGGAAAAGATCACCCTATCTGTTTCGCCAGCCGGACGTTAAATCCTGCAGAATGTAGATACTCTACAATTGAAAAGGAACTTTTAGCTATAGTTTATGCTGTGGAACAATTTCGTCCATATATCTATGGAAGGAAATTCAATATAGTCACTGATCATAAGCCCCTCGTATGGCTCACGAGTTTGAAAGACTCAACCTCACGTCTTATGAGATGGAGAATTAAGCTAGAGGAGTATGACTATACTATAATCCATAAACCAGGTAAACAAAACGCAAATGCTGATGCTTTAAGTCGAATCAAAATTGAGGAACCTGAAATTACAGTCCAAAAATCAATAAACGTAATGACCCGCAATCAGGCAAAAGCCTCCAGTCTGACTGAAGATACACTGGATCTAAATAAAATATATAATGAATACGTTTCAACCCCCCATACAGATGATTGTTCCGAAATAAAAGGACATATACTGACTCAAAAGAATTTACCATAAAGATTCTTCATTTTACCTAAAATAGAAGATCCAACAGGAACTTACCTGAAAGAGTTGTTTCCATCATTGAACGAGGAAATGCAAAGTACTCAACTACGCGAGTACGTGAATGGTAGACAAACGTATATAATTGCTAATGCACCCTTACCTATGAAAACTATAGACAGTTTCAAACAAATATTAAATACCCTTTTAAAAGTCAGGGATTATATCAAAAATAAAAACTTACAGGAAGTTCATATTTCTATACCTAAAATGGACATAGTAGCGCACGCAGAGCTAAAAAATATGATAACTTTCTCTTTAAAGAATATAAATGTCAAAATAAATATTTACACAACCCAAGTAAAAATAGTATCTGACCCAAAAGAGCAAGAACTCATAATGGAATCTTTTTATAAAACACCATTAGGTGGACATCAAGGAATAACTCGGACTATTAAAAGAATTCAGACAGCATATAATTGGTCTGGATTAAACAGAGATGTCGAAAACTTTGTAAAGAAATGTCAATCATGCCAAATGAATAAACTTGTTAGAAATCCTAGAGTACCCATGAAAATTACCTCGACTAGTACGAGACCATTCGAGAGAATAGCGTTGGACATAGTAGGACCATTGCCAGCAAGCTATAACGGTAACAAGTATCTCCTCACATTCCAGGATGACCTCACGAAATATACTGAGGCCATACCTCTACAGAACGCAGAAGCTCGAAGCGTAGCAGAAGCTTTTGTTATAAATATAGTCTGTAGACATGGAATACCGGAATCAATATTGACGGACCAAGGTTCTAATTTTCTAAGCGAAATGTTTGCGCAAATGTGTAAACTTTTAAAAATTAAAAAACTGCAAACGACTCCATACCATCCGCAGACCAATGGAGCTCTGGAAAGAAGTCATAGAACTCTGGCCGAATACCTACGGCATTATGTGAACCGAGACCCGCAAACATGGGATACTTGGATACCGTATGCTATGTTTACATATAATACAAGTACACACTCCAGTACCAATTACAGTCCATATGAGTTGATATACGGTTTTCCACCCAGTATCCCAGCTATAATTAAAGCAAACCCAACGGTAAATTACAATTACGATAATTACAGCAATGAGCTAAAAGCGAGATTGCAACATTGTCACCAGATAGCTAGAGAATCTATTCTAAAAAAAAAAAAAAAAAATCAAAACAATTCTATGACAAAAACTCGAAAGCGAGAACCTTTAACTTAGGAGATAAGGTCTTTTTAAAGAACCACACAAGGAAAAACAAATTATCCCCGTTGTGGACAGGACCCTATGATATAGTAACTATTAATTCTACGGAAAATACTACTATTAAAATAGGGAACAAAAATAGAACAGTACACAACAATAATCTTAAGCTATACGTCGATTAGGAAAATAATTTTTTATTTATCTTAGGATAATTTGGATTCTCGTCTTCATCCTCCTAACTCACAGTGCAGACGCAATGATACAAAACGAACCGTTGCAAGTAACGATCCTGAGGAACAATCCAGGAATCTACTTCGAAGAAGTAGGAAGAGTAAGTCTCTACAGCAACGAGTGGCAAGTAATAACATATTATGACTTAGAGGAATTCAATTTTGAACTTGAGAAATTGTGTAATCATACGGAACAGACAAATAGGTTGTGTAATTACATAGAAAACTACCACAATAAGGCTCCCTTATGCAGAGACATAACATACCAATTATACACTATAATCGGAATCCTAAAACAAAATTCACTCCTGTTAAAGTCTGAAACTACTCGATTTAAAAGAGGATTAATTAATGCCGTAGGAACCCTAAGCAAGACCCTTTTTGGCACTCTCGACGCGGATGACGCTAAGACTTTTAACTCGCATATAGATAAATTAAAAAACAACCAAGACTATCTATTGCAATTAATCAAGAATCAAACCGTCATCGTTGATTCTACAGTTAATGTATTCAATAAAACACGCATGACAATAAAAGAACAATTCCTACATGTAGAGAAAAAGCTTAACGCCTTGAGTAACCTAGCCAATCGCGTACAAACTGATGAACTATCGAAGAGTTTTACTACTGAACTCGAAACGATGGTCTCTCTAACGGCACTAATGATGGTACGATATCAGACCACCCAAAACCTCTTACTAGATCTGATAACAGATGTTAGACATGGTAAACCACACCCAGCAATAATGACCCCACCTCAAATGAAACATATCCTAGAAAATATCCAAAAAGAACTACCCAATACGCTCACTTTACCAATAGACAAGAACGAGAATAACCTTCTACAACTCTATCAAATTGGTAACGTGAGAAGTACAATTCTCAACAATAGAATAATTTTTCACCTCAAGCTCCCTCTCCCATTCAAAGATGAATACCAGCTTCTGAAAATACATCCCTTGCCGACAAATCATCTAGATAAGTTCATTTTTATAAAACCTTCACTCGAATATTTAGTAATCGATTATAATAGAGAACACTATTACACCGTAAACAGATTTGAGTTACAGAACTGTCAAACGCAAGATCAAGTACATTTCTTGTGCCGTATTATACACCCCATATTTAACACCCAGTCTACAAATAACCAATGCGAAGTACAACTCCTCAAACACAGTCATGAAATACCATCTTCTTGTAATATCAAAGCCGTTCCTCAAATGGATTTTTGGATACAACTATCTCAACCGAATAAGTGGCTCTTTTCTATACGAAAAATCACAGTGGTCGATGCCATTTGCGGAAATAATATTACTACATATAACTTGGAAAACACAGGAATTATTAATCTCTCCACGGGATGCCATCTCCGTACCCTAGATCTAATTATCCAAGCACATAATACTAAAACATCTGAGCTTAGTAACCACTACCTCCCATCATTAAATATAACTTCTAACTTACCCCATCCTGAAAGATTCAACTCCACCAATGACCAGGTATACGTCATTAAATTTCACGATAATGAAGAGTTAAATTCATTAAGTGAAGCACTCAATCGGCTTAAGCAAAGCGAAAATATAAGTTTCCCCACATTGAATACACACAACATTCATCATTATGTCATTTCTTATGTTCTATTTGCGGTAATCCTGATGGTTATTATTGTCCAAATATGCAAAAAATGTAAAGCCAAAAGGTTTGGCGCAAACAAAAGCACACAACAAAAAGACTTAGAGATCGAAAATCCCAAGTCATCCTATCAGTTAACAATGCAACCTTAACCACCTTAAGCGAATTTTCAAAAAAAAAAAAAAACACAAATATATGCACACAACTCAAAAAAGAAAGCAAGTTTAACTACAAAGCACAAGAAAAACAAAAAGCTGTTTAATCTATGTAAGTTAATCTATTGTACGCCTAAAAAAAAAAAAAGAGATAGTCATATATAGTCATAATCCTTGAAATTATATACAAATAAATATAATAAATAATAATAATAATAATAAATAAAATCTAGAACCTAATAACTAGCCTACTATTAAATCTAGTAACTACTTTCTATAAAATTAGTAACAAACAAGAATTATTACAATAACCTAGAGATGAAGAAACAGTACTTTTACTATCATATCTTTACAACTACGATAAGTAATTATCCAAAAAATTTTATATAATTAAAATATTTTTATTACTATAACAAATTACTAATAGTCAGTAGACAAAAATTACTATTATCTTTATTACTATAATAATCAATAATCTAGAAATTACCACTACTGCAATTTTACTATAAATAAATAATACAAATATAATAGTATTAATATAACAATAGTATTATAAAAAAAAAAGAAAAAAAAACCACTAACCTAGAAATTAGTGTTACCGATAAACTTTTATCTACAAAAAATTATAATGTAAGTACCTAGATCATCGGCTTTTCGTTTTGCTCAGTTTTATCAGAAAGTCCCATTCATTTCACTCCCGGAACTTTCTTTTTCCAAGGGGGATGGTGTAATGAATGAATCATTACCTGCATTCATCATTATCTCATTAGCGCCACAATATCCCGATCAGTACAACTAACGTACATACATCATACATATGTACATATGCATATATCTATAATAACGACTCGTTATCATAATAAGAATCTTGTTACGTACAAGATTACAAATATACATACGTACATACACGATAACGTACTTCTTGAAGCTAGCAAGCAAAACATACGCGCATACGTACATACATATAACGTACAAACATATAATAAATTGACAAACGCGAGTACGCGCATCAAATTGCATTCCAAGCAATTTCGCGGTGATTCCACCGTCAATTTATTTATGAATTTTTACGTCACATATGGTTCACACGGTTAACCAAATCTATTTTCGTTTTATGAAACAACTTTCTCTGTTGTTCTTTTAAAACGATAAATTCTTGGTTGCGTCAACCTTTTTGCGGCAAAACGCCGGCTCTTTGTATACAAAAATACAAACACGGCATGAGACCAATTTCATGCATTATAATGGCACTAGGTTAACCCTGACCTAACCCACAGTCATTACATGCCGTTTATTTTTCCTCACACAAAATTAAGAAACTTCATGTGTGACATTTTTACTTTTTACTTGTACATAATTGGGAAATCCCTTGTGTAAAGTGAAATGGAAACTGACCCACTTATTGGGCAATAGTGCTGAGTTTTTTGTAACATTGGTTTCTTCCGTATATATATGGTTGACAAATGGTTGCAAAGGAATTTTTGAATGAAGGGGAAATACTCTTGTGGAACTACAAAATATTGAGGAATATGCAAAATTGGCTATTACCAATATATTGAGAGGGCGTTCCCGATATATTCGATTTCTGGAATTCCTATATGGAATTTCCTAGATAGTTACCCCCATACCTATTTTTATCAATTTTGCTGAGCAATGCCAGAATCCAACTAAATAAAAAGCCGATGCATCTCAGGGACAAGGCAGAAGTTTTTCCAAAGTCTAAAGAATAAGGTTGACCCCCCACCAGAGGTAAGGCAACCTATTCCTATAAGTAAAAAAAATACTAGTCTATTAAAGTACTAAAAGAAAAGATAAGAAAAGTGTACTAAGGAATGAATTAAAGTAATTATTGTCAAAGTAAAAAGTGTTTAAGTGTTTCCATTTTGTTCAATTGGGCTAGTGATCTTCGCAGTAGCAAGCACTCCTAGGTCCAAGTTACGGCAAAGACACACCCGTAACACATGGCTCTTGAATTGCCATTTACTTTTGTTATGGCCCTGCATAGATAGATAGATACCTTCTTCTATATATGTTTCAGGGATGATACCTTCTTTTATGGAAGGATTAAGAATTTTTACTTCAATCAGGACCGAATCCTTGGTTCTAGGAATCTTGTATGATTGTCTTTATCAACTTCATCACTGTTATAGAAAATTTGAATGGAATACTCGTTTATCTTTAATTTTTGATTTTCATAATCAATAAGAGCCTTATGGTTACTAAGGATGTCTTTCCCCAAAATTCCGTCGAACTATATATATATATACAATGATTCGGACTTATTCCTCTTAAATTAATCTGTTCATCCTGAAAGACTTCCGTTCTACCAGTTATAGCATTAGATTTAATTATTGACACATTCGCACCGGTGGCAATCAAAAGGCTCAAGTTTAAAGTATTAAACTGAGGACAAGGTATTGTAACGTATGAGGAAGTTTTTTCAGCAAAGAGAATTGTTTTAGACGTTTTAAATTTGAACTTTGAACTTACGTTTTTTGAGTTATTGAATGATTGTTTTTTGCGATTGTTATTATATTCGCGTTTTCTGCATTCGGAGATCAAGTGTCCCTTTGCCTTGCAATATTTACAGATTTTCACTTCTGTTGTAGATCTATTAAAATCACTTCCAGTTGAAGTAGAAAGAAGGTTGTGGATTGGATTTCCAATGAGGGTTATTTTGTATAACATGGAGGTTCTTAGATTGTGGTCGGTTTGTTTTAAGATTTCCGTCGTGTAAATTAGTTTTGTTATTATACGAATTGAAGTTATTCCGAGAGTACATACCTTGCGTTTGCTCTTCGGCAACCGCAGTGGATATTGCTTCGTTCAATGTTTTAAGTTCTCTTACACGCAATACATTTGTTATCGATGGCAGAGAAAAGTAAATAAATCTGTTAAGGGCTATTTTATTTAACAGCTCTAGTCTTCCTTCAAGTGAAGATTCGCTAGGATTTTGCTGCTGTGTTGCATTAATTGTCCTTTTCAAACAAGTTTCGACCCTACAGACGAA
Source organism: Dioctria linearis (assembly GCA_963930735.1). Taxonomy (NCBI): domain Eukaryota; kingdom Metazoa; phylum Arthropoda; class Insecta; order Diptera; family Asilidae; genus Dioctria; species Dioctria linearis. The sequence continues at coordinate 162,370,139 of OZ005742.1, read as the reverse complement.
TTGCGACACTGATTCATTAAAGTTTTGTTTTAGGTTTGTCAGTTCACACAGAAGTTGAGAATATTGTTTACGATCCTGATACATTGTTTTCAGGAAGGTTTTTAGCTCATCCCATGTTTTAAAGGAACGATTAATACAGGCCGCTTTGGCTTTACCGGAAATTTGCGTGAGGATGTAATCCAAAAGCACGTACTTCTGAGTTGAAACTGACAATGCGAACGCTTTATTGCAGTCAGATATGAAAGCACTCAGATCATCTCGTGATCCGTCGAAAGGTTTCACAAAACGAATTAAAAATGTTATTGGAAGTTCATCAGAATTAGAAAATGATTGGGAGTCAAAGCCCTCATCTGCTTGCTGCTGGGAGGTAGGCTGGCCTCCATCGGGATTTATGGTTTCAATATTATTAGGTTCAGTCATTGCGGAAAATCACAACAAAATTTTATGTCGTGATTACATGCACGTTATTGTGGTTTTCTCACTTCCCGTTTTACCGCTGATTATGATTTAAATCAGGTCGAGATTTAAAAATAGAATTATGCAACAAAACTTCACCGAATCAATTATTCACTGAAATCCTATTTCCAATCAATTAAAATTCGCACATTTGAATTAACCCGAATTATAAAAGCCGTAATTATTCACAAATATTTTTGTACACTTTTGCTCTTTCAGTAAAGGTTATCGGTACAAGCCTGGGAAACAAATCTTATAAACCAATTGCACATTAATACACAATCAAATAAAACTCAACAAATATCTTTATTTTGTTGAGTTCTAAGATATATAGTTATAATAAGAGTAAGTTTAAATTTACAGAAATAGAAATATATATATATACCTACAACCTTTAACACATTAACACAATTAAATAAAATTCAGGAAATATGTTTATTTGTTAACTTTTAAGATATATAATTAAAAAACAAATAAATTTGAATTTTCAGAAGTATAAATTATATATACCTACAACCAACTGCACATTAACACAATTAAATAAAATTCAGGAAATATCTTTATTTGTTAACTTTTAAGATGTATAGTTCAAATACAAATAAATTTGAATTTGCAGAAATAGAAATACGGATTCAATGGGAAAGGAAAATTTCTTTTGATTACTGGCGAGATGAAATGGAAATCAAGGAATCGCAATTATTTACTCAAAGTAAAATTAATAATTCCATTTTGTGAGTAGTATCCAGTGATTGGCACAAGCACTTTTCTAAAAAAGATCTTCTATTAACTTTTTATTAAATCTTTACTTCTGACACCAAATGTTAGGATGATCGAATTGAAAACACCGAACTTCTCGAATACTCAACTAGTAATGAATTTATTCATTTAAAATCTTTCTTACAAAACTTATCTCTACTTAAAGAATTCGTTTATTCAGCGAAAACACTCGCTTGATACTTTAGATTTTAATTTGTGATGCTCTAGCATCAGCACAAAGTTAAGAGTAATTAAAGTGCCCATAGGAGTCTGTGGGCGATAAGTAAAGCGTTGTTTATATAAACAACGAATTATTTCTTAAGGGCTATACATTGATCATATTGTTAGGGTATACATTGTTAGGGTTATACATTGAAGTGTACATAACAATAATTCATTCTATTGATTTATTTAAAGCTTTTTTATAATAAAATAAAAAATAAAGGCTTTCCTGGCGCACTCGTGTATAATAATTCAGCCAGTCCACTTGAAACCGATCACCTTGGAACCCAACCATATCCGATTTGGAAGAAACTTTCACACAGGGATTACAAAAATAGCTCACTGGATCAACCGATTTTTCTGATTCAAATACCAAATGAAGCATAATGCTTTGTATTTTTTATAAAAAATATAGCAGCACTGAACGATAAAAAATTTTGTTAATAATTGTTTTTTTTTTTTTTTTGAAATAGTATGTATTATTCGGTAGAGAGCACTTCTAGCACTTTTTTTCGATATAATATGATATGATATTTTTTAGAAAATGTTGCTTTATCGTAAAATCAGGAAATTTCTAACTTCCCTAGCGGGGGGGTAGGGGATGGTAGGGTAAAACAACAAAAAATGGGTGAGCTATTTTGCTATTCCCTACAAATTGTGAAAGTTTCATCCAAATCGGAGATGGTCGGGTTCCAAGGTGATCGGTTTCGTGTAGAATGGCTGTACGCTCTGACGTACTATCTCTTTAAAACTGTTCAAAATGGTACAAGTGGAGCCATCTAATATTATAAGAGGGAAGTATCTATACACAAGGGCTAAAGTCAAGGTGTGAGATATGCCCGATCGGTCGGCTAAGTGTTAATTAATTTAAATTTCCCAAGCAGTCAAAATGACTGCTTTTGCGCAATATAGGTATAACACATACATATATCACCTTTCATATAAATTTCGTAATATTAGTTTTAACAATTTAATGAAATATTCATGCTTTGCTCTTAACACCCGTCCATGGCACTAATGCATTATCAAGAAAATTAACGTAAATTTTCAATAATTAAGAAATTAACAAATTTTTATAGGGATAACAAGTTGAATTCTTTAATTAATACATTCTTTAAGATAATACTATCTATATAAGGATAAATTGCATCGAATTGAATGTAACTGGTGTACAAAAAAATCTCTAATGAAAATTTAGTGTGAAGTGACAAGCGCAACGCATTACGTGACATACATATAACAAAATATTTTAATTATTAAAAAAAAAAAAGAATAGAATTTATATTTTTTAGTTTTGAAATAGCAAACACAAAATATATCGAAAAGAATACAAAAACGACATAAAACAAAAAAAAATAAAATGACAGAACCAAAAACAGACGATAAAGAGGGTGAAAAAGCTGCCCATTTTCTGGGAAAAAGCACCGGCGTCCCTTCCAGTCGAGGCAATAAATACAGTAATGGATTTATTAGCAAAACCACCAGAACAAGAGAAATATAAGAATTTAAAAGAAGCCCTTATAAAACGCCATTCGTTATCAGAGCAAAGACGTCTCGAACAATTGTTATCTGCGCAAGATTTGGGTGATCGACGTCCTTCAGAATTATATCGTCATATGCAGTCGTTAGCCGGATCAATTACAACCCTAAATGAAGGGTTAATTCAATCGTTGTGGGAGCATAAGCTTCCATCACAATAACAATTCCCTTAGCGGCAACAAGTAATCAAAGATTAGATGAGAGACGTGAACTCACCGTCAAAGTCTGGGAAGTGACCCAAGCCTCACATATTAGCCTTATACAGGGCACAGCCAACGATTGCATTGCTAACGGCGGTCACACGAACCGTCTGCGGGAAGAATTAAGTAGTGTTAAATCCGAAATCTTAGAATTAAAGAATACTCTGAAAACCTTATCATTACGCGCGAGAAGCCAATCACCTAGATGGCGGAACACTCAGAGAAATACAAATTACAGATATAATAGAAATCGCACCCCTATTCCGATTATAAAAACAGGAGAGCAAATTTGTTGGTACCATAGGCGTTTTGGTAATAAATCCATTAACTGTACAAAACCTTGCCAGTTTAAAGCAACCAACAGACATAATAATTCAAGAGTTCAGGAAAATTAAAACGGTCGGTTGTAGAAGCAGCTACCAGTCGACCATCAATTTCTTGCCGCTTATTCATCTATTGCCCTATAAATAATCTTCAATTCTTAATTGATACAGGAGCAGACGTATCTGTCATCCCCTTCTCACTCTTTCCCAAACACAGTTTGAAGAGACCAGACAATTACTTATCTGCAGCTAATGGTTCGGCTATCAAAATATTTGGCTACAAACTTTTGAAGATCGATTTAGGTCTTCGCAGAGTATTTGTTTTTCCATTTCTGCTGGCAACAGTAAACAGACCAATAATCGGGGCTGACTTTCTAGAGATATTCGGCCTATTAGTGGATCTTAGAAAGAAGAAATTAGTGGATCCATTAACCGCTCAAACTACACAGGGCACAACTATCCACATAAATACCCCTCGCATACTCACGGTTACTAATAAATATAGTAGTCTCATTGCAAAATTTCCCGACATAACAGCGGCACCCGATTATATATTACCTGTGAAACACAAGGTTGTGCACCACATTGTTACAAACGGCCATTTACCGTATACGCAATCCAGACAATTAGATCCCAAACGATACAGAGCGGCTCGTATAGAATTCGAACACATGTGCCCTTACATTTAGTTCGAAAAACAGATTCAGCGGATTGGCGTCCTTGTGGAGATTACCGTAAACTAAATGCAATAACTGTCCCAGAATGTTATCCGATCCCGCATAAACACAGTTTTTCATTGCAACTAAGGGGATGTACAATATTCTCAAAAGTCGATTTGATATGGGTATATCACCACATTCCAATAGCGGAAGATGATATACACAAAACGGCCATTACTAAACCGATCGGATTGTTTGAGTTTACTCGAATGCCTTTCGGACTTCGAAACTCAGCACATGGTTTTCAAGAACGAGGTGACAAAAGGTCTGAATTTTGCATTCGTATACATCGACGATATTCTTATCGCAAGTAGGAATGAAACCGAACATAGACAGCACCTAGAGACATTGTTCAAAAGATTGGCTGAGTACGGACTCAAGATGAACAGTTCGAAATGCATTTTCGGCGCACGGACATTGAACTTTCTGAGCCACATCATCATAGAAAATGGCATCCTTCCCCTGGAGGATCGCGTCAAAGCAATTCGAGATTTCCCACCTTCTAAATCTATACGACAAATTCAGCGTTTTATCGGCATGATAAATTATTATTATCGGTTCCTGCCCAGATTTGCCGAGCTACTAAGTCCAATCCACGCTAATTTGAAGATTCTAAACAGTCAAAAAGAGAAGAAAAAGAACTTCACCTGGCCTGAAGAATGCCAAAAAGCTTCCGATCAAGCTAAGCATGCTCTATCATCAGCAACACTTCTCGCCCATCCATGCATCAATGCAAGTCTAAGACTTACGGTCGACGCCTCAAATGTGGCAGTAGGAGGTGTAATAGAGCAATGTGGCAGTCAAGCGAAATGGGCACCTCTTGCATTTTTTTCAAAAAAGCTAAGCCCCTCTGAAATTAAATACTCAGCATTTGAGAGAGAACTGCTAGCTATATACCTCGCAATAAAAAAGTTCAGACATTTTTTGGAAGGTCAAAATTTCGTGGTCTACACGGATCATAAACCTTTACCAGAGCGCTTAACGCAAAAACAGAACGTAGTCCGAGGCAAGCAAGGCACTTAAACTTCATATCATAGTTCACGAGTGATATACGCCACATAAAAGGACAAGAAAATATGGTTGCAGATTCGTTATCCAGACATATAGAAAGCGAAACTTTCGAACTAAATTTTCAAAAGCTAGACCTAGACAAGCTTACGGCCGGCCCTGCAAAATACCAACGAGGAATGCAAATGTATGTTAAAAGAGAGTAAGCCCAACACAAAATATAAGCTAGAACGATTTATACCAACAAAGCAAGAACCACTATCGTGCGACGTAAGCACATCACAAATTCGACCTTTTGCACCACGGGAATTACGAAAGCTGGTATTCAATACATTGCACTCTCTAGCACATCCCGGAATCCGCGGTTCGCGCAAATTATTCGGAAATCGATACTTCTGCCCAAAGATGAATTCTGAAATAAAACAATGGACACAAGCCTGCTACTCCTGTCAACGTTTAAAGATACTGAGGAACACAAAAGCACCTCTAGAAAATTTCCCATTACCAAACGATAGGTTCGAGCACATCCATATGGATATAGTCGGTCCGTTACCAGTGTCAAAGGGTTATTCTTACATCCTAACAATAGTCGATCGATTTACTAGATGGCCAGAAGCATATCCAATTTCGTTTTTTTTAAAAAATTACATTTCCCGATTTGGTGTACGTGCGAAGATGACAACTGACCAGGGATCGCAATTCGAGTCCAAACTGTTCAGTGAATTGACAAAATTACTAGGTACTCACAGAATACGTACAAAGGCCTATCATCCACAATCCAATGTTATGGTAGAACGTTTCCATCGTCAATTAAAGAGTGCTCTCAAATGCAGAGAAAATTGTATAAACTGGAGTGATGACTTACCTATCGTTTTGCTAGGAAAACGTGCAAATTTCAAGTAACACCTCAATGCTTCCCCAGCAGAGCTAGTATATGGACAACCTCTCAAGCTGCCTGCTGAATTTTTCGTCCCAGACCCTAATGCTGACAAAACAGATCCACATTCATTCTGACTAGCTTACGAAACACGATCAACAAGCTAACGCCAAGTATAAGAAAAAATTCCGACACACCATTTTTCATTCCAAAACAGTTAAAAGATTGTGAGCAAGTTTTCATACGCATTGGCGGTGAAAGAAGAAGTTTGCGTCAACCATATGAAGGTCCATTTCAAGTTATACGAAAATTACGAAAATCCTTTGTAGTTAACTTTCGAGTAAAACATACTAACGTCTCCATCGACCGCCTAAAACCGTGTTTTACCATAGAGCCAAACGAACGCAGGTCACAATTAAAAAAGTACACTTTAACCCTACAGCGCCCTCTGTACATTATTAACCGTCTTTGACTGGAAGGGGGGTGATGTAGTGAATTTTCAATACGCGGTAAGAAAAATATAACTAAAGTTCTGCATTACCCTGTACGAACCTACCTAACCGACGCATACGAAACGACAAGCGACGCACGAAACGGAACACCGACGTTCAGTCAGTATAGTAGAGTTGAGTGACAAGTCAAGAAAGGGTCGCTGGTAAAGTACCATCGTAATTCTTAGCGCTGCAACCTAGAACGAGTTTATATTTTTAGTCATACGTAAAGTAGAAAAAAGTGTGAGTTTTAAATATATTGAAACTTATGTGTTTTCAATTAAACTACCCACACTTCCAGTAATAGTAATATTTTGTTCTATTTTCAATGCCAAAAAAAATTAGAAAGAGCGCGATTTTAGTTTCAGGATCCAGTCGGATGGTTAAACGCCTTAACATTTTTCATATTTGCCGTCAAATGAAAAAGACCAACGCTATACCTGTTATAACACCTACATCAGGAGGAAAAGGCCAAGGCAGGCCGAGGAAGGCGTTTTCAGCATATTCATCGCGAACAACAAGAAGGCGATGGCAAGGCTTGGCAAGTCTTGATGAAGCACTAGCACATAACTTAAGAGGTATCCAGACAACCGCGACCATAGAACCAACACGTCTACATGTGAAGCAAAGCTAACAAAACATGAATACCAACTCATTAAGAGTATTCTAGCCGAAAAAGCGCAGTTGAACACCTTTCCGAGCTACGCAAAAATCTTGCAAGCAAAGAAAGAAAGTTACTCAAAGCCGGACGGATAAAATAAGTTTCACCGAATCATCAGCGGAAGTAACTCTTCAGGGTCATCACATGGCTAGTGAGATCACAGGAAGAAGTATTTGAGACGATTCAAGAAAGTGATATTTCTAATTTAACCCTCATAGGAAAATGGGCATTTGATTGATGTAACGCCCAATCCGAATATAAGCAGAGGATTTTGGAAGATACTAGCGATAGTCATATGTTAATGACTTTTACGTTCCACTACAGCTATTTAGATCTGCAAATCTTGAGTCCGACAAGAACATCGTTTGGCAGAATCCTCGTCGAGGATCAACTAGGTACTGCAGGCCTATGCAGTTCCAACTAAAAAAAGAAACCCCGGAGCTGAGCAAGGCTGAGCAGGATGATATTAATCAACAAATAACTTTCCTTGCTCCAACCAGGTGGTAAAACGGTGAATGTAAAACACAATCGCAAGCCCTCTACGGTCGATGGAACGTGGAATGCACTTACATACAAGCAATTCATCACAAGAATGTTATCTTTGTGGAGCTTAGCCCACATAGATAAATAATATTGATGCAACACTAAACAGACCGGTAAATGAAGATTGTTTGGAATATCGCCACTATATGCGTGGATTCGCTTTTTTGAATTCCTTCTCCAGGTATCGTACAGGCTGGATTTCAAAAAATGGCGCAAGGACATGAAGTAAAGTCACTGTTCACAGCAAAAAAAGAACATATATAGGCCGAGTTTAAAGAAAAGGCTGGATTAATAGTAGACAAGCCGAAACAAGGTGATGGAAATTCCAATGATGGGAACACGGCCAGCAGAATCTTTGCTAATCCTTCACTGTCAGCCGAAATAACAGGCGTAAGCGAACGCAGAGTTGTGGGCTGTTTCTGAAAGTATTATACTCTGGCTTCGAAATAAATGCCCAGTTCTATGAACATGAACAATACGCGTTGCAAACAGCCAGGGATATTGTTAATGAATACCCATGGCATCCTATGCCAGCCTCTGTCCGCAAGGTACTTATACATGGTACACAAATTGTACGCCATGCAATATTGCCTATAGGACAGCTGACGGAAGAAGCTGCGGAGGCAAAAAAAAAGATTTTAAGTCATTTAGGGAACAGAACACGCGCAAAATGTCCAGGATAGCCACAAACCAAGATTTATTAAATAGGTTACTATTAAGTTCAGATCCTTTATTAACAAATCAGAGACCACTACCGCAAAAATCGAATTACCGTTTGAATAAAATAGTTCTAAGCCTTCCTTTGTAGTTTTGTAGGAAATATTGAGAAATTTTTGGAAAATATTAATTTTTTATAATATAAACTAGGGTAAGTGGTTAAGTGAGTCGGGTGTTAGTGTGAGTTAGAAAATATTTTCTTTAGCCCTTTACAAAAGCTCGATTTTGAAAATCTTGGCTGGAATTGTCGAACTTAAATGCTTGTAGAATTTGAAGGAAATAACCGAATTGGCTCAAATAAATTTTAGAAGATAACACAGGCATGTGGAAACTCGCTTTTGGAATACCAGGTCTGTGTGGTTTCATTGGCCGCCACAAGATTGCGTCCACTGGGTGTGTCAATTTGATCATATTTTATTTATTTTTTAATAGGAAAATAAAATCTGAGAAAAATTGGAATAACCGTTATTTCATATAACCAAGTTTCCAAATCACCTGCTTAAACTGTACGTGTAGAACATGTAATTCCTTTCACCCCTTTCATTTTCACTAAATTATATGGTGAGAGTGAAATATTTTTACATATTCGTAATGTACTCACCAAGCCCTTTCCAATGAGTGTTCACATGCTAAGATTGAATGTAATTTAAGAAATTGATGTTTACCACCACATACATAATGTATGTAACGTACCCAAAGGAATTCCCCAATTAGATCGGAATTGTCAAACTTAAATGCTTGTAGAATTTGAAGGAAATAACCGAATTGGCTCAAATAAATTTTAGAAGATAAAACAGGCGTGTGGAAATTCATTTTTGCAATATCAGGTCTGTGTGGTTTTATTGGCCCCCACAAGATTGCGTCCACTGGGAGTGGCAATTTGTTCATATTTTATTTATTTTTTAATACGAAAATGATATCGGCGAATGCTGAAATTCAGTATAGGCATTCCTTTTATGATCCTCTCGGTAGAAAAAAAATTAAAAATTGGAATATTCGTTATTTCATATAACGAAATTTCCTAATTACTTCTCAGGGCGGAAATTTGGCGCTCAAGTAATTTCTGATTACGCCACGCTCGTCGGAGAAATTTGTAAGTATGCTCAAAAAATCAGAAAAAATCCTAATAAAAATAGAGCTAAAAAATGTTAACATTAGTTAATTATAACGTAATTTTTAATTAATCCACTTATATAAGTATGCAAATTAAATGACCTGATAAAATCTAGGTATGGCTATATTTTAAACTGTTAGTCGTGCGCCTTTGAAAAAAACACAGTAAATTAGGAATAATAATGTACTATTTTTAAATTCATAACAGGACTTGCACGATGGCAATAAGTCCTGTTAAAATTAAATCACTTCAACCATTCGAAAAATTCTCCATATAAATGAGAAACGAATTTAATTCGAAACTAATTAAACGAACCATGCAAACTTATTTGATTAGTTATTCCTATATTACTCAAACTAATTACTTGTAGTTTCTTCTAAATGAAAGCTAAGATATTGCAGATTATTTTAAGAGCAAAAAACAGTGGCTTAATTGTTGCAGGATATAAAAAGAAGAGGGCACTGATTGTAATGTAATGGCCGATGAAAAGTAGTATCTTACAAAAATCATCTGCGATTCGGTAATTACACTCACATCTGGGTTTAGTAAAAAGATTTATTTTCAAAATAAATAGGGGTTGGAATTAACTACCCCTGTTCAGGCCTCCTTGAAAATTTCATTACTAAAAAATTGATTTGAAAAAAATAATTTTTCAAAAAATCCGACAATTTTACCGTTTTTATCTCCACCTTCCCACACAGCTAAGGTCAACCCTTAAATTTACATCCCCCGTAATGCCACATAACCTAGCTATGTCAGGAAAAAGAAATGGTTGAAATTCAACCAACACTCACAGAATAATATCGACTTTGGTGTATAAAGAAAATTTGAAATTTTTCGAAATTACCCGAAAAAAGCTCATTTTGGTCGTCTTCCATCACAGATGAGATGCTATAATTTTATTAAATATAAACGGTAAATGATGTTTGTAATATGAAATCGCATCTGCATTTTGTCCCATAAACTTCTATCTAATTAGTTTTCAATGCGTTACTAACTTTCGGAGCAAACACGAAAAGAAAGGAAACGGTCGTTTTTGATGGTACAAAATCAGCGTTTTTTGAGTAAAAAATGGCATTACTTTAATTTCACAATTGTGAAGAACCGTTAGTTTAGAGAATTTTTTCACTTAAATAAAAAATGTTCACAACAGTTGTCTAATGCCTATAAAGGAAAGAACGGATGAAATTCATGCAAATTATAGGAATTGTGGTGTATATGACCCAAGGGTAAAAAATCCAATGTTTAACGGTAAAAACGTAACGATAAAGTTTTCAGGATTAAAAAAAAAAACTCCACCACTCTCCTACACTCCCCTCCCTCTTTCATTTGATATCACATACGCTCCAAATTGGACAATTCCACCTATTTTTTGCTCCTGAGTTCAACAAAATTAACCGCATCACTCTACTGCCCTCCCCCGCAAAACTACAGCCCCACGAAAATGTTCGATAAAAAGGAACGGTAAAAAAACCGTTATTAATATCATCTAATAAAAAAACTAACTCTGCCGCATTTTTCATCCTCTTTCTTTTGATACCCTTCATGCCGTACTCCATGTAACCCCTAGAGGGGGTAATTTACCCCCCCCCCCCCGGCGATTCAACACCTAATTAAAAAATGTTTCTCCCAACCTGAGTAAAGCGAATGGAAAAAACCGCATCTCTCTACGTTGACTCCACGCAAATCTATAGACCTACAAAAATCGTTAAAAAAAATTTCGAGTTAATCCCCGTCAAATCCGTAAATAACGGTTAATCGAAAAATTAGATAGCCTATGCAAAGCACACATACCTCATGCGAAAAACGAATTCTCAGTTTTCCGATTCGTTGTCTAGATCCTAAATGGAATGTTTGGAGAGTTTTGAAAAAATCACATTTTTTCAAAAAAAAAATCGTTCTTTCCCCTCCCATTTTCACCCCAACCCTTGACCAAATAAATTTCGCCCCCTATCATGACCATTGTGTGCTCCGATTTTTTTCAACACCCCATACATCCCACTCCCCCTCTCCAAAATCAAGTTATTCACGAAAATCTTGAAAAAAAACTACCTTCCATCCCTTTCTAATTACCGTTAGAAATAGAAAATTGACAAAAAACTATTCGAGACCTGTTGCGTATGCTCTTGTAGTTTTGAAAAAAATTTACCCCAACTCTCTACAACATCAGCTTCGATAACATTTCTTCTGCAAGGTTTTTCACATTTTAACCTCATCAGTATTTTAAATTAAGAATTTGAAGGAAGTGTGTTTTATTTAAATATATGTTGTAATATAAACAAAAGTGCAACCTTTCATTTTTGATCGCTTCTCCCATACTAGAGAAACCACTGTATGGAACTGATTATTAGGGACGCTTCCAAATTTCTACTTTGTGTAACGTGAACGTATGTTATGGTCATGTCGTGCTATATGCAGCAGCATGCTACATGTAGGCCACTTTCACTATGCGTCCATGAGTGACTTAGCTATGTCAACGCCATCGAATTGAGACAGATGGCACTCGAAACGAAAAGAAAAAACCGAGAGGAAGAGCGCTTCATTTTGACTTTTTTCTGGCTGTCAAGAAGGAGAGTACACAAAACGACGTGACGTGTTTCTGATTAGAAATCAGAGAGTTAGAAAAAATCTAAAAGTATCTGTAAAATCCGGCCAAAAGAACAAAATAAAATTTTATCAAGACGCTTTTTGAGTTGAGGTGCGGTCAATAAAAGTTATTTAGAAGATAAAAATTGGGGATTAATCGCGGCATCTGCTAAAGATCTGGCAGGAAAGATAGAAAAAGCATCGGACGATAAGGCAGGGGACAAGAAGGCCAAGTTACAACATATCTAGAGTCTGCAATCTTTGGGAAAAGTTTTAAAGTACTAGGTATCAGAAGGAGATAAGGAGATACTGGCTAATCTCAAGATTGTAATGACTGGGTAAAAGTATTGGGGAAGAATTATCCCGAGGATGGTTCGTTGTAATAACAATTCGTGAAAGTCATCGTCTGTAAGGATTATTGTCCCAGAAATTTGCAAGAATAGTTGCGGTGAGAGAAAACCAATTTTTCCTTAATATTTTAACTAGAGTTGAGTCTGGAGATAATTCACACGAAGGATAAATGACGGCAACAATAGTCCTCTAAGACTCAATGGTGCGGAGAGAGCTTGCCAATGTGTGATAAATTAGTAGAGTAGTTTTGTAAAACATTAACAAAAATTAAAAACTTTCCTTTTAAAATATAATTTGGTAAGAGAAAAATGTTTTCTAATTCGCGGAAATACTTGACCAGATGCGAAGATTTAGTAGCCTAGATGTGCAGGAATATTAACTAAAATAAATTTAAAAAAATGGGATATAATTTACTAACTTTAACATTGAAATTGTAATCTGCTGAAATAATTTGAATTCATTATGAATTACATTGAAGCAATGTATGAAATAATAGTGTCCAAATTGTAACTCAGAGAGGTTGCTAAAATGATTCATTAGGATAGTTTCGTTAAAAAGTCAACTATAAATAAAATAAAGAAAAATTGCTAGAATGTGATAAGCTATAAGCAAAAGAAAAAAAAGGAGAAATATTGAGATTTAAGATAGTTCGCTAAGATTGTCATTTCACTGAACTAATAATTAGAAATCATTTGCAAACGAAGTTTGTTTCCTGATATATCAATAGTGGTTCCCACCGGCATAATGTGTTACATATCCAAACAGCAGCGGAACATCCACAGACCCGCCCCTGCGGTCAACAATGTAAGTGATTGCTTGTTTATCCTTTATACCTTAATAGATTTAATATTTTATACACACTTCAAATCTTGATCGTGTATTTACAAATGCGCAGAGTTTTGTTGTATTCCCGCGTGGAGTAAAGATAACTCGTCGCGTCGAGTTCGCACATGGAACGTAAATACCCCATACCAGAAAATATGAAAATAATGTTACGCGCCACAAAGTGATACAAGCTACATCTGTTGGAAATCGAAGCAACTTTAAGTTAGTGAAATCCTAGTGAACTTTGGGTTCGGAGATTCAGGCTCTAGGATAATTTGCAGAGTATAAATACGGGCTACTCACATCCAGGAGGCGAGTGAAGTGAACGAAATAAACTATTTGGATTGCGATAATTTGACGTACACTACTAGCGATACCTAAAGAGTTGATTTGATAATTATATGTGAATGTTATAAAAGTAAACAGTAAAGTTAAATAAAGGAAGAGCGTTTGAATGATACCTGAAATATTTTGTTTTTAAATAACGAACTAAGGCCACGCTCGTAACAACTGGTGTCAGAAGTAAAATAAATTCGTGAAATAAAGTGGTGGCACTTGACTTAAAACAAAGTGTGATTAATTTTGTGAAATCAATTGATACTTTGTGCTTTACGTGAAAGTTCTGGAAGATAATCTGAAGCAATGGAACATATACTAGAGGAGCTTCGAGTACAGGATTTGAAAGTGGAGTTGAGCAAACGGTCATTACAAATGGCAAGTACAAAGAATGTCTTAGTCGAGCAACTTAGAAAAGCTTTGAAAATGAAAGAGACGGATCCTGAGACATTTATTTTCGAAGATATTTCGCAAGAACCTGAAGCTGAAGAAAAGTCCGCGACGAAAATGGAATAAATTTTTGGTGTTTTAATGAGTAAATTGGAACAACAAAACAATTCTCTGGAATCCCCTTTAGATGAGCAGAAGAAATCTATGGAACTCCGTTTGGATGAACAAAAGAGTTCTCTGAAGAATTGTCTAGAAACTCACTTAGAGGAACAGAAGGATTTCCTGAAAAACTCGACAAACAAAATTTAAAAACTGAAGAAATCGACCAGGCAGTCGCGGAAGCTCAGTAAAAAGTCACCGAGCAGCTTGACAATTTTAAAGCAGATTTGGAGAAGATGAATTATTGGCAACCTCGGCACGAAGGAATTGAAATATCCGGTGCAGGCAGAATGAAACCTCCAATATTTGATGGAAAAAATTCGTGCCATATTTTCAAGAGACAATTTGAGGCAGCTTCCGAAGTAAATGGATGGAATGATGCAGACAAAACTACAGCTATGGTATTAGCTCTTCGAGATCCTGCGTCAGAGTTATTACAAACTATACCGATTGAAAGGCAACGTGATTATACTTCATTAGTAGAGGCGAAAGAGCTAGGTTATGGAGATGAACACATGCAGTAAGTATACCGACTGCAGTTACGCAAGAGGATTCAAAAGCATGGCGAATCACTACAACAACTACAGGCTGATGTGGAAACAGTGGCTACAGAAGCATTGCCGATAAAAATTTGCAGCAAGCGCTAAGACTAGCAGGAAAGAAGTCAACAGCAGAAGCGCTAGCCTTTTCATTAACGTATGAATCTACCAAGAAAGCTTCTCGGAGTGCAGTACGAGTGAGAGAAATTCCGATGGAGGAATGTACTTGCAACAGAATGCAGTCAGCACATAGCCCTCCTTCACGTGGTATTCTTCGAAGCTGGGATTGTAATAGATCGAGACCCCTAAAAAGGGACTGCAGCAAACGCCGATGAATGAAATTACCAGAAGAGGAGGACAGAAAAGAATGCCAAGGATGTCGAGCCAGGGAGCAAGCTATTCGGGGAGAGACTAGAAATCAAACAGCGATCAGTCGCATCAGCTCCCCTATTAAGCAGTCGGAAAATATGTAAAAACCAACTTCGGGAGGCAGAAGTTGGTTGGTGGAGTCGACAGCGCCTAAGTCATCATTCAGGTAGTCCAGTTGTAGAGAAATAATAACAGTTTTGTTATATATGGAAGTGTAGGAAAAATAGACTGCGCAGTCACTATCGACCACAATAATAGTTATTGGTATAATTGTGCTGTGTTTTTGAGTGGATCTCTAAAATCTTAATCAATATGAGCAACAGTAATAAAGTTAACACTAATGCAAAAGGTGCCAATACAATCACCCCAACGTCTCTTGTTATGGTCGTAGCGTATTGCATGTCGCAATATGATACACTGAGCTAGATATACGTCTACGCGACCCATAGCAGCATGAGGTGTGTGCGAACTGTGTCCTATATGGATGGAGAGCCATGTGCGCTGAAGGCACCCGAAAATAAAAGAAGAAGAAGAAGAAGAATGGAGAAGAATGTTCAAGTGAATCACGCGAGTGAAAAATCAGACGGAAAAAATCTGAAATTTTCTTGTGGCATCAACGTCGGAATGATAAACATTTACGGAATTCGCTTTGAGCAATCACTTTTTGGATGGACAAGAGACTACATCCATACGAGTAGCGACATTTCCATAGGGAAATTCCACTAAGCCTGCTCAGACAGGGAAAGCTGTCTATACAGATCTGATATTAACACTCAATTAAACTCGGATATTAATCAACACAAATCATGGGATCGAAATTTCTTTTCCAAAGTTGATGAAAACAGCTATCTTTATGCAATATTCTCAGGTCACAATGGTTCTTCGATTTAAAAGCTCGCCATGCAAAGAATTGCAGCAGAAATTTTACTCGGTCAACTAATTGGAAAATCTTCTGAAGAAGAGGTAAAAGAAGTACTTCGACAGGCATTTTTAGCTGTAGAAAAGTGCTATCAAGAATCTATAGGTGGTCTACTTGCAGAAAGGGCTATTTTACAGTAAAAAAAAATCCTTTTTTTCTCTTAAGATCAATATTTCTATTTTTTTTATTTCACTTTTCCTATAAGTACAATATTTCTATTTACTTTATAGTTCACTTTTCTTTTTATAGTTCACTTTTCTTTTAAGTACAATTTCTCTTTATTTTACCCAAACTTTCAATGCGCGAACGTCTATCGGTGGTTTTTAAAATCGAACTCCCCGAGGTTTGGGCAAATTGCACCCAGGTACCCACGATCGCTTCAGAAAACTTTTTTGTTATTTTATCGTTTTCTCACGACGTTGAAAATCGTACGTGAGAAAATGTTGATACAAGGTATATGCATCAATGCAAAACTGTAATCTGATATGCACTTGTGCGACCGTCTGGAAATATTAATTTTAAGAGGGCGCGAATAATTGTGATAATTGTATGTATATATGTACATACAATTAGATTGAAAAGATAGGTACTGTACGCATATAGAGTGTACATGCGGAAAAAAAAGTAAGAAGACACTGAATGTAGGTCAATGTGCATATCGTGTGAGTGGAATGTGTGTCTGATAACAAAATGCAATTTATGCTAAATTGCATTTTGTTATAATATGGGAATGCATTTCTAAATGCATTTTAAATTTTGATTAAGATTTTGGAAGAAAATAATTTTTCATTTTCAGGTTCATTTATGAGGTACATCAATATATTGTGATTCGGGGCATTGGGTACCTGAGTCACAACATCCCTCCCCCCTGGGGAAAAGAAAGTTTTATTCTTTAGGAGAAGAAAGCTTTCTTTATATAAGTGAACGAGCTGTACAAAAGGTTATCTTATAATAAACATAATATTCATATGTCAAACAAAAAAAACTTGTAGCTCTAGAGTTTTTAAACTTAGAATTACTATTAATAGGAGTTATATGTACATAATTTTATTATGGCTAAAAATTGTTTAATATTCATTTATTTATTATTATTATTTTTTTGTTTTTTTTTTAACAGTGGATACAACGAACTAGAATGTTTTTTATACTCATTATTGTACTATTTTATTATTACAGAGGGTGTTACAAATCGTAGGTAGGAATAGAGATTAATTTACATAATATATTCCCTTACAATATTCAAAACGGCTATTTATTTATTATGTTTAAAAGAAAGTGTTGTTACCATATACTCACAATATGTTATTATGGAGTTTATTATTTTTTTTTATTATATTTACTTCTAACATAATTTTTTTTTGTATAGCAGGTATATCAAATACATTTTTTTTTTTTTTATAATTGAAAGTTGTTTGGCGAAGAAAGCCAAAAAAAAAGATATTATTGCTTATCTTCAAAAGTTTTGTCTGAGCATTGTGGATTGAATGAGTTATTAAAGCGGTAAAAATCAAGGAAGGCGGTTTACTGTTGTCCGTTTTTTTTTTTGTTATATTTTGTATATGTCAAACCTTTCGATTGGAAGCATGAGTCCATGGATGCATGTTACTACATATATCTTTATAGTGTATATATTCGAAATATTATATTAATTTGAGAAATACTCCGCCGTCTTTCTGATGAGAGCAGGAGTTATTTTAAATTCTGGTGCCCGCGGTGCAGGCGTGGGCATATCTTCCAGTTCTTGTTCTGGGGGTGTATTTTTAGATTTTCGGATTTTTTGTTTGTATTTGATATACAGATAGGCACAGACCATCGAGATGATAGAGGCTACTGTAAAATATGACAGTGCATAATGGTGGATATGGCGGTTATTTATAGGATTAAGAGGAATTAATTCCTGGCCTTTTTGGAAACGAATGCATTCTAGGAGTTTCTCTAGATCCATGTTGTTTTCAACATAAAAGGAATTTGGTTTCATCTGCGTTTTCATAGGAGAAGACGTTATATTCCATATTATACTGGAAATGTTTATTGTTGGGATAAAATAGAAATTAAATTTGGAAACTTTTACGTTATGTCCGTGCAAGATGAGTTCCTTGCTGCGAACATAGCAACCGGGATAAATATACATTATTCCTGTTCCTTGCAGGCTTTTTGAATTGTCCGAATTTTCACAAATTATATCTATGTGTAGGGATTCTTTTAAGGAGAAAAGCCAAGCATTCAGCTGCGTTATTTGCGCCCAATAATAATCTTGTTTTAATGTTAGAATTTTACACTTTGAAGTAATTGGTTCCTTTTTTATCAGATTTACGCATTGGTTCGTTTTTGTATTTGCGTTAAGGATCGGTGATGATATCCTGCAATAGAAATGCATATGATCCAACGTTGCGCAATTATGGATATCATGTAATGCAAGTTCAATATAGTGCTCACGATAGTAGTCTATTAGTATATATTCGTTTGCTGGTTCAATATATATGAACGATCCGTTAAGGAGTGTAGGTAATGGCAATGGGTAATGGGAACAAGGTAAAGGTGATTAATTACGTTAACGCCTACCAGGGGAGGACCTTGCCATGCAAGGCACTCTGTCAAGACCGTCCGTACGTGACGAAGAGTCACATCCTGCCCGAGGTGTTCCTGCACAGGCAGCTTTTTAAACTTAGAATTACTATTAATAGGAGTTATATGTACATAATTTTATTATGGCTAAAAATTGTTTAATATTCATTTATTTATTATTATTATTTTTTTGTTTTTTTTTTTAACAGTGGATACAACGAACTAGAATGTTTTTTATACTCATTATTGTACTATTTTATTATTATAGAGGGTGTTACAAATCGTAGGTAGGAATAGAGATTAATTTACATAATATATTCCCTTACAATATTCAAAACGGCTATTTATTTATTATGTTTAAAAGAAAGTGTTGTTACCATATACTCACAATATGTTATTATGGAGTTTATTATTTTTTTTTATTATATTTACTTCTAACATAATTTTTTTTTGTATAGCAGGTATATCAAATACATTTTTTTTTTTTTTATAATTGAAAGTTGTTTGGCGAAGAAAGCCAAAAAAAAAGATATTATTGCTTATCTTCAAAAGTTTTGTCTGAGCATTGTGGATTGAATGAGTTATTAAAGCGGTAAAAATCAAGGAAGGCGGTTTACTGTTGTCCGTTTTTTTTTTGTTATATTTTGTATATGTCAAACCTTTCGATTGGAAGCATGAGTCCATGGATGCATGTTACTACATATATCTTTATAGTGTATATATTCGAAATATTATATTAATTTGAGAAATACTCCGCCGTCTTTCTGATGAGAGCAGGAGTTATTTTAAATTCTGGTGCCCGCGGTGCAGGCGTGGGCATATCTTCCAGTTCTTGTTCTGGGGGTGTATTTTTATATTTTCGGATTTTTTGTTTGTATTTGATATACAGATAGGCACAGACCATCGAGATGATAGAGGCTACTGTAAAATATGACAGTGCATAATGGTGGATATGGCGGTTATTTATAGGATTAAGAGGAATTAATTCCTGGCCTTTTTGGAAACGAATGCATTCTAGGAGTTTCTCTAGATCCATGTTGTTTTCAACATAAAAGGAATTTGGTTTCATCTGCGTTTTCATAGGAGAAGACGTTATATTCCATATTATACTGGAAATGTTTATTGTTGGGATAAAATAGAAATTAAATTTGGAAACTTTTACGTTATGTCCGTGCAAGATGAGTTCCTTGCTGCGAACATAGCAACCGGGATAAATATACATTATTCCTGTTCCTTGCAGGCTTTTTGAATTGTCCGAATTTTCACAAATTATATCTATGTGTAGGGATTCTTTTAAGGAGAAAAGCCAAGCATTCTGCTGCGTTATTTGCGCCCAATAATAATCTTGTTTTAATGTTAGAATTTTACACTTTGAAGTAATTGGTTCCTTTTTTATCAGATTTACGCATTGGTTCGTTTTTGTATTTGCGTTAAGGATCGGTGATGATATCCTGCAATAGAAATGCATATGATCCAACGTTGCGCAATTATGGATATCATGTAATGCAAGTTCAATATAGTGCTCACGATAGTAGTCTATTAGTATATATTCGTTTGCTGGTTCAATATATATGAACGATCCGTTAAGGAGTGTAGGTAATGGCAATGGGTAATGGGAACAAGGTAAAGGTGATTAATTACGTTAACGCCTACCAGGAGAGGACCTTGCCATGCAAGGCACTCTGTCAAGACCGTCCGTAAGTGACGAAGAGTCACATCCTGCCCGAGGTGTTCCTGCACAGGCAGCTGATGGGCATCCCCTGGGGTGCAGCTGGCTACCTGACTGAATACGGCGGATCTAGAGAGGAAAACTCGATAAAACCCGCAATCCCAGGTGTAAACAATTGTGCCTATGGGATGAATGGCCCTGCGTGAGTGTGTCTTATAACGGTGGACTCCGGATACCAGGCGACCTCCGGTTTCAACCTTAGCCTTATCTCGGCATGCCGGCTCTGCTGAGATGGACCAACCTTTACGAGCATACTCGTGGGACCAAAATTGATAAGCCCGTTTTTTCTGAGGGAGGTGCACCTCTAAATGTACCAAAAACCCAATCCGGGGCTCTTAACGAACCCGAAAATTTCCAGGACATTACAAGTCCTTCATCTGACGGCTATGCGATGGATACACTCCCCCTAGACGAGGAGGATCTCCTTAGATCACCAGACCATAGCCAACAGGACAGCGGGAATACTGAAGTTCCCACATCCAAAGAGCGCAAGCCAAAGCTCAGTGGCGCGGCCAAAAAAAAGTTTAAATGGCTTTTAAAACATGGCCACACAGAGGCAGAGGCTAGAAGGATTGCTGCACTTCAGATAGAACAGCGGAATGAGGAGAGTCTTAAAAAACGGACTCGCTCTGACGACTCTTCTCCTAAAGTGGAGCAACCTAGCGCTAAACGCAGCAAGGCAGCAACGGAGAATCCTTCAAAGAAGCACGTCTCCCAGCCTTTGCGTAAGCAGCCCTCCTATAAAGAGGTTGCAGAGAGCGTTCGGGTGGGTATTCTTCCCGTCGGTTATCCTGAGGTCGCACTCAACATGGATCAATTGAAGTCCGTACAGAGTGCTATCTTGAGAGAGCTCGCGGCTAGAAAACAAAGCCCGCTGAAGCCAAGATTCCTGGGCTCCACATTTAGACCAGGATGGATGGTCATCAACTGCGCCAATCAGGACACCGTGACGTGGCTAAAAGGTGTAGTTGGGGAGCTAAAACCCTGGGAAGGAGCCAACCTTGTCCTGGTCGAGGAAAGTGAAATTCCTCGCCCACAAGTTCTTGTGGGATACTTTCCCAACAGCGCTGAGGACCCTACGGACTTGATTCTCGACTACATCGAGGGTCAGAACGCGGGGTTAAAGGTGTCAGAGTGGATTGTGTTACGCAAGACACAAAAACCACACGTAACAGAGCTAACCTTCTCCGTGGACCATACGTCCATGGAGGAGCTAAAAAAGGCTCATTACACAATTGGGTACAAGTTCGGCTCAGTCCAACTTAGGCCCAAGGGTGAGGCAGTAAAGACTGTGGCGGAGGCTGGGGATGGCCAAGGTCAAATTAAAACTCTGACTGATGAGCCTCAGCCATCGACATCAGGAGCCAGCAGGCCTAAACTTTCTGTCAAGGCTAACGCTGGCCCCGGTAAAGCAGTCGGAGCTATAGAGGCTAAGCCGGGGACTTCCGCAAAGAAGTCCGAAGGCACTAAGAAGAAGCCTCCTCCTGCCCGTGCGAAGCAGGGCAAAAAAGGAAATCCGAAAGGCTCTCCTATCAAGGCTGCTAGCGGCCATAAAAGCCATCCTAGTCATGACTAATCATCATCTAAGTTGCCTCCAGATAAATCTCCATCATGCCAAAGCGGCATCAGACGTGCTTAGCAGGAGATTTGTCTCGGAGAAACTTAGTCTGGCGCTCATACAGGAGCCCTGGGTACATCAAGGCCGCATTAAAGGACTTCCAACAAAATCATGTAAGTTAATTTATAGTAATGAGCATGAATATCCCAGGGCAGCATTGCTGCTCAACACTAATCTAAATTTTATTCCTCTTTCGCAGTTCATTTCGAGGGACGTAGTTGCAGTAGCTCTCGAGGTACCAACTCCGGGAGGTAGTCACGAGGTAGTAGTGACCTCAGTCTATTTTCCTGGAGATGCGGATACACTACCTCCTACAGAGCTAAAAAGACTCATCAGCTCCTGCAAACGAAGAGGAAAGCAATTTATCGTTGGATGCGATGCGCACGCACATCACACGCTATGGGGCAGCACGGATACCAACATCAGGGGTGAGTACCTCCACGATTTTATAATATCTAATAATTTAGAGATACTAAATCGAGGTAATAAGCCAACCTTTATGAACACTATCAGACAAGAGGTCCTGGACCTAACACTTGCCAGTATGTTCATAAGCACAAAAATAAGCAGGTGGCACGTATCGAACGAGATTTCCATGTCCGATCACAGACATGTCAGGTTCTATATAGAAGCCGCACTTAACTCAAGTCTAGAGTACCGAATCCCTAAATTAACTAACTGGGAACTCTATCGACAACATCTTAAGGCTGTAGTTAACTCTCCCGGCAGTAGCATTAGCACAACGGAGGAGTTGGACTCAGCCACTACGCAGCTACAAACGGCTGCACTGACTTCATTCGAACACAGCTGCCCTCTGAAGCAAAAGACTTGTAATCGGCAGGTACCTTGGTGGAATAGGGAACTGAGTTTGAAAAGAAAAGAAGTCAGAAAACTATTTAACAGAGCCAAGCTCTCTGGTACCTGGGGAGAATATAAAAAGGCTCTAACGGAATATAACATAGAATTAAGAAGATCTAAAAGAAGAACCTGGCGGACCTTCTGCGATGGCATAGATCAACTGCCCGCAGCTACCAGGCTCCATAAGGTACTTTCGAAGGATCACACGAATGGTATATGCTCACTTCAAAAAGAAGATGGGAACTATACCGAGAGTTGTGAGGAAACAGTCAGGCTCTTATTAGAAACTCACTTCCCCGACTCTACCAGTCCCGTTCAAGGAATAGTAGCTCCAGACCCAATTGAGGTGGGCAATTACAGGGTCTCTAACAGGAGTAAGAGCCTTGCAGGAAGAATCTTCACTCCTAACAAGGTTAGATGGGCCGTTGGTACGTTTAAACCCTTTAAATCTGCTGGAGGGGACGGCATCTTTCCTGCCTTACTACAGCAAGGGGTTGAAGAAATACTTGTTCCAATACAAAACATTTTTCGAGCCAGTTACGCTCTGGGGTATATTCCCCAATGCTGGAGAGACGTCAGGGTGGTATTTATACCCAAAGCAGGAAAAAGAGCTAGCTCTCTAGCCAAATCGTTCCGACCCATTAGTCTCTCGTCATTTTTACTTAAATCCATGGAAAAAATCCTAGACCTACATATTCGAAGTGAAGTTTTGATTAAATCACCACTTCATTCTAAGCAATTCGCTTATCAAGCAGGCAAGTCTACCGAGACTGCCATCCACACTTTGGTTAAAGACCTCGAAAAAGCTCTTGAAGCAAAAGAGGTGGCCTTATGTGCATTTGCAGACATAGAAGGTGCTTTTGCTAACACCTCCTTCGAAGCAATTAAATCAGCTGCCGAGGACAAGGGCTTCGAGCCCCCCACGGTTAATTGGATAGACTCCATGCTTAGAAGCAGGAGGATAACTACTACTCTAGGAAACTGTTCAGTCACGATCACTGCAGCTAAAGGCTGCCCACAAGGAGGAGTTCTCTCTCCACTCCTATGGTCGATCGTGATTGATGATCTCTTAGAGAAGCTGACCAGTTCGGGTTTTACCGTACAAGGCTACGCGGATGACCTAGTAGTCACGATACGGGGCAAGCATGACCAAGTCATATCCGACCTCATGCAAAAAGCCCTTTCTAAGTCCGCACTTGGTGATTAACCAAAGGCCTCAGTGTAAACCCAAACAAAACGGTTATCGTTCCGTTCACGAGAAGATCAAAGCTTTCACTAAGGGCTCCTCTTCTCGATAACACGGAATTGATATTTTCAGAAGAAGTCAAATATCTGGGGGTCACCTTAGATAAGAAACTTTCCTGGAATTCGCATCTGTCTAGAGTGACGGAAAGAGCGATAGGATCTCTCTACACGTGCCGTCGCTTCATTGGCAGAACATGGGGTCTGAAGCCAAAAATGATGTACTGGATGTACACCACGGTTGTTAGACCCATGGTCACCTATGCGGCCCTCGCATGGTGGCCAAAAACTAATGAAAAGAAGGCTGAGGCTCTGCTTCAAAAAACACAACGGCTTGCCTATCTAGGAATAACTGGTGCCATGAGGACCTGTCCTACAGCAGCCATGGAAGCCTTACTAAACCTTCCACCCCTACATCTGCAGGTGAAAAAGGAAGCAATCTCCAGTGCTATTAGACTGCAAAAGGAGAAACAGTTAAAACCAGGGAATCTGGTTGGTCATTTAAGTATCTTAAAACAGATACGCTTTGAGCAAATGACGACAATATCTGATATAATCACACCCAAGGTGGATTTTGTAAGACCATTCGATGTGGTTTTAGGAAACCGACAGCAATGGCGTTCCACTAAACCGTCCTTTCAACAAGGATCGATGGTGTGGTATACAGACGGTTCAAAAACGAACAGTGGAGTCGGACTGGGCGTATACGGCCCCAGATGCCATATATCAAAGGCCCTGGGCTCTACCCCTACCGTTTTCCAGGCCGAGGTATTGGCCATAGAAGAATGCGCCAATACCTGCATTAAAAGAGCCATAAATGGCTCAACTATTAATATACTCTCGGACAGTCAAGCTGCCCTCAAAGCCTTAAAGAACTACACCATCAAGTCAGGGATAGTCTGGGAGTGTCTACAAACTCTAAAAGATTTATCAAGAGGAAACAAAGTTATCCTCATGTGGGTACCTGGACATGAGGGCCATAAAGGCAACGAAATTGCTGATGGCCTAGCCGAAAGAGGAGCGGAAACTCCCTTTGTCGGACCGGAGCCATTCTGTGGCACCTCAAAGTGCTACCTCAAAGCTGCCCTAAATAACTGGGAGAACAAACAAAAATCCCTATACTGGGAAAGGCTACAAGGCCGTCGAACACAACATCGATACAGGAAATGCCACACCAATTGTACAAATGGGCTATCAAGTTTCACCAGCAATAGAAAAAGACTAGGAATTGAGCTCGAGCGTATAAGCAGTTAGGCGTAATAGAACAATCAATAAGTCCATGGTGCTCTCCCGTCGTCTTGGTTAAGAAAAAGGATGGTAGAGACAGGCTGTGCATTGTTGTAAAGCGACCACCTACCTTGAGTTACATGCGCTTGCACATTTTGCTTAGCAAGCTTTTTCAACCTTTTTGCTTAACCGTGCATAGCATTCCCATTTCCTGCACGAGTCCCGTTATCGTACATAAATTGTATCCAATTCAATTCAGCTTATATATTGTAGCTAATTTCTAGTAAACATATTCCATGCGAATATCCAATTTCCCTAGTGTCAGCAGCTTGACCAAGCTGCAATTATGATTACAGCTTTTTATTAAAGAAAAGATTAAGCAGTCTTCACCTTTTGTTGATCGCAAGAACATCGCGATCGGTCCGCGGAGCTCGCGACCTTTTGAGTTTTTCTTATTTGTATTGAGTCATATTAAATTATTTGTGTTAAGAGTGTACATAAAGCCAACTTCAATAGCTTAAGGGCGCTGTAATTGTAGTCCTAACGGAATAATAATAATCAATTAAAAGTAACGAGTGTTCCTATTCTTTACAATCCCGAATTCCCCGACAACATATTTCTGGTGTCAAGTGTGGGGTCACGTAGAATCGCATCGGTAACCTAATTCAAGTTCTATTGCATGCGTGAATGCAGTAAATTAACGGAAATACGTAATTTGGAGCGAGAAGGTTCGACTTATTGTGACCACAATAATAATTGCTGTCGTTGGGATACAGGAGATCGTGCAAACCGGGTGAAGACTCACTATCAAGAAGTCTCGTGGACTGAGGAAGATTTCATTTATTCGACTTGTTGCGACGATTGTTCCGCAATTCTGTTCTGGTATTTTGGTAAAACATCAGTAGAGATCGTTTTGCATCACTATGAGATCCAGGTAGGATTACTTCCAGGAAGAGAAATTTCAACATTAATAACAGGTTTGATCAGGAGAATTAACTGCGAAACAAATATAAGCGTAGAAATTATGTTTCTGACATGAAAATTTCTTTAATCGTATTTTGATTACTTTAATTCTGATTTTATTGCCTGTATATTTACTCACAAATTTTTCGATATAAAATAATCTTTTTATTACCTATATATACATACATATGAAATATTTTTTGCTTATAAGAATCGTTCTGTGAAAAAGGTGTTTGATTGCAACTGCTCGTGCGGATTCACATTGAGAAATTTTTGTAATTGGTGAAGTGAAGTGGCCGTGATTAAATAAATAAAATAACAATCTGTGAGAACGACCCTTTTCTTTGTGTAAACGTCTACTAGTTGTCTTATACTGTTTTATTGGTGTTGAATGTCGGAGAATTCGCTTTCCTCAGAGAAAGATTTTTTAGGATTTTCATCTGTTTTTGATTCTGAAGATTGTGGCGAAATGGTTTTGAGTTTGGATATTGTTGGAAATAATACAACCGTATTTTCATAGACGCAGGCAATTCTACGGACTATTCGTGTACTGTGTAGTGAGTACACTTACGCTGATCCGAACTTGACAAGCGTCAGTCTATTAGAGAATTTGACACGCGTCGGTTGTACTTTGTACTTAGTTATAAAATCATTTCAATAAAGCTCTTGAATTGTTATCGGACTAAACGTGCGTTTCTTCTATTTTTGTTCTAGTTAATAAATAACCTGCCATTCCCAACAGATTATGGGCCCAGGCACAAATAACAAAAAAATAAATAAATAAAAGTATAAGTGAATCGCCATGAATTCTGCAACAAGAATCGAGTTGCTCAACAAGGAGAACTTCAATACTTGGAAAATGCAAATGCAGGTATTGCTAACAAAAAACGATCTGTGGCAATATGTAACCGGTAAGGAAATCAAACTGGAACCAGTCGACGACGACTTAAATCGTGGCAAGGAAATTTCTTCCTGGGAGAAAAATGACGACAAAACAAAGTCGGAAATTATTTTATCAATATGTGCTTCTGAATTAAAGCAAGTAAAGGAATGCATAACTTCGAAGGTAATGTGGAACAAACTCGAAGGAATTTATCAGTCGAAAGGTCCCGCTAGAAAATCGATGCTTCTAGAACAACTCATACAACTACGCATGGAAGAGAACTGCGCTAACACACTAACAAGTTCTTTGACACTGTCGATAAACTGACAGAGATGGAAGTAGATTTAAATCAAGACTTGTTGTCAGTGATGTTGTTGCGCAGTTTACCACTAAGTTATGAAAACTTTCGGTGTGCGATCAAATCACGTGATGAATTACCGAGTCTAGAAAACTTACGGGTTAAAATAACAGAGGAAAGTGACTCTCGTGGTAGTGAATCTAGTTCTAAAACTCAAAATGTATTGTTTGGTCAGAAACACGGACAAAAAAATAACTACCATCACAAAAAAAAAGTGCACACAAGTGAATACGGGAAAGGTAACTCTAATAAAAACGAAAAATTTCCATTCCAGTGTCATCGTTGTCGAAAGTATGGACACAAAGCCATCGATTGTAAATCTAAAAACGAAAATCAACAATTTGCAAGAAAACCAGAGGATTTAAGTTTAGGTGCGTCGGAAGCCTTCATCGGGAAATCGGAATCTAGGAGGTGGTGTCTGGATAGCGGTGCAACAGGTCATATTTGCAAGGAATTAAAAAATTTTGGTGAAACACAAAGTGGTTGTGGTTGAACCTGGCAAATCAGGACTCAACTGAAATTAAAGCAAAAGATGATGCTTCATTTTTCAACAACTACCTAGGGTCAGAAGTCAAAGTTGACCTAAAGGACACACTATACGTTCCCGACTTGAGAACAAACTTAATTTCCGTCGCAAAAATCACAGAAAACGGGTATGACGTTTTGTTTACAAAAAATCACGCAAAAGTTGTCGACAAAAAGGGCAGAGCTAAATTGATCGCGGAAAAAAGCAGAGGTTTGTATTATTTTAATGAATCTGCAAACTACGTAGGTAACAGTTTGAAACACGGAAACGCGATTAATAATAATAAACTTCTCGAGTGGCATCGGAAGCTTGGTCACCTGAATTTCGCTGACTTAAAATAAGCTCAACGAGACATTACAATAAAGGGTTTGAATTTTTCTTGTACAAACACAAATATTAATTGCGAGATATGTTTACAGGGAAAAATGACCCGCACTCCGTTTCAAATATCATCGGATCGAAGCACAAATTTACTGGAAATAATTCATTCAGATGTTTGTGGTCCAATAAGGACTGAATCACTTGGAGGTGCTAAATACTGTGTTACCTTTATAGACGACCACTCAAGGTGGACGGAAGTTAAATTTATAAGGTCTAAAGATGAAGTATTTAAGCATTTCAAAGAATATAAACACTTGTTGAAAACCAGAAGGAAAAGAGAATAAAGCAGTTACATACAGATAATGGCGGTGAGTACATAAATGATACTTTTGATGATTTCTTGAAGGAATACGGTATTTCAAGAAGATGCACGGTAGTATACAACCCGGAACAGAACGGGATATGTGAAAGAATGAACCGCACATTATACGAAATGGCCAGATGTCTTTTAATTCAAGCCAAACTCCCACCTACATTTTGGACAGAAGCAGTCTCAACCGCTAACTATATACGAAATCGAGTACCAACTAGCAGTTTGCAAGGAAAAACGCCATAAGAGTTATGGACCGGAAAAGTACCCGATGTGAGACATTTCTACGAATTCGGAAGCAAGGTCTACTGCCTATCAAGGAAACCAGGAATTGGGAAACTCGGGTTATGCACAAGAATCTAAAGGCTATAGAATCTGGATACCATCCATAAAACAAGTTGTAATATCGCGAGACATTAAAGTTATTAACACGAAGTAACCTCTTGAGTACTATCAAACCATCCCGAAGATTTCTTTTATTCCATAGATGAACGTCTGGAAGTTGAAAAACAAAATCCCCCTATCAAAGTCATAATGGAACCCCCTTCGTTGCTGGAACAGAACATTAACCAACCGGAACAACAAACGAAGAACGAATCTGACGATCTATTCGGAAGCCATGAAGAAGAGGAAACCAGCCAGGAAAGTGAAAGGCGTGGACCCGGAAGACCAAGGCTTGAGCGTACTGGAGCGAGGAGAAGACCCACAAAGGTTTACAACATGATCACGACACAAACGGGAAATTCGACAACGGAATTTGCGTTTTTCTCGGAAGTACCCATCAAGAATGCTGTATATGGAGCAGAATATTAAATGTACATATTACCATAAGAATGGGCATACTTTTTCTAATTGTTTTTCTCGTGTCAACTTTACGACAGGCAACCTTCATCTCAAAGACTTGAGCCTAAAAGGCAACCACCATCGCCGTCTTATAGAATAAGTTCTATTACTTGTAACTACTGTAAGTTTAGAGGGCATCACCTGCGGGATTGCAGAAAACGGCAGTTCAACGAAAATAAGAAAAGGGGTGGACTTCGTAGTCAGAATAATTTTAGCAATTCTTAGAATCATTCGGAAAACTTTCAGCAACCCTGTCCAAGAGATGGTACGACCAGGGTAAGCAAACAAAGATAAACCAATAATTTTTGAGCCGCCTAAATTCATTTCTCGCCTATATTCTCCAAATAATTTTGTCGAATGTAAAAATGTTACTCTTCAAGAGGACCAAAAAAGGTTTCCGTCCTAATAAAATTTATGATTATAAAAATCCAATATCTTTGCCAAGTTGTCGGTATACTAGGTACTTTCCGGATAGTGTTGGCTCCTATTCTGCACTGCACTAGAATGTGATAATCCTAAATCTTTACTAAATCGTGGTGATATTAATTGTTTACTAAATCGTGGTGATATTAATTGTTTACTAAATCGTGGTGATACTAATCGTTTACTAAATCGTGGTGATTCCAAGTTCTTATCGTGTCGAAATAATTCTAAATCTTTACGAAACCGTAGTAATACTAATTTATGTCGGGATAGCTCTAATTGCTTATTGAACCGCGTGGATACTCGCGAACCGTTTCCTTCTGTAACTGAATCGCTGAACACTGAATTATTAAAATTCTATAAGGGATTCCAGAATCCTTTGCAAATTCGTGATCCCAAGCTTTTAGCTTCCCACTTGGAGAGGCCAGCGGAGAAATTTACCCCGGGACATTGTAACATTTTCACCTTAAACCTAAAAAGTTCAGTTAAGTGCGAATCCAATACCATATGCAATGTGCAGTTATCCAATACCCAGAAATAAACTCATCAATAAAAATTAACAAACTTAATGATGACAAGTAAAAAAGCTAGAATTGGTCTAAAAGACCAATTCTTATGGTACCCTAGATGAATGCCCTTATAAAATTTCGTATTGTAACCCTTCTGTGCAAGTTTGATTTTTGAAGTGATTTTTCGCATATATTTCTAAAACGGTTTGTCGGACAGAAAAAATTATTATAACAAATTTTATAGGATTTCGTATTCTGAAGAAGTTTTTAGTACAATAAAAATGTCTAGGACTGATCGTTTTCACTGTATACGTAAAAAACCTAAATTTTATATGGCAACACCAAGAAGGAGTTGCCCCATTTAGTCCATTTTTCAAATTTTATTTGCTCGTAGAATAAAAACACCATGTACCAAATTTGCGCTCTCTATATCGATGCGTTCTCAGGCAATGTCCAAATATATAGTGGAAAACGAAAGTTTTGTATGGCAACCCCACGAAGGAGTTGCCCGATTTGTCTCATTTTCGAACTTAATTTTACTTTTTTTTTAAAGTCCGTGTACAAAATTTCAGCTCTCTAAGTAAACGCGTTCTCGAGTTATCGTGCGCACAGACGGACGGACGGACGGACATGCAAAAATCTTGTGATATTACGCGTGGGTGTCCAATCCATTTTGCTCTACCATCATTATTTCGAGGTGTTACAAACGGAATGACAAACTTAGTATACCATATAGATTTCATCTAGGGTATGAAAAGATAGTAGATACTACCCAGAGATCTACGTTAAAGGGGATTTCAAACAAGAAGCAGAGGACTCTTGGGGTGTGTTTCTTAAAAGTTATATGTACCAACACAGCAGGTATTCTGCAACCCTTCCATGATGTCGAAAGGGATTTTCCCATCAGCAATGATGGTATTTTGGGAAATGATTTTTTATCAGGACATAGGGCAAAGCTTGATTATGATTCTCAAACATTACAATTTTTATTATCTAATGGTAGTACATTCACTACAAAGCTTACATCTTCAGACTCAAAGATACTAATACCTGCACGGTCGGAGGTTTTAAGGGAAGCCGAAACTACGCATAATGAGGAGGTCGTATGTTTTCCTAAGGAACTACAAGACGGAATATATGTGGCGGCTAGTGTCTGTACACCTCGCAATTATAAATGTTTTATTTCTGTTATAAACTCGGGCGATGAGGATGCTTATCTGCAACCCAGTGATTTACATTTTCATAAGTCGTCCGAATACAACTTATATAGTACCCTGAATGTTGAAAATCCTAGTGTAGAGGATTATGACAGGATCAAGAGGGTGCAAGGGAACTTCGAACTGATCACATGACTCCTTTACAGAAGAAGAGTATTCTATATATTTGTACTGAATTTAGCGAATTGTTCTTTTTGAAGGGGGAACAATTGACTTCAACGGATACCACTTTTCATTCTACAATATTCCTACCCCTGGGTTGCAACCCATTCATGTTAGACCATATAGACTGCTCCATATACAAAAATTCGAAGTACAAAACAAAACAGAACAAAAGTTAAAGGATCACATTATTACGGAGTTTAAGAGTCCTTGGAATTTTCCACTAGTCGTGGTTCCAAAAAAGCCTGATCCTCAGGGTAACAAAAGGTGGAGAATAGTAGTAGATTTCCGCAAGCTTAACGAAAAAACTGTAGGAGACGTGTATCCCCTGCCTAACATCACCGAAATTCTAGATCAATTGGGTAAATCAAAGTTTTTCTCTACGCTCGATCTCGCGAGCGGGTTTCACCAAATAAAAGTCAATCCCAATGATAGGGAGAAGACCGCCTTTACTACACCACTGGGACATTATGAGTATGTTCGTATGCCATACGGATTGAAGGGGGCACCTTTAACATTTCAAAGGCTAATGAATAATGTCTTAACCGGCCTCCAAGGTTCCAGGATTTTTGTATACATGGATGACGTGGTAATACCCACGGTTTAATAACCGAAGGTCAATTAATTTCATTAAATGTGAAATACATGTAAGTAGTTAATTGCATTTCAAGAATATTTTTACGAAATGTGTAGAAATTACAAGAAAACGGCTGAGGGTTAGGGTTAGATAGCGATGGTGAGGCGATAGACCGCAATAAACTCGGGACCATAAACCTTTCTCGGAAGAAAACCAAAATTAAATGGTAAAAAGGTGCATGCCCCGAAATAGCACAAACGAGTGCAATAATAATTACGGCGCCATAACCGAGGGGTCTTGGTGAAACAAAACCCGAGGTATATGGAAATTTAGAAGACAAATCTCGTCACATTCAAATTCAGTAAGTGACAGCGATAATACAGAAATAAGTTTAGTTAGCGAATTTAAAAGTCTTACGAAATAGAAAAGTGGGTATTTAATTTATTATGAAAAGTATAATTAGTATAGTATTAGTACGATAATATAATGTGTATTTAATGTTTGTCTAACGTGTGGGTAATAGGTAAATGTGATAAAAATTGCGATGTTGTGAGTAGTGAATGAATGCGTGAACGTTTATATAATAGGTAGATAGGAAAAGTTGTGTGCACGGTGTGAAACGGGAGTGCTCTTGATTAGTTGCAGTGTCATACGGACTAATTAAAGCACTCCCCATTGTTTGATTATTAATCTTCGGATCCTGATCCGTACTCGATCCCGCATGACACATTGGGTTGGCTTATGCCGCTGTACTCGATCACAAATGTGTTTAAATGGTGTCGACGTATGTCGCAATTGATGAATGATTCTGGTCCGTACTCGATCATTCATATTTTACAATAGCGTTGACTTATGCCACTATTGTTGAAAGATCCTGGTCCGTACTCGATCTCACAGGACATGATCTTAATTAGACTATAGCGTTGGCTCGTGCCGCTATTGTCTAGGGAACCTGGTCCGTACTCGTTGTCGCGGCTCAGCTTCTCTAGTACCGGAGGCAGAAGCAATCGGCAGCTGTTGGGGTAATTAGGCAATGAGTAATCGCCCAGCACTTCATTTTCGTACAGTGAGGTACTGGCTATTACATTATTGCTCAAACGATAACACCACAACTGCAGATAGCGATGACGCAATGGATAATTGCT
>OZ005742.1:162121518-162336303 GCA_963930735.1 Dioctria linearis | reverse complement strand
GGATAATTGCTGGACACATCACTTTGTACAGTGAGGTGCTGCTTTTGTCTGTTGTTAGCAAATATCGGCGCTGTGTAATAACAATAACACTACAGGTGATGGTCGCCGATGACGCAATGAATAATCGCTAAGTAACTCACTTTTGCCGGTGAATACTTACATTTATTTATTGTTGACAAATCACGCCTGCAATGCTGGAAGTGAATTATTACATAGTCGCAAAGTCAGATGCGCTTCCGTGTACAGGTTAACTGATTGCGAGACTTCTATGGTATGATGAGTTCGGTGTTAGATTTCATAGAGTTTGGTCGCCTGCGTGCGATTTAAGTTAATTAGTGATATAGTTCGAGTTTAATTGCAAACAGTACGGTAGCCTGCGTGCGAGTACATAAGTTAGGTCAGTTTTGTTTTTAAATAAAATCTTAAGTAAAGGTAAAGTCCGTATTTTATTTGCATAGGGACACGACAAGTTGAAGTGTTGTTTTTTTTATATTGTACAGGTAATGTGAAATGAAATTATTGTTTTGTGAAAAAAGAGAAGTTTTTTATATATAGAGTGGATGATTTTTGTTGTTAAGCGATCAAATTTTTAAATTATTTAGTATCTTTGTTAATATAGTGTTATTCATTGGGTTTGGTGTGTAAAATAAAAAAAAAATTTAAAAGAAATTTTCAGTGTAAGGTGTGTTGCGTGTTTTGATAATATTTGTATATGTAATTGAAAAATATCTAGCGCTCTACAGAAATAAATCTATTGTCCATTTTTTTATCGAGTAAATGGGTGAAAGTAGGAAAGTTTCTACCCACGGTTATTAAAGTCAATAAGGAAACTTTGAGATTACTTGATTTTATTACATTTTTTTTTTCAGGTTTTTTGTGTAAAAAAACAAAAATATTATTTTAATATACGAGGTTGTTTTCTGAGTTGACGTTGGTATTAGTTCTTTTTTAATTATATTATTGCTATTGAGTTTATGAATGAATGCTTAGAATTAAAATTAATACTTCAAAATTAATTTTGGGTAATTTGTACACATTGTATTTTGGTTTTTTTATAGGAGAAATTTGAAAGTGTATTTTAGAAATAAAGATATAGTTGTGATTGTTTTTTGGGGTGAGATTATTGTTTTTGTTAAGTTTTAAGTGGTCTGATTCTCTCTTATTTTCAGGTAGTAACAATTTTTTTATATACATATATTGCAGGAAAATAAAAGTATTATTATAAGTATGTTAAGATAAAAAGAAAAGTGTGTGAGTTGGTGAAAGGCATATGATCGTGAAATTCAGGTGTGATGTTATAGTATAAAGAAGTAATAATTTTAAGACGGGTTTTTTCTTTGCGTGGACAATTAAGTTTTCAACGTCACGTTTTCGTGGAGGCGTTGATCGTAACTACGGAAATTCGGGTACTAAAAGGCGTGTTAACTGGAAGAGGGTTTCCAAGATGAAATAGTAAGAAGAATCTCTGTGAAAAGCTTCCAAAAGTCAAGTCGTCTGTAACGTTAGTGATTAAAGAGTTATTTAAGAGTATTAATGTCACAAAGTGCACCATTTTTTGCTGAAATTTGGTGAATTGAAGTTTGGAGTTATATATGTGTATGTACAAGTGGTGAGAAGAAAGTGTAGCTGAAAGTGAGATTAAAAGGGGTCATTGCAACGCTTACAGACAACAAAAGAACATGGCTGACACATATGAAAGAATCATGGACAAAGTATCTAAATACGGGCCGACGTTTTCCGGAGAAAGGTCTTCAAAACTAGCAAAGGAAGTACATCGTTTTCTGAGTTGTTGTAAAGATCTATACGACCGGCTGGAAACCGCAGAGCAAGGCATTTTTATGAAGTGTGTGAAATATCGACTGACAGACGATGCGTACTATCTGATAAGCTCTGAAGAGCCAAAGGACTTGGAAGCATTACAAAATTCAATCAAAGCCGCTTATATGCCACGGATATCGTTCAGCGAGCTACGGACAGAGCTGCTAGCATGTCGACAAAGGCCAGGGGAAGGGATCCGAGAGTTTGCGGACAAAATGAAGGAACTGTTGGATCAGATTAAAAGTGCTGTTTCTGCAAAGTACCCAGGTAAAGATGAAGGATTACTGGCGGAGTTGGAAGCGGATGCGATAGCCACATTTAAATCTGGAGTATGGAATCAGGCTATTCGGACTCGCCTAACAGGACAACAGTTTGATTCATTAAAGGCGGTGCGAGCAGAAGCTGAATTCTACGAAAAGGATGCGATAAGACTTCAGCTCAGGGTACCAAGCAATAAAGGTTTTTCACAAGAAAGAGGGAACAGCGACTACTTTAACGGGGATACACCTGTACCTCACCAAAAACCTTTCTCTTCGTTAAAGCCGATTCACACAGAATCGTACAGAGGATATCCTAGAAACGCATATAGACACAGACTCAGCCATTGCTTCAAGTGCGGTAAGCAGGGACATTTCGCGAGAGAGTGTCACAAGCAACCCTTCTGTGTAGAATGCCAGCAACATGGGCACGAAACGTCCAATTGCCGAATACATCATGTCGTCAGAGTCGCAGACATTAAAGAAGGCGTTGTTGGAAGAATCCATCCAGGAGGGGAAGGGCTTTACTGCCAATTTTGCCGAACACGGGATCATTATACAGAGAACTGCCTGAAGAAATACTTAGCAGAAAAGGCCAGTGAAAAATTAAATTCCCGGAATAAGTTTATCATCACGGTTCCATCGGATATAGCATTACAAGGTAAGTTAAGGCTTTTAATAGATACTGGATCTTCATGTACCATAATTAAAGTTAATAGGATGAAAAGGAATACTCCCATACAAACATATCAAAAAATTCAAATTGGAGGACTGTTCGGATCCACTAGGAGCTGCATAGGTACTTGTGAGGCGAAGTTGCAGATAGACAACAGTCAGCATACCTGCAAATTTAATGTCATTAGTGATACGGACTCAATTCCAGCCGACGGTATACTGGGAATGGATTTTCTCTACAACAGTGCTATTCTTGACTGCGTAAACATGAAACTGTGGATACAAGGCACCGGCAATAGAAAGGAAGAAAATACCTCTTGTGGAAATGTCGCAGCTTGTACACAAGTGGAATCTACAGCTTGGCAAAATATCAGTCAAGAAAGACCGTATCAGACCAGAATAGCAGATATTAAAATCAACAAACCAGAAATCATCACATCAGGTGCTAGTGACCAATACTCCAAATGGGAAAAACAAGCACGTAATGTTGATAAAATTTCACGACATGGAGTGAAAAGTGTAGCTACATTAGATGGCCCAATTACGACGTCAACATGGGAGAAAACCTTAACTACAGCTCACGAAAATGTGGGGCTTGATATTAGAAACGAAGAATTTAATGAGGATAGGAGGAGGCTATATAAATATTATGGCCACAGTGGAAATAGGCTGGATGATGGACGTGCATTGGTAAGAATCGCTAATTTTAGAGCCTATCCTGCAAAAGCAGCGATTTCTTCGCGTGAACAATACGGACTTCGTAAGTATTCTGAGCGATCTGCATGGCGCTATGAATGTAGGAACAATTTCTATCCTCAACTAGGGAAAACCCAGGGGATTAAACAAAAAGGTAAGTTACAGACGCCAAAGCATAGCTGTCAAACAGGTATGGTAGCTCCGCCGGTCAGAAATAAGATTAATAGGACAAATCTTACGTCAAATTTGACTGGGCTGTACAAGGTAGGTAACGGTTATGACCCAGGAATCGGGGAACGTAACCAACCAGATTTCCAACAAATTCCCTCCAATTTCAGAAGAAATTCGAAGAGCAGAGTTTGATAATCCATGGCCAGGAAGATATAGATGAAGATATAGGTAACCCAGTGGATCCAATTGGTAAGGCAAAGATACAGATGTATAGGTAAGAAAATGTTTTTAAAGAAATATGTATATAAAAATTATAAAAAAAAATAGAGTAAATATTAGTAATGAAAATTGGAAAATTTAAAAGAAACAAGAGGTTTTTGAAAAAGCAAAGGAATAAGAGATTAAAAAGAAAAGATGAAAAGTTAACAAATAAAATAATGAGCAATATATGAAGATAGGTGATTAATAAATGTTTAAAGTTAGGGAAAACAACAAATTTTTAAAGTTGTAAGATAAAAAAAATAATGGGAAATATAACTTCATTGACAATTAATCGAAATAAAGGGACAAATAAAAAAAAGATAAATTTTGGGAAATGTTTTATGGTATATGTATATTGTTAAAACTAAGAGAAAGGGAAAGTTGTATTAATGAATAAAGGAACAAAAAATTATTAGTGAAATATATAATCAGTAAAGAAATACGACCCGAGCAGATATAAAAATTGAAAATTTCGATGTAGAAAAAATATATATACGTAGGGTAGTGTAATTTTAGCCTTTTAGCCTTAGGAGCTCAACGGTGGAGGTAAATACGGTAACAGAAGTGAACAAAAAAATCCAAAAACCATCAAGTACGCAGCGAAAGAGGGAAAAGCAAGCTATACGGAGCTCTGGAATAATTAACTCGTGTATGTAGATAGGGATGCAAAACTTGGAAGTAAAGCCTGCAAAGGATAATTAAACATTAGGAAAACGCTTTATTAGAAGGCGACGATTATTAAACATTACGAAATTACTAAGATATAATTTCATGTTAAGAGCTTAACTACAAATATGAAGTTTAGAAAAAAAATATTTCTTTAAGTACCGGTGGACTCTCAATATAATTGAGAGAATTCCATCGTGCCAGAAAGAAACTCAATAAAAGATAAATAATATTTTTAGAAATATTTATTATCAATCCACCTCATGGCAACTAAATAATCGAGTACAATTCTAAAGTGTTAATCTTCTGGACAAAAAATATCTTCTTAAGCCTCGTTTGTTTTTTGTGTAATAAAATTAGAAAGCTATTACACTTTTTCTTATTGAATGTTGAAGTATATAAATGTCGCCGAAAATGTTATGGTGGAAATTGATCGGAATGGTCGATTTAATGAGAATCAAAATGCTAATATAGTATTGATAACTCCGATTATTGATAAAGTTGTTGACATGCGAATCGCAAAATTTTGCATTATAAGATATAAATATGTACTATGGTGGAAATATTACAAGAGATGGAAGTTGAATAAGTGCAGCAAAAATTTGGAAACATCTCTAAAGGCAGAAAGTGCTTGTTGCATCCGACTTAACTTGAACTTCATGTTAAAAAGCGTAAAAACTTTTAACTATAATAAAAGTGAATAACAAATGGAAGAATTAAGTACAGTAGCAGCACGACCCAATAAACTATCTATAGCACCTCTGACACTGAAATCAGCCTAAACAATCCAGATCGCGAAAAAGGAGCAACCCACCAACCCAGAATACATACAAGTACCAACAACAGCTCACTGCAAACTTACCTACGATCGGAGGGAAAGAACGGATGCAGCTGAAGTAGTTAAGTTAAGTAGGGTTAGTATACTATTTATATAAAATTAATATCTTTGATTTATTATGTGTTCGTGTTACTTAAGAATCATAATAATAAATAAGTAGAACTTACTTTTTAGTTTTTTTTTGTTATTCTCAATTTGGTACTACTTAGCCTTTCTGTAATTAATCGTAGTTATGTAAATGGATAGGTAAAATTGGAAACTAAAACTGTGTAAATAAATAGATAAAACTTGTAAGTGACCAGAATTGTTTGTTAATTAAGATATGAATTAAGTATGGAAAGTCAAGTCTGTATGTAAAAAAAAAGTTATTATGAACATTCCTTTAAAAAGTAAGGGCAATATTGCATGTGAAGTAGACTAAAAGAAAACTAAAATAAATTAGTTAAGTGCAGATAGAAATAATAAAATGTATTTTGTAATAGAGATGGGAAGAATTTAAAACGGTTAAAAAAAGGAAAAATGATAAGGAAAGGATATTAAAGATATTAAATGCGTTAAAGAGAAAAATGATAATGAAATTGTATTAAAGAAAATTACGATAATGAAAATGTACTAAAGAGGAAAATGAATGCAAATGTACTAATAAGAATTTTTTTTATATAGTATAGGGACACCAACTTGTCACACCAGGCCTAGTTCCCTTGGGAACTAGTTTTTTCCAGGGGGAGGGATGTCGCGGCCCAGCTTCTCTAGTACCGGAGACAGAAGCAATCGGTAGCTGTTAGGGTAATTAGGCAATGAGTAATCGCCCAGCACTTCATTTTCGCACAGTGAGGTACTGGCTATTACATTATTGCTCAAACGATAACACCACAACTGCAGATAGCGATGAAGCAATGGATAATTGCTGGACACATCACTTTGCACAGTGAGGTGCTGCTTTTGTCTGTTATTAGCAAATATCGGCGCTGTGTAATAACAATAACACTACAGGTGATGGTCGCCGATGACGCAATGAATAATCGCTAAGTAACTCACTTTTGCCGGTGAATACTTACATTTATTTATTGTTGACAAATCGCGCCTGCAATGCTGGAAGTGAATTATTACATAGTCGCAAAGTCATATGCGCTTCCGTGTACAGGTTAACTGATTGCGAGACTTCTATGGTATGATGAGTTCGGTGTTAGATTTCATAGAGTTTGGTCGCCTGTGTGCGATTTAAGTTAATTAGTGATATAGTTCGAGTTTAATTGCAAACAGTACGGTCGCCTGCGTGCGAGTACATAAGTTAGGTCAGTTTTGTTTTTAAATAAAATCTTAAGTAAAGGTAAAGCCCGTATTTTATTTGAATAGGGACACGACACTCGTTCCCGTAAAAGATGTCCTATTTGTACAATAACGTTGAACTATGCCGTTATTGCGAATGAATGGTGGATCAATCGTCTGTTCGACTTTTGATCCAAGACCGAAAGGAGCAATTTGAATGTATAGCATAGGAAAACCCACTGACCCACTGGACAAAACAAAAAAAAATTAAATAAATAGAATTTAAGACTATTACATATCGTGTTTTTTTTTATTAATTACTTTATTATAAAATCTCATAAATTGGGAACCACAGATTTAATCTATTTTAATATTGACAATAAACATACTATATTTCTAATGACAAGCTCATTTTTGGAGAAGCCTACTTATGAAATATTCTACAAGGCGTTTACGAAATTGAAATTAACTTCGCTCGAAAGAGGAATATGCGAATTGTTTATCCCCAATCCTAGTAAATTTCCAAACCAATCGTCACTGCGTTATGACTGCCTACGTTCTATTACGATACGTTTACGACATTGTCATCAGGTCGCAAGAGAAATTTTAATGAAGCATAAGGAAACATCCAAGGCTTACTATATAAAATATAGCAACCCCTCAAGATTCAGGGTGGGGCATCTTGTGTATCTAAGAGACGAACGGCCGCAAAAGGGTAAATGCAAACTGCTTCCAGTATGGCTGGTTCCTTATATATTGTTTCAATGAACGGAGTTAATTCGGTTATTCTCATCAATGAGAGTTCTAATAAAACCGCTAAAGTTCATAATAATCGACTTGTACCGTTCTTTCCATGAATTAATTCTGCTTTTCCTCTTAGGTTTGTTTATGTTCTGGCTTTACTGGGCGTCCGCGTTGGAGATGCTTTTGAGGAGGGGGCTGGAGACGTGATTACTATACGAGATACTACTGACGAATCCGGACTTATGTACGAGAAAATGGGCATCCTAAACTTCTATAATGATAAATGACTGTGGAGACCTTAGGGAACAGTTTAAGCAGATCATGGAATATTCTAATAAAATCAATGACACTTGTAACGATTTACGAGCAAGACACTATAAAGCTAGGGAGTGTTCACATATCTTGTTACAAATTTCGAAAACTGTGGCAAACCTTCGTAAGCAAAATTTACTCATCAGTAACATCCTGGGTCAAAAACACGATATTATACAAAAGAGGGCCGTAATAGAATTTAAGACTATTACATATCGTGTTTTTTTTTTTATTAATTACTTTATTATAAAATCTCATAAATTGGGAACCACAGATTTAATCTATTTTAATATTGACAATAAACATACTATATTTCTAGTGACAAGTTCATTTTTGGAGAAGCCGACTTATGAAATATTCTACAAGGCGTTTACGAAATTGAAATTAACTTCGCTCGAAAGAGGAATATGCGAATTGTTTATCCCCAATCCTAGTAAATTTCCAAACCAATCGTCACTGCGTTATGACTGCCTACGTTCTATTACGATACGTTTACGACATTATCATCAGGTCGCAAGAGAAATTTTAATGAAGCATAAGGAAACATCCAAGGCTTACTATATAAAATATAGCAACCCCTCAAGATTCAGGGTGGGGCATCTTGTGTATCTAAGAGACGAACGGCCGCAAAAGGGTAAATGCAAACAACTGCTCCAGTATGGCTGGTTCCTTATATATTGTTTCAATGAACGGAGTTAATTCGGTTATTCTCATCAATGAGAGTTCTAATAAAACCGCTAAAGTTCATAATAATCGACTTGTACCGTTCTTTCCATGAATTAATTCTGCTTTTCCTCTTAGGTTTGTTTATGTTCTGGCTTTACTGGGCGTCCGCGTTGGAGATGCTTTTGAGGAGGGGGCTGGAGACGTGATTACTATACGAGATACTACTGACGAATCCGGACTTATGTACGAGAAAATGGGCATCCTAAACTTCTATAATGATAAATGACTGTGGAGACCTTAGGGAACAGTTTAAGCAGATCATGGAGTATTCTAATAAAATCAATGACACTTGTAACGATTTACGAGCAAGAAACTATAAAGCTAGGGAGTGTTCACATATCTTGTTACAAATTTCGAAAACTGTGGCAAACCCTCGTAAGCAAAATTTACTCATCAGTAACATCCTGGGTCAAAAACACGATATTATACAAAAGAGGGCCG
The DNA here is from genome assembly GCA_963930735.1 of Dioctria linearis. Lineage (NCBI taxonomy): Eukaryota > Metazoa > Arthropoda > Insecta > Diptera > Asilidae > Dioctria > Dioctria linearis. The sequence goes on along the minus strand of OZ005742.1, from coordinate 162,327,429 downwards.
TAATTGGTGCTATAGGAAGTGTGGCTAAGGTACTTTTTGGTACACTGGACGAATCCGACGCAGAATTTTATCCAATTTGTTGAAGGAACAAACTAGCATATACGAAACTGCTCTTGGCCAATTTAATACTACATTTGCGTCCATGAATCAGTAACAATCAAACTTAGAGAAGGTTAGTGAGAAAATTACTAATATAGAAAACTCAACAAACCAAAAGCAATTCCTACTAGAATCGTTAAATATTCGAAATGAAATATTTGTAAATTTTGTTATGATAACCGATCAATTCTCGATCGCTCAGTCTCACACTATCGATGTTTTGTATGCTTGTTCCCAAGGGAAATTACATCCTTATGTGATTGATAACGATCAAATGTTAAACAACTTTTAAAAATCCAGACACACTTGTCAAATGGATTACACTTACCTATTAAACCTAGATTAGATAATGTTCGTTTAATATATAATATAATAGATACCCATATCTACTATTCTAACGATAGGCTTAACTTTTTATTGATAATCCCCTTAATCTATCCAGATGAATACTATATTTATAAGATGACAAGCTTGCCAAAATTAATCAGGAGTAAGACATATGTTATTGTTATACCAAATAAACCATTCATTGACGTTTCTAAACAACACTACTTTCCTTACGATAATAACGATTTTTCAAAATGTCTAAAGTTGTCAAAAGCTGCTTACATATGTGAGCAAAGCATGCCGATTTTTATGACACATTTAAACAGTGCATGCGAAATGTCGTTGTTCATAAATGCAAATGTCCTTCCTAAATCATGTCAAGTGAAATTATTAACACTTTCAGAAACGGTCTTTCTACAATTAGCAAAACCTAATTCGTCGTTATTCATTGCTCCTGAAAAGCAAAATATACTTGTGAATTGTAGGGGAAGTGGTGGTGTGTCGAAGAAATTTTAAGTACAGGAATAGTAACACTTAACTATAGATGTAAGGCTCATGTAACTGGAATAATTATTAATTCAAAGAAGGAATACTCAATTAATGTCAGTACTATTTTTCTTTCAAAGGCAAATCTAATAGAAGAGAAGACGAAGTTATTCCTAAGCATTATATAAATGTGTCAATTAAGCCAATTAAAATAAAGACCTTCTCCATTACAGAGCAAATTGAAAATCTTAACAAGATGAGTTTTGATATTAGAGAATTTAAAAACGAAAATTTCAAAATGAAAAAAATAAATTGTATCAACCATTGCTATTTTTGTAATACTATTCATAATTATCAAGCACACAAAATTAAAATTTGTAAAAACAAAGCAAACAAATTGTACGAGCTACGCTGACATTGAAGATAAAGATAATAAGGACGATAACGAGCTTTCACCTCTTGTTGTTGAAAGTTGCACCAACCTCAGGTACATTTTTCAAAAAAAGGGGGGGGGGATGCTGTAAAACGACTACCTACCTTGAGTTACATGATCTTGCACATTTTGCTTAGCAAGCTTTTTCAACCCTTTTGCTTAACCGTGCATATCATTCCCATTTCCTGCAATTCCGCCTGTACATTGTAGCTAATTTCTAGTAAACACATTCCATGCGAATATCCAATTTCCTTAGTGTCAGCAGCTTGACCAAGCTGCAATTATGATTAGAGCTTTTTATTAAAGAAAAGATTAAGCAGCCTTCACCTTTTGGTGAAAGCAAGAACATCGCGATCGGTCCGCGGAGCTCGCGACACTCGTTAAAAATAAAAGTTCTTAAAATCCTTCTTTCTCCATCATTGACCGATTCTAACAAGTGTAGGTTCGATTCCCGTCCGCGGGAAAAAGGTCCCGGTTTCAAACCCCGGACGAGGTGGTTGTTTTTTCTTCTTGTATTTATAAATTTGATTTAGAATCGTTAAAAATAAAAGTTCTTAAAATTCTTCTTTCTCCATCATTGATCTAACAAGTGTAGGTTCTTTTTTTTATTTATTTTTTTTTTTGCAAAAGGGTCATTAACATTAACATTTTTATAAGAACTGTAAACTGTGGACTCTCTGCTTTAATTTGACGTAGTACATCCTATAATCTATGTAGCCGTTAATGAATTATTAGCTCTTAACCTCTTCTCAAAGCTATTCTGAAACCTATTTTCAAACATAATTTGTTCCCTTGGGTACTGCAAACACGTAATTTTAAACAAAATATCAGCTAATTTCGTTATGACCTGAACAGTTCCTGAGCTAATACCTCTCTAATAGAGATAGCACATAGGATGTCATAGGTTAAATTAAAGAGAAGTCTCAAGTTTACATTTTTTATAAAAAAAAGTTATGTTAATGACCCTTTTGACAAAAACATGTGAAAAAGCTAAAATTGGTCCAAGACCAAGTCTTATGATACCCTAGATGAATGCCCGTATAAAATTTCGTATGGTCACCCATTTAAGCAATTTTGATTTTTGCATTAGTTTTTCGCATATATTTCTAGAGCGGTTTGTCGAACAGAAAAAATTATTATAACCTATTTTATAATACTTCATATTCTAAAGAAGTTTTAGTGCAATAAAAATGTTAAGGACTGATCGTTTTCACAGTATCCGGAAAAACCTAAATATTTTTATGACAACACCCAGAATGGGTTGTCCGATTTATTCCATTTTTTAAATTTTATTTGCTATTACTATGAAAACACTATGTACCAAATTTCAACTCTCTAAGTACACGCGTTCTCGCGTACAGACGGACAGACGGACATGCAAAAATCAAAATAACTTTTAATTTTATGCGTGGGTGTCCAATCCATTTTTATACCCTAGATGAAATCAATAGGGTGTACTAAGTTTGTCATACCGTTTGTAACGCAAAGAAATAATGATGGTAGAAGAAAATGGATTGGACACACACGCATAATATTAAAAGTTATTTTGATTTTTGCGTGTCCGTCTGTCAGTCTGTCCGTCCGTCTATCCGTTCAATTAAAAAGCTGAAATTTTGTGCATGGACTTTAAAAAAAACTAAAATTAAGTTCGATAATGAGACAAATTGGGCAACTCCTTTGTGGGGTTGCCATACAAAAATTTCGTTTTCAACTATATATTTGGACACTGCCTGAGAACGCGTCAACATAGGGAGTTGAAATTGGGTACATGGTGTTTCCTTCTTCGTGTTGCCATATAAAAATTTAGGTTTTTTACACATACTGTGAAAACGATCAGTCCTAGACATTTTTATTGTACTAAAAACTTCTTCAGAATACAAAATTCTATAAAATTGGTTATTATCATTTTTTCTGTCCGACAAACCGTTCTAGAAATATATGCGAAAAACCACTTCAAAAATCAAACTTGCATAGATCGGTGATCATAGGAAATTTTATACGGGCATTCATCTAGGGTATCATAAGAATTGGTCTTAGACCAATTCTAGCTTTTTTACTTGTTTTATTATTTTTTTGTGCTAAAAAAAATCCGTCTTCATTTAAAAAATTTTTTTGAAAAGAAATTAAAATAGTAGGTATAAATATAATTTTCCTTGCGATTTCGAGATTGGATAATTGCAAAAGCAGTCCTAAAGAACACGAAATAAGCTGCGTTCTTTTGGGTCCGCAGAGCAGAACAAAAGAACGCCTCATACATTTTCATAGTATATTTAAATGAAGCGAACAGTACAAATAGTTCGCTTACATTGACAGAACAATTTGTTCTCTCCAGTATATGGGAGCTCTAGAGAGTTCTAGAGCAAGGTACACAAAAGAACAAAACTAAAATAACAAAAGCACGACAGCTGATTATTAAAAGCAGCCATCGATAGAATAGGCGTTGTAATGGGCGCATGACGATACAGCTTTAAACGTTCCGGGTCGTGATCAAAATTCTCAACGAACCCAATGACAGCAGAATATCTAGGACAAGGACGACTCTAAACGAAACGGGAGAAAAAGAACAGAAAGTAAGTAGTTCTCGAGCCGAACAGCAAAGTATAAAATGTCAAGAAGACGGAAGTATCTTGTGTGAAAAGAAAATTTCTTATTGTAGCGAGAGGAAGCTGTCTATCTATCTAATTGCACTTAGCATTCGCCGCCCAATAAAAGGAAAAAGGGAAAAGAGGTTTGAGGTAGAAATTTACTAGCACGCAGGACACCGCTGTCCACAGCGCAGACACCGTCAGCGTGGGTAACGCAACACAGTTGCATTCATTTTTTTTCAAGCATTCCACGAAACCTGACCTAGAACTTGGGCAAAAAAAAACAATTTGGCAAAGATGGAAAAAATAGCCAGCAACGGGACTAATTCATAGTGCAACGGTATATTCTGACACTGAGGGAACTCCTACACCCAGCATAGACCCGTGTTCACCTTATATCAAGCTCCTACGTAAACTACACCTGCTTCATTTGGGTCACGTAGATAATACGAATTTGTTTTGATTTTAAGTCCACGAAAGCAAAAAGCCGAGCATAGCTTTGGAAACTGCTTTAATCGAGCCGTATAGTACCACAGACAAGGACTCCACTTATCCTTGTTGCTCGCAAAAGGGACGTGGAGTCGAAAGCCGACGCCCTGGGAACAGCTATATAGTTACCTGTTACGTGCAGGTCCACAGCACCGCATGGTTATCCAGCTCTCGGAGTAAGGCTATGACGATAGCCTGGATGACGAGTTAAACTTACAAGTTTACACATTTTTATATAAAGCAAAAAAAACGAAGAGAAAAAAAAACTCCACTTTTGTCAGACGGCCCCGATTGGACTGCAAAGTCAATAGTTTGATGTGCTAAAATTATGAAATATTTCTCGAAAGTATGAACGATTTTTCTAGGCAGTACATAATTTTTTTTTTTAAATAAGCAAGCTTTCGAAAGTATAAGCGATTTATCTAGGCAGTATATAAGATTTTTTTGAAAGTATTAAAGATTTTATTGAAATTATAACATTTTTATGATAAAGAGAAATTATTAGAGCGAAAAATTGGTTATTTATTTATTTATTTATTTCATTTCAGTCTACAGAATAATATCCAACAGACTAGTAAGGTTGACTTAGATATACAGATTTAAATTCAATTAAGCTTAATATAAGTTAGGAATGATCTATACTATTTTCAATCATAAATAATGATGCTTTGAATTCTTGACGAGGCAATGAAAAATCAACATGTTTGTTAAATATATTAAAAATTCGTACACATTTATTAATACATTCATTTGAACCATAGTTAGTTCTATGAGAGGAAGCATAAAGTAAATCACGTGATCTTAAGGACCTTGGTGTGGCATATATGTTCAACAGTAAGAGAAGGTTGGGACAATTTATAGATGAAGAGAGAATATCTTTAATGAATAAAGCACATTGAACGTCACGCCTGTAGCAAAGTTTAGGCAAACATATCAATAAACGTCTTGACTCATAACTAGGTATATTAATACCCCAGATATTAATCTTATAACATACAAAGCGAGTAAATGCTCTTTGCACTGACTCAAGCCTATTAATATGGCTTCTATAATAAGGAGACCAAATTACACATGCATACTCTAAAACAGGTCTAACAAAACTTGTAAATAAGAGTTTAAGTGTGCTTGTGTCCCTAAATTCTTTCGAATTTCTTTTAATAAAACCCATTAACTTAAAGGCTTTATGGCAAGTATATTCAATATGTCTGATAAATGCTAATTTGCTATCAAAAATTACTCCCAAATCAGTAATTTCATCGACTCGAACTAAACTGACATTATTAATTGAGTAATTGAAGAGAATGTGGTTAACAGACCTAGAAAAAGACATAACTTTGCACTTAGCTGAATTTAAAATTATGTTGTTTGTGGAGCACCAAATTATTAGCTTATCAATATCGTTTTGTAGTTGGGCACAAGAGCTTATACCCGAAACTTTCAAGAATAATTTCAAATCATCCGCATATATAAGACAACGAGCAAATGAAAAATTCAACGTTACATCGTTCACAAATAGAATAAAGAAAATTGGACCACAGTGACTTCCTTGTGGAACACCCGAGGATGCATTGATCACTCTAGATAAAATACTATCCACTTCAGAAAGTTTGAGTGAAAACCTAAGGCACTTAGTTTCATTATTAAGGTCTGAATGCAGACCCGATCAAAGGCTTTAGAAAAGTCTGTGTAGATACAGTCAACCTGATACCCTTCCTCAATGGTATTAATGCAAAAATTAGAAAACAATGACAGATTTGTTACTGTAGATTTTCCTTTTTGAAAACCATGCTGTTCTGCACAAACGAGCTCCTTGCATAAAAAGGTAATTTTTACAGCTATAATGCTATCCAATAACTTTGGAATGATATTCATAAGAGCTACAGGTCTATAATTTTCAATGTTGTGTTTAGCACCACTTTTAAAAATGGGCTTAATAATTGAGGTTTTCCATGAGTCTGTAAATACTCCAGTATTTAAAGATAAATTGAACAAATAAGTTAGACCAGGCACTAGTGCTTTCATGCATGATTTAATTAAAATGGCTGAAATAAGATCTGAGTCATGGTTATAATCTAGCTTCATTTCCATAATAGCTTTATTCAAGTCATCCTCCTCTAAGCATATTGAGCCTAGGTTTAGTTGGGAATAAAGTGTAACCGGGAGAATAATGTTATTTATATCTGCATTATTGATATACACAGATTCGAAGTAGTCTCCAAACAGATTACAGGTACTTTGGATATTGTAAGCTTTAATACCATCATATTCCATTACATTTGGAAAGAATGATGCATTTTTTCTATCATTAATGTATGACCAAAATGCACGGCTGTTCTTTTTAATATTAGATTCCATTGACCAAAGATATTGATTGTAAAGAAATCTATTTAGAAAAGCAAATTCCTTACTTAATCTTTTGAACTTTTCAAAATAAACCCGATCACCAGACAATCTAAATTGTTTATGTGATTTATTTTTGGCGTTTTTTAAACGTAATAGCGACTTATGAAACCATGCTGGGTGTGAAGATTTATATCTATATCTAAGAGGAACATATCTATGCACACCCTTTTGAACAATATTTAAAAATTTACTGTATGCTTCCTCTACAGAAGAATCACAAAAGATATCAAGCCAATTAAAAATATCTAAATATATATAGTTATACTCTACTACAGAATTGTTACTAATTATTTTGTCAAAATTATAAATTTTTATATACATAATCAAAGCTTTATGGTGGATATCACACTTCACTAATGGAAAACTTGATTCAACTAATATAGCCGAGCAGTTGTCACTTAAAAAAATTAAGTCTAAAAATTTACCAAGAAGATTACATATATCATTAATTTGAACAAGGTTCAGGCTACTTAATGTATCAATCACTAAACATTCTATGTCGGAGGTAACATTGATGGAATTAACGAATCTTCACCACCCGTAATCGACCACATGATATCAGACAGATTAAAATCACCTAAAACGCATAGATTGTCATGAACAGATAGCATTTCAGATAGAGCACGAATGTTGTCCATATGTGAATTATAGATATTGAAATCAGATGCTGGCGGAATGTAACTAGCACAAATGTAAAATGAATTATTGGATGCTAAATCAGAAAGGGACACAGCTAGTTGCTCAATAATTCCACTATTATTTGGAAGTTGAATTTCCTCACTAAAAACTGTTGATCTTACAGCTATTAACACACCTCCTCCTCTGCAGTAAAGTAATAGTAGTAGCAGTGCTTTATTTAACAGCAATAAATACATATTTTATAACCATAGCTTATAATCTTACCTAAACTTCTATACAATAGAAACATTTATTTTTATATATTCAATTATTTGCTTCTTAAATTTTCTCAGTTCATTCTCATTTCTTATTTCCATTGGTAATTCATTATACATTTGCAAACCTTTATACATAATCATATTTTGCGTATTGGTATTTTTAAATTTACCTAACCTAAACCTGTCATTATTTCTCAACGAATGTGGTTGCGCTTCATTGACATATCTAATATAACTTCACAAATATCCTGGAAGCATATTATTCTTAATTATAAATATAGTAATTAGCACACTCAAGCACACAATTTTAGTGCATCCAGCATATGTTGCCTTGGTGTTATTTTATTACATCGAAGTATTATTCGCATTGCCCTATTTTGTTGCCTTTGTAACCTATTGAAATCTTCTTTAGATACCATAGAAATTATCGCAGCACAATATTCGAAATGAGGTTTGATTATTATATTATATATTTTTATACCACAAATTGTTGAAATATTGGTTCTGATTCTCCTGAAGAATGAGATCTATAAATTTATTAAATTTTAATTTATAATCGATAACTACCCCTAGATACTTTATTGCCTTGACTAGTTCGATATTTTCGTTATCCATTTCCACACAAAATCTACATCTATATTAATTTTATCCATATCTATATTTAATTTCATCTTGTTCATCTTTAACCACTCACAAATTTCCGTAAGTCCTCTTTTAGCTTATTTACACACTCCCGTTATAAATTTTAGCTCATCATCAGCAAATAGTCTAAGCTCTGTATACTTTAAAACTTTTCCCATATCATTAATATATAATATAAACAACAATGTTGCTAGAATTGACCCTTAAGGAACACCAAACGGTACATCTCTACTGTTCGAATATATACCACTAATTTTAGTTGCTTGCGCTCTACCAGTCAAGAACGATGTTAACCACTGGAGCTCTGTACCCCTGATACCATATTGCTCTAGCTTTTGAAGCAAAATTTCTCGATCAATCGTCTCGAAGGCTCTTCTCATATCCAAAATTACTGCAATTACGAATTTACCTTGATCTATTGCCAGCTTCCACTACAATTAAAAACCATGTCAAAGCAGTCTCGCATGAATGCTTCCCGAAAGCCCGATTGATACTCCACCAAGATTTTTTTTGTCTACATAATCTGCCAGTTGCATTTGAGCCACCTTTTCCATTATTTTTTCGCAGATATGTAACATATTTACCGGCTTAAAGTTTTCACACTTATTACTTCTGGGAACCTTTTTAACCGGAACTATCACTGATTTCTTCCACGAATCAGGAAAATTTCCGGTTTCTATCGACTTATTTATTACTTTTAGCAGCATGTGATCCAAAATATCAATCTTATCCCGGATCATTCTTGAACTTACTTCGTAGTAATCACGTTTCTTACTAATTCGCATCAACACTTCAATTAAATCCTTCGAATTTATAGGTTTAAATTCTAATCGGGTAAAAACAGGGTCTATCAAGTTTACGTATACAACCATTATCTATAGTCAATAATTACATTTAAACTATCTATAAAGTAATCATTTAACTTATTAGCCACCATTCCACTATCCTCGTAATGATCATCCGCAAATTCGACTATTTTCCTCTCTGGTGTTTTCAGTACTAAAAATTTTATGGTTTTCCACAATGATTTTGAATTTTACTTTTTCAGACAACCTTACTTTGTATTTGTTCATTTTACTGAAATCTGACGTAAACCATGAATTTGCTACCCATTTCTCCGGCTTTCTTACCATCATTGACTCGATTGCTTATTTTAATATACTAACTAGCAAATTAAACAGAACCAGTTTATTAAAACTGTTGTGTTCGGCTTAAGTGCAGGAAATAGGCGGATGAATCACAACTCGTTGTTTGTTATATTATATAAAATATATTATATATATTATCACACGTTCCTAATATCTACAGCTACACTGAATGATTTTTTCTTGTTAGCACAATACGCCGGCGAAGAGTCAACTTTACTCTGCTCTAGTCCGACGACTCTCTTACTTGATCTGTCGGGAGCACTCCATACTGTACAAGTTCGTCAGGTTGCAGTCTAGGTACAGTCAGTATATTCGACAGCTTTTAGTACTGCCAGTCATTACAAAACCATTAACGTTATTTTGATCAAGGGCTTTGCTAAAGAGAGTTGTATTATATACTAAAATTTCAGATATATCATCTTTGTTTTTTATTACATCACTACATACAGGCACTATAATTTCAACAATTTGATGATCTGATATTTTTAAATTGTTATTAACTGACGCTTTAATGTTTTTATTATTTGTGATTACATAATCAATAAGTGTTTGCGAATGTTGTGTAATTCGAGTCGGGAAATCGATAATTAATTTAAAATTATTGCCTTTAATTACCTGTTTCGGTTCTTCTCTATATGTTATGTTGTTTTGTTCATACTAATCTATGGATTAGCTAGTTTAATGTAAGAAGACATAGAATAATAATTTTGTTGTAACGTAAGTGAAGTTGACTCGCATCAACTACCCGAATCAGACAATAAAAGCAAAGATAAAGACAAATTGAGATTGGTACATGGCTCAAAACCGGGCGCGGTAGGGCGAACAGCAATCTAATAAAATTAGAAGACCCGTTTTCAGGGACACAAAGTCGAGGAAATTTTCTTTCTTTTCGTTCCACCCACGTCTAAGTAGAATGGTACCTCCAGAGAGCTCCTTCGAGGGATACATCAGGAAAACCCAAATAAAACAAAACGTAAGTCAGTAAATTTTTATTTATTCTTTGTATTGTAATATCACTATCTTGGATGAACGCGATACATTTTAATATCGGTAATCAAAAAGAAACTGCATGCAACCATTCGTTTAAATTCCCATCTGTGTTTGATTCAAAGTAAGACGTCTAGCGACGCAATGAAATTTAATTAACCTGTAATTTACAATTAAATTTTTTTTGGAAGGCGAAATCAAAGCGAATCGCCTTATAGCGGGGAAAGATTTTCAAATTTCGTCAAATATTCTCGAGTTCCTCAGAATCACAAATAGCATTCCCTCTTTCTATGCAATTTAATGATGTAAAATTATTAATAGTCAAGTTTTCCATGATTGTCCGCGACTGAAATTGAGAGGTTCACGGAGCGTTTGCAAGTAGCCAATGTGAAAGATACACATATACACCGCGTACACCGCTTTGAAAGAAAACAGTTCTCCCACTAGTAAATATTAAGGTAATTGCCATGGCTTCATTGAGGAAGTTTTGTGTTAGTTCTCAACGGCATCGTGGTTGAGAATTAAAGTAGTTGGTGTATAAGAATGTCTATACATGACTGATGCACAAGGGCGTCCACAGAGCAACTCAATTTTCCCATTCTCGGAAAGAAGCGGATCGCCTAACGCACTGTTTTTTTTTGCTTTTGATCTTAGTACTAATTTTCCCCTCTATGTCACGTTAAATAAATAACTTTTTATCTCGATGTCAGTCAATTGAGAATCGTATGGCAGCTTCACTAGCGTGTGAAGATAATATAGTACAGCATTTGACATAAGAAAATGAAATATGAATTGACGATATGAAAGGCATGTCATCGACGGCTTCAGTAAGTTCACGCTGCACTTATTGCTGTTGATAGCCAATCGGGGGAAAGAAATTTTCCTCAATCGAGTGTCTTTCATCTTCAAAAAATAACATAAACATAATGTTGAAGTATACTGTTTTGGTCGTACGAACGTGGCTTTTAAGTGGCTTTTTATACCCTAGATGAAATGTAAAGGGTATACTAAGTTTGTCATTCCGTTTGTAACACCTAGAAATAATGATGGTAGAGCAAAATGGATTGGACACACATGCATAAAATTAAAAGTTATTTTAATTTTTGCATGTCCGTTTTTCCGTCCGTCCGTCTGTCTGAACCACGTTCCATCATTAGATAACGAAATATCATGAAATGTATAGGAAAGAAGTAGGAGAAAAAAACCTAACCATATCCCTTACTTAAAAATATTAAGAAATAGTTTTGATTACAATCCGAATCTGTAGGAAGCACAGCGTCATACAATGATTACTAGAGTTTTTGTTTGAAGATTTGGTTCATATAAATTTTTTTAAATAATTTTGTTAGGAAAGGTATAACAATCTTATTTCGGTTGGGAAGATAAGAAAGCAAGCTGTTATGGTCGGTAATGACACCAACCCTTGACGCGATGGATGAAAAAACGTCAGCGAGATGTTCGGCGAATTTGATTCGTGTGTGGTTTTCTGAAAGGTAAAGAGGAAAAGAACAAGAGAAAAAGCAAAATTCCGAGTAAGGAAAGTGATCTAGTGCAAAAGAAAAAGAAAATAATTGATTCTGTCTGCGAAGTGCAGATGAACGAGGGCAAAAAAAAAAGAAAAAAAACCCATCAACATTTCATTGGCAGCTAAGTACCATTTTACCATTTTTTTTTAAATTATTCATGTCCACATGTTTGGTCATGCTATAATCCGTACAAAGGAAGATAGACAATGGACTAACAGTCCGAAAAAAAACTGTTAAGTGTGAAATATTTAGATCTGGCACCGCAACCTTTTATGAAGAGAATTGAAATAAGACTTTGCATCTATTAAGTTCTTTGCCATTTCGTCGCAATACATGAATTATATATTTTTTCCACATAATTTATGAACTCCTCAGTGTATATTTCATATATATTATTTACAATTTTCCGAATTTTGTTTAGTAGAAAATAATAAATAATTATAAAGGTGATTCTTAACCACACAAAGTGTGCCACGACATTTTCATTGTTTTCACAAGAACAATAAAATAATCGAAGTCAAAGACATAGTGCATTACCACGTATTATGGTAAACAAAAAGCCAAAAATCATATCGAACGACGAACTAAAAACAAGCGAATGCAACAGGGAAATAACAATTTTTGTCATCGTATATAGTGCCCAGATTGGCTTAACAAGAAAAGAAAAACAAAAAAAAGCTGAAGAATACATAATGATAATTAATCAGAGTACAATAGAGATACTTACCTAAACACTTAATGTATACGCATATTTGATCAGGAGCAGCCATATTATTAATAGTAAGTTTTGTAAATAACAAAGAAAAAAAAACTGTTGTATCACCTGAAACCCGGTTTTGTATGTGCAAAATTCTGTAGGTAGTTATGAAATTGATTTTTTGAATCCTTAAACAAATTTTCTTTGCATTTCCTAGCCTATGAAAATTTTTCTTTCAATATTTAATTTCTTAAGTAAAATGTTTCCTGTGTTATAGGTATTTTATGTGATTTTTCTATGATCAAATTTCATTACTGCTATTTTATATTAATATATATATGTATGTATTATAACGGGTTTCCCAAAATCGTACATGGGTGAAATTGTCTGCGAATGATACAAAATTTAATTTAAACTGAAGATATTTTCTGAGGGCGAACAAAGAATGTATTGAAAGCATTTTTGAAATATTGTACCTTTTTGCACTTACTTTCTTGGTCATTAGTTTTTGCAAGCTCAAGTTTCAGTGGCGAATATTATTTACGCGATTAGCTTAAGATTGTTAGTAGACTCTTATGAAAGTTTCTGTTTCAGTTCAAACCTCTGTGGAAATTTAGTAATTTATTAGAAGTTGGATTTATAGCTGTATTGGACAGATCTCCACATTTTTAAGAAATTCAATATTTAAGATTTAGTAAGTTTAGTCTAAGTTATAAAATTTGCGAAAAGTAATTTCTAAAGAAAATACAACTAAAACAAGCATGGCTTGCTGAAATGAAAAAGAAAAAAAAAGAAGAAGGTTATATATATATATAGACTAATATCTATATCTATATCTATAGACTTTGCATCTATTAAGTTCTTTGCCATTTCGTCGCAATACATGAATTATATATTTTTTCCACATAATTTATGAACTCCTCAGTGTATATTTCATATATATTATTTACAGTTTTCCGAATTTTGTTTAGTAGAAAATAATAAATAATTATAAAGGTGATTCTTAACCACACAAAGTGTGCCACGACATTTTCATTGTTTTCACAAGAACAATAAAATAATCGAAGTCAAAGACATAGTGCATTACCACGTATTATGGTAAACAAAAAGCCAAAAATCATATCGAACGACGAACTAAAAACAAGCGAATGCAACAGGGAAATAACAACAATTTTTGTCATCGTATATAGTGCCCAGATTGGATTAACAAGAAAAGAAAAACAAAAAAAGAACTGAAGAATACATAATGATAATTAATCAGAGTACAATAGAGATACTTACCTAAACACTTAATGTATACGCATATTTGATCAGGAGCAGCCATATTATTAATAGTAAGTTTTGTAAATAACAAAGAAAAAAAAACTGTTGTATCACCTGAAACCCGGTTTTGTATGTGCAAAATTCTGTAGGTAGTTATGAAATTGATTTTTTGAATCCTTAAACAAATTTTCTTTGCATTTCCTAGCCTATGAAAATTTTTCTTTCAATATTTAATTTCTTAAGTAAAATGTTTCCTGTGTTATAGGTATTTTGTGATTTTTCTATGATCAAATTTCATTACTGCTATTTTATATTAATATATATATGTATGTATTATAACGGGTTTCCCAAAATCGTACATGGGTGAAATTGTCTGCGAATGATACAAAATTTAATTTAAACTGAAGATATTTTCTGAGGGCGAACAAAGAATGTATTGAAAGCATTTTTGAAATATTGTACCTTTTTGCACTTACTTTCTTGGTCATTAGTTTTTGCAAGCTCAAGTTTCAGTGGCGAATATTATTTACGCGATTAGCTTAAGATTGTTAGTAGACTCTTATGAAAGTTTCTGTTTCAGTTCAAACCTCTGTGGAAATTTAGTAATTTATTAGAAGTTGGATTTATAGCTGTATTGGACAGATCTCCACATTTTTAAGAAATTCAATATTTAAGATTTAGTAAGTTTAGTCTAAGTTATAAAATTTGCGAAAAGTAATTTCTAAAGAAAATACAACTAAAACAAGCATGGCTTGCTGAAATGAAAAAGAAAAAAAAAAGAAGAAGGTTATGATAAAATCGAGCAAAATCTTAGCTTATATAGATAGGCCTTAACTGGTCCGACTGTAAAGGAAATCCCGGTGGCCGTCCGCGTTTGGTATTTGATTATAATTTATTTCTTCCAGAATCACCAGTGCTCTCCAGGAGGCCTTCGTGGATGAACTGGAAAAGTATTTTTGACATGCATGTAAGTAATTGTCGCGCCCGATCGGGGATTTTCTATAGCTTATTAATTTTTTTGAGTAATGAATCTTATATCGGTTAAGTCTTAAACTTGTGTAATATTATCTATTAAGACTACTATACTGCGGGGGTGAATTTAAGAAAAACAAAAAAAAAAGAGAAAGAACTTAATAAAGAAAATCTTATAACGTTATGGCCGAATAACATTTGTTGATTTTTCTCCTCTGACTCTCCTGGAGCCCTTTTAGTGTGATGGTCGTCTAGGTCCGCTACTCTTCTCTTTTCAGGTCAGCACAGGGACTCTGAAAATTATCTGCCCTCAGTCAGTTGGGTGGTTGGGGCAAGCAGAGAAGGCCAAACATCTGCGCCTTCCCAATGGATGTAGGTAAGTGATGTAAGGGTCCCTTCAGGACCGAATGTGTGCGACGGCCTTTGGATAAACAGGCACGTATTTATTTTGTATATGGTTGGTGGCAGCGGCAGGTTTTCGTGGAACGTGCCGCCCTGCAGTAAACGCTGTCCACCGAGTGATCTGTCAACTCATGCTGACAGTACGTCCAAGTCAAATCACTCTCTAACATACAACCATAACAAAGCTTAAGATTATCAGAACATCATTTTTCTGTATGAATGTAGTTTAGGCCCTAAACTTTAGGGCGGATGAGCTATTCCAATCAAACTTTTGTCAGTTTTACATAAGTACGTACACTGCAAATATTTTAGAATATTAGGACTCCGTTGGGCTCTGTTGTGGTAGTGAAGGAGTCCGTTTCATGGCTTGTGAAGTATTCTCGAGGGTTTTGTCATAGCCTATCCTTTTTGCTATATAATCTAAGGCTCACTCATATGCTTCAATAACAATACGCCCAGGCATAGTTCAAAACAATTAACAATTTTATCCGTAAACTTATGAATTTAGTGCTCTCAAGCATATATGTATTTAAGGCTAGATATGGACTTTCGCCCAACTATATTATTAATAGTTTTAGTTGAAGCGCCCCGAACCACAGGATTGTCCTCACTAGGGCTCGCACGCAGTACGGCGGGAAAACTGTGTTTCTGAATGGGACTGTTTTATGGAACCGTATGTCTGAGGAGGCCAGATGCTCTGCTACACTGAATTCATTCAAGTCTGAAGCTCTGGACCTCTCACAACAGTTTCCTCACAGCTGTTCCGGGATTGGATATGTTTCCTATTATCCAGCATTCAGAAGCTTCAATTACCTATATAGAACTTTATAATTTAAATTTTTATTTTTAGTTCAACCATCTACACTCAACCCCATACTAAAATTATTCAAACTAATCTAATTAATCTAATTTCTAAACTTGATCTTTGCTCTTGCTGTTAATTCTGACTCTCTAGATTTTGCCAGTAAATCTAACTGGTGTACTCCTGCACCTGATTATGCTATATTTTATTACACCATATATTAGACTTATAGTTGTATTCTATTCCATTGTATTTCATTTTTGCTTTGATATTTGTTACTATACTGTATATTAGGCTAATGTTACCTATATTCTTGTATCTTTTATGCGTTGTTTTGCTACAGTTTGAATCTACTAACTTTCTAAGATGTGCCCAACCAAAACCATCGAGAATACTCCCCCCTCTCCTCCCTACCACATGCGAGGTCCAGCGGAGTCCTTACATTCTAAAATATTTGCAGGGCTCTTATTTAAAACTGACTGTCAAGGCCCTCAGCAAAAAAGAAAATTGCAACTCAAGAAATACAGAAATTCATTCTCAAGCGCACATTATCTCTAATATAAAATTCGTGTATAGATAAATTTTCATTCCCACGAAAAATATTTCTTCTTATCACATATTTTTAGAAAACCAAATATGTAACATGAATCCTTCATATGCATGGGCAAATTTTGCGAAGCTTGAATTTTTGAAGAGTAAGCATAATTTTGTGAGAAAATATTTTTGTGGGAAAATATAAAAATTAAATAAAATTCTAGACAGGAAAAATGTGTATATAAACCATAGCAATTTACAAATAGTTAGTTAGAAAAGAAATAAACACCTTCATACGAAGCTCTACGTTTTTATTTGCTACTACGAAGCTATTACTATCCCCCCACAAGTGGTAAGGTTGTAATAGCAGGCAGACTAAAGTGGTTTGGAAAAACTTCCAATCCACTCCAAATCAACATTTGGTGACCCCGACGTGATCAAGGGATCACAGCTACAGCACTATCTTTGGCCAAAGAAGGAAGGAAGCCAGTGATTCCAGAAGAGGAACCAGCCCCAAGGGATCAGAGCTACCATACAACGGCTTTAGCCAAAAGAAGGAAGGAAGGAAGCCAGTGATTCCAGAAGAGGAACCAGCCCCAAGGGATCAGAGCTACCATACAACGGCTTTGGCCCAAAGAAGGAAGGAAGGAAGTCAGTGATTCCAGAAGAGGAACCAGCCCCAAGGGATCAGAGCTACCATACAACGGCTTTGGCCCAAAGAAGGAAGGAAGGAAGCCAGTGACTCCACAAATAGCCACTTCAACCATGGAGGACCTCAATGCCGAACAGAGGAAGATTGGGAAGGCAATCAAGCAATTCAATTCTAATTATAACAAAGACTCAATCGACAGAAAGACACCAGAGTACCTGAAAACAAGGCTTGATACTCTCGAGGCCGAATGGACCAAGTTCGTGACTAATGATGAACGTTTACAACAATTTGCAGATACGGACCCGAACAATGCGTACTTCAAAAGCAACTTCTTTAAGAAGGTACAGGGTGGTGTCATGAAAACTAAAGAGAAGATAAAGACATTAACCATCTCTACAACTAGAGGGGAGAAGTCAACTGCAGCTGAATCAACAAAGGACGATCAACCAAGTGCCACTGAGGAGGAAGCCGAAGAGTTCTCATTCAATGAATATGAGGAAGATATCGATGAACAACTTCAAGGGTTGATAAGAAAGCAGAAGGTTCTCATCAAAGCTCTTACTAGTCTTCTGCAGGATATCCAATTCACAAGACAAGAAGCCCATCCCAGACCATACTACGAGCTCAAGATTAAAAGCATAGATAACTATTGGTTAGACATATCACAAACCAACCAGACAATTTGGGCACTCACAGACAGGTCAAGCCCTGGTCGCTACCAAGTAGAGTTTTTTATAGATACAGAGAAATGGGTTCATGAAATCCTAGTTGAATTAACTCAGAGCCTAGAACAATTTTGTCAAACCGCTACCAACCATAGTCCACAGATGAAATTACCAAAAATTGTTATACCAACGTTCGATGGTAATTATTTAAAATGGAAGCAATTTTTCGCCCTTTACACTCAAATGATTCATAATCAACCTTTAAGTAACGCCCAAAAGATGTTTTATCTCATCGGAAATCTGAGTGGTGGAGCTAAAGCACTAATATGCCATCTACCAGTCTCCGAAGAAAATTATATTTCAGCATGGGAGATTTTACAAAACCGTTACAACAATACTACTAGTAACGGCTTTACTCAACAAATTAATCCATACGGAATCAGCATCAGCAGTCAAATCTCTGCATGATGTAACCAAGGAATGCATATTGGGCCTTCAGAATGTGGGAATAGAAACAACAGCGTGGGATGCCATCCTACTACATTTAACTCTCAAAAAATTAGACAGAATTACGCACGGACTATACGAACAAAGCCTCGAAACCCCCATCTCGTCATTTCTAAACTTTCTGGAACTTCGCTTTCAGTCATTGGAAGCCCTGGGCAACAAGGGACGCTTAGAAGACAAGATCAAAGGAGGTCAAAGGCGTCAGCTCTCGAGGCTCTCTTCTCTAGTTGGTGCTTCATCTCTGAGCTGCATTTCATGTAAGAAGGATCATCCACTGTTTGCATGTGAAAGATTTTTGCAATAATCTCCAAAAAGCCGAATGAGCTTCTTAAAGAAAAATAAGTTCTGTGTGAACTGTCTAAGATCTGGTCACGTTGCATCTGAATGTACCTCAAGAAGTTGCTCAAAATGCTCAAAAAGGCATAATACGTTAGTACATTTCGATGAACCAAGGCCAGCAACAAAACCCGAGCCAAAAAACCAAAAACCATCGCAAGGGCCCGTTAATCAGACAATAATTGAAGGCCGCCCAATAAGTCTGGCAGCAACCATACCATCTCCGCCTCTTGAGAAGAGTAATAAATACGTATTTCTAGCAACTGCAATAGTTTACGTACTGGACAAGTATGGTCAAGCAACTAAATGTCGCGCCATTTTGGACTCTGGATCACAGTCCAATTTTATTTCTGACAGGCTGTGGCGAAGGCTAGGTCTTAATCACATAAATGAGGAGCTGAACATAACTGGAATTGGAAACTCCAAACATCGAGCTGAAAGAAGGGTAAATATAACCCTATGTGCCAGTGGCTATAAGGTACACTTAGAGGCATTTGTTTTGCCATCTATTGCAAACAATCAACCACATAAATATATCGACGTTGAGAATTGGCCTATTCCGTCAACATTCAACTTGCTGACCCACAGTTTAACATCCCACAGAAAATCGACATGTTAATTGGTGCAGAAATATACGCCTCTCTTATGGCAACTCTTGGGACGAGAAAGTCCGAAAGGATAAGTGGCATGGCTCTCAGTGCTACGGAAGTAGAAGCAGCAAAGGAGGGTATCATTAAGACCATACAATTAGATTTTAAGGATGAACTGGCACAACTAAAAAGGGATGGATTCCTCAGTAACACGAACAAATTGACTAATCTTACTCCTTTCCTTGACACAAAGGATATTATGCGAGTTGGAGGTAGATTGGAAGCCTCGAATTTGTCATTTGACGCCAAACACCCAATATTGTTATCTGCTTCACATCCATTCACAAAACTTCTGCTGAATCATTTACACATTCAGCAACTTCATTGTGGTCCACAAACACTTCTTGCCATCACTCGACAACGCTACTGGCCAGTTAGAGGAAAATTTCTTACACGATCCATAGTCCACCATTGTGTTAGGTGTGCTAGGGCTAAACCTCGTCCACTCTCTCAATTAATGGGTAGCCTACCCTCAACCAGAGTTCAACCTGCGAAACCATTTGTTAATGCAGGTGTAGACTTTTGTGGACCAATTTGGACCCATTACAAAATTAGAGGAAAGCGTCCACAAAAATCCTATGTAGCGGTATTTCGTTGCTTCGCAACTAAAGGAGTACACCTGCTGCAGAGAACAGTAAGCTCAGCATCACTCACATACGAAGAACTTGAAACAGTAATGGTAGAAATACAAGCGGTATTAAATTCCAGACCACTTACGCCGTTGTCGTCAGACCCGAATGATTTGACTGCTCTAACTCCGGGACATTTTATAATTGGGGAACCACTTACGTCGTTAATAGATCCAACTGCTAACCCAGTAAAAACGAACTTACTGGAAAGATGGAAACTAGTCAGCTATATAAGGACTGAATTTTGGAGGCGGTGGTCAAAAGAATACTTGGGTGAATTACAACAACGATATAAGTGGAAGTTACGATCACAAAACATACAGCCAGTTACCATGGTAGTTATAAAAGATGATAACCTCCCTCCGCTTAAATGGCAATTAGGACGAATTACTGAAGCCATCAAAGGTGTCGATGGTTTAGTTCGTGTGGCAGACGTAAGGACAGCATCTGGAGTTTTTCGTAGACCTATTCACGCATTTTGTCCTTGCCAATTACAGAAGATGAAAGGGAAGAAGACAAGAATCAAGCTAATACAAATCTTGTGGCCATGCAACGGCCCATCACGAAAATAAAAACAAATCATCCATATAAAGGTCGGTTTCTACCCATAAATTCAAATTGGCTTAAAAGGTCTTCAAGTAATCATACCACACCCAAGCAGAGTACGAATAATGAAGAAGACATAGGCACAGAACAACCAGTAAAAAAGAACAAAGGGAACTACGTATCTCAAAATCTGTACTAAGCTTAGTTCTACTAACATCCCTGATATTACCAGTGTTTAGTAGAACTCTTGAGCCAGTAGAAATCACCCACTTTGATCATCAACCAGGATTACATTTTGAGAATCTGGGTATCACCAATATTGTGGCGAGTGAATGGAACCTACTTTTATTCTATGATTTGGAAAACTACTGGAAGGAATTCAAGAGTTTTGAAAGGGGAATAAAACGATTTAGCCACCTATGTAACCTCACAGAAGATGGAGAGTACTGTAAGGCAATATTAGAGCAGTTTTACTATCATATGAATGAAATAAAGGACAACAATGAGCTTCTGTTGAATCAAAATGAATACACCGCAACCAGAACAAGGAGATCACCCTTAGACATAATAGGCAACATTGCAAATAAATTATTTGGTATTCTAGACCAAAATTATGCCAACCAAGCATCAGAAATAATAGATAACATAAAAATAAACGAAGATTATCTTTTACAACTGCTGAAAAATCAAACCTCCTTAATAGAATCAACTACCAACATTATGAAAAAGAGTCAGGAACAAATTAATAGAGAAATTGGAAGGCTTTGAAAGGTCTCTAAAGCAACTCACTAATGAAGTACATGAAGCGAACTCTGTGATAGAAAAACAGAGAAGAGCTCAGCTAACCGCAACTTTATCCATGTATGTATACCTCACTGATTATGTCCAACTATCAACACATACAAGAGGCACTAATAGAAGTAATAACCGACACCCAGAATGGGAGAAGCAATCCAATGCTTCCTACACCAAGGCAATTAAAGAATGAGTTGAGCAATATCAAAAATCACCTACCCTCAACGTTGAGACTGCCAGGATACAAAAGGATATAGCAGAAACAAACGAAATAGCAGAAAGTGTGCAAGGCGAAGTAAGAGCCACCGAAAGCGGCAATTGCAACGTTAGCAAACAAGGAAACAAAGAAGTCAATATGGCAGATTCTTATGAGAGAATCATGGACATGGTGTCCAAATATATTCCCATATTTTCAGGAGAAAGGTCACCGAAACTAGAAAAAGACGTACACCGCTTCCTAAGCTGCTGCAACGATCTCTACGATCGTCTCAAGGCCGAGGAACAGTCGATCTTCATGAAATGTGTAAGATATCGACTGATGGATGATGCATACTATCTAGTAAGCTCCGAGGAGCCAAAGGATTTTGAGGCATTGCAGCAAACTATCAAAACTGCCATATGCCTAGGAAACCCTACATCGAATTGAGAACAGAAATGATAGCATGTCGACAAATGCCAGGAGAAGACATCAGAGAGTTTGCAGATAGAATGAAGGGACTGTTAGAACAAATTAAATCAGCGGTGTCGGCTAAATATCCGGATAAAGGTGAAGGGTTGCTAGCTGAGCTAGAGGCGGATGCAGTAGCAACATTCAAAGCGGGTATCAATGGTAACTCTACCCGAGTGTATTTAACTGGACGGAAATTTGAGTCACTAGAAGAGGTAAGAGAAGAAGCCATATATTTTGAAGAGACGCCCGAAGATTACATGTTCGAGAGCCGGGGGTATGGTATGGGGATCAGCAAAGAACTTTTCCACAGAGCCAGGAGCCAACTCAATCAAGAAATTATGGAGGATTCCCAGCGAAAGCCCCGCAGCCGAGACCAATTCAGTGCTACAAATGTGGGAAACAGGGGAACATATCTAAAGAGTGTAGGCTAAGGAGACAACCTTCTTATTGTACTAAGTGCGGTAAATATGGACATGAGGCGTCGGTATGTAAGAAGCAACAGGTCCGGTTCGCGGAGGCCTCAGCAAACAATCGAAGTGAGTCTAGCAGCACGTTTCCGAATGTCCTTTATTGCCAATTCTGCCGTACTTGTGACCATTACACAGATATTTGTGTCAAGAAATATTTGCAGAGCAAGGAAGCCAGCGGGAAAACAGGAATTGGCAACTGGGAAATTTCCCCCCAGCTGCCTTCAATTAGCCAATCCGGTAAGTATAAGCGCTACTGAGAAAAGTATACATGAAGTAGAATTAAGTTTAGTAAGTAATTGTAGCATCACATTAGAATCAGATATAGCGCTAGAAGGTAAGTTAACCCTTTTAGTGGATACAGGATCTACTTGTAATTTAATTAAGGCTAATCGAATAAAGAGAAGCACTGTTATCCAACCCCAGCGGTCAATTACAATAGGTGGATTATTTGGAGCTCAAAGAAATTCACTAGGGTCTTGCAGCGCCAAGTTACGAATGGGTGTTGACGAACAAGACTGCGAATTCAATATTATATATGACACGGACTCCATACCGGCTGATGGGATATTGGGGATGGAATTCCTCAAAGATAAGGCTGTAATAGACTGTATTAGTAGAAAATTGTCCATAAGAAGCATAAAAGAAGCACAAGAAATATCAAGACCTCTATTCGGCAGTGTTACGGGGATAGAGAAAGTTGCGACCATAGTTTTGAAGGGATACAATTCAGAAGATACATGCCAGTCACCCATCAGCGAAGAAAATCGAGAAGATTTTCCAGAAAGGGTTAAGCAGCGTATGACAGATCGGATCAGGGCATTGCGGGACATTGTGTGCAGAGCTGGGTCAGCCGCAGAAAGCATCGATCGATATTTAAAGGAGAACTACGAAAATGAAAGAGCGAAAAAAGGAAAAGTAGAAAATGCTCAGCGGGCACCCACATTGAAGGACGAATTAGAAGAAACTCAAGACACAGAGCAGCCGAAACTACAGCAAGAGCAGGGAAACACTTTGATTGCAACCCTTTCTGCACCAGTCATTTGTAAATTGGCCTACAGAGCTTTGGGGTGGCGAACAAGTACGGCTAGCGAGAAGTAAAAAAGGGGAAAAACATCTTCAAATGGAAGCTGGGTATAACAATGTAGAAAGCGAAGCGGGAGGCAACACCACATCCAATCAGAGTCGAGTATAGAGAGGGATCTGAACTACGATTGGAGCCGAGATCAGAACAACTGGTGAGAATTGAAGTTGCTAATAAGCATGAGATGGTATGTATGGCGGAAGAAATCAGCCCGGGTGTGTATTGCGGAAATGCCAATCAGACCGAACAACGGACACGCATTTGTGGGCATTGTCAATGCCAGAAGTGAGCCGGTGGAGATAAGAAATTTCAGGCCAAAATAGGAAAAACTGGGTAAGTACACCATACAACCACTAGAAAGACAGAGAGGGAAAATTCATTTTAGTCAAGAACGACTGAAGCTAATGAAGCAGGCTCTCATGCTAGGGGATGAGCTGAATTCCGATGAAATGGAAGCTGTAGTTCAAATTTGTTATGAGTACAGTGATATTTTTTACTTACCAGGAGATCAATTGACATACACTACTGCGAAAACGTTTCAATTGCCTTTAATGCCTAACGTTGGACCCATAAATAGGAAGCAGTATCGTATGCCAGAAACTCATAGGGAGGTGACGCAGGAAAACGAAAGTAAAGGTTATGTGTTGACTCCCGCGAGTTGAACAACGTATGTATCATTTGGATAGGCTGGGTCACTCTCGGTACTTTTCCACATTAGATTTAGCTAATGGGTATCATCATGTGCTAATAGACCCAGCTGACCGCGAGAAGACGGCATTCAGCACGAATTTCAATCATTTTCAATATAAAAGATTGCCCGTCGGACTAAAAACTGCTCCTCCGTTCTTCCAATCTTTATTGAATGGAATTTTTTTGCAGGGGATAAAGTGCTTCGTTTACTTAGATGACGTAGTAATATTCGCGAAAAACTTGGACGAGCACAATGACAAGTTGAGAGAAGTATTTGCACGTTTTCGAGAGTATAACCTAAAGCTTCAGCCTTCTAAATGTCAGTTTTTGAAGAAGGAGGTGGTATACCTTGGACATGTTTGTTCAGAGCAAGGAGTCAAGCCAGACCCACGTTTAGTGGAAGTTGTACAAAAATTTCCTCGTCCAAGGACGACCAAGCAAGTACAGTCATTTTTGGGGTTAGCAAATTATTATCGGAAATTTGTGCATAACAGTGTTACCTCTTAGGTAGTCACTTTAAAGTTGTAACGGACCATCAGCCACTTCGGGGTATGTTTAAGGTAAGGGACACCACAACCAGGATGGTGAAGACCCGACACCAGAATTGAAGTAATAGTCCCCACAACAGCTAATCTGCCTACACCTAACTTACCCACTGTTGGAAAGCAGCTCGTACAGCTGGAGTAGCACAGCAGCAGTGTTAAGGAAGTAGCACGTAAGATAGTATTGTCAATAAGTAGATTATGGCGACCAGTAGTTAGGAAAAATAAATAAAACAAATTAGTGATATTAATTAGACATAATAATTGTAAAGCTGGTAGTCACAAAAAAAATGTATGCTAAAGATTTAAAAAAGAAAAAAGTATCAATGTTTTGCTTTGAACCGAAAGAAATGTAATAATAATGTAATGGATTAATGAAAAAAAAAAACTAACTAAAGCCAGCAATTGAAATGTAACAAATTATTATGAAATGTATTAAGAGAAAGAAAATTTATATTTTGTAACTAAACTAAATGAAGAAAGATTGTTAAAAGATGTATTATGTAAAGACAATTGTTAAAGAAATAGAACATAAGTGAAAGAAAATTTATGTAAAGATAGAAAGAAAAAATATGCATGATGTAAAGATATAGTTAAGAGGAATGTCAAGAAAATTATCTCCTTCGAAATTCAACAAGATGTTTAACATTATTGAGCAAAATGCTCAACCCCGGGAGGATGTCAAGTGCCCGCTTATTGCTAAATAATGTGATGATTGTTTATTTTACGGCAGCAGTGACTAAACATGCTACTTCGCATAGAGCACGGTCATTGCCCGTTTGTTTACAACAGCACAGCTGCTTGCTATCGGTGACATTGGCCAGCAGTCTTGTCATCGGTTGTAGAATATTACCGCATCATAATAATTACATATGTTGAGGGTCAGATTCTACTTCAGAGTTCCGTGTGCAAGTTTTCGTGGTGCACAACTAAATTGGTGTGGTCAGTTCGGGTTTCAATTAGAAAGCGGTCGGAACAATAGTGAACAGTAACTTAAAATAAAAAGTGTAATTTAAAGAAGTTTGTGTTTTTAATTGCTTTGGGACACGACATATGCATAGGCAAATTTTGCGAAGGTTAAATTTTTGAAGAGTAAGCATAATTTTGTGAGAACATATTTGTGTGGGAAAATATGAAAATTAAATTAAATTCTAGACAGGTAAAATGTGTATAAAACCATAGCAATTTACAAATGGTTAGTTAGAAAAGAAATAAACACCTTCATACGAAGTTCTACGTTTTTATTTGCTACTGCGAAGCTATTACTATTCCCCCACAAGTGGTAAGGTTGTAATAGCAGGCAGACTAAAGTGGTTTGGAAAAAGCTCCAATCCACTCTAAATCAACACTGACAAAAGTTTGATTTGAATAGCTCCTCCGCCCTAAACAACTATTCATACAGAAAAATGGTGTTGTGATAATCTTAATTTTTATACCTTTCCTAACAAAATTATTTAAAAAAATTTATCTTAACCAAATGACTACGATTTCTCAAACAAAAATTGTCAGCTGAGTAATCATTGTAATGTCGCTGTGCCGTCATGGGATGCCGTGGGCTGAGGATATCGAATGTAGCTACCTACAGATCCGGACTCCGGCTGCACATACAAACATGCAATTATCACTCAGCTGAGACGTAACCCCCGGAACATAATACAAGCCATGAAGTCGCTGAAGGCACCGACACATTAAAAGGCCTTTACGTGCCGGGTACAGCATGCAGTAAGAGCTCCTGCATTTTGTATACTCGTCATGGAGGAAAAACTAAAATTTCATCTTAAACTGGTTCTAAAGCCCAAAAATGTCGCTCCCACAGCAAAATAAAGTTAAAACAATTGCAGCCAAATGTTTTCTTTCTAATAATTTAAAAAAAATCGTATGTAGAAAAAATTTATGGAAATTATAGCGTTTGAACAAAATATAAGCAACTTTTATATGAAAAATCCTGCAGTAAGACAAGGCAAGAAGACTGTGGATGTCGCCTTCTGACCGGCCCGCTGCTCTCTTTTTTCGACTTTGTTCATAGCTTGTGTTTAACGGGGGTTAAGGCTGAGAGGTATTGAGCGTACAATGGTAAGGTTACTTTGTAATCAAAACTATTTTATTATTTTGTTAAGGAAGGATGTAGTAAGTGCAGCCTTTGGGAAGATAAGGAACCAAGCTGTAAATTACTAGAAGACTATTTTCATGTATGGACAGTAGTTTAGGCTCTATAACATATATAAAGTCAATGTTTGGCACTTTTCCATAAGTATCAATATAGAACATTTTAGAAAACGGACTCACCACAACGCATACATATAGATTTCTGTTTCTTGGCTTGGGAAGTATTCTCGAGGGTTTTGGCCCAACGCTATACGTGCCTCTGGCACGGGCAGAGCTGCCAGATTCCCCGATTTATCGTATTTTCCCCGATTTTCAAGTATAATTCCGATTCCCCGATGTTGGCTCTGTTATTTCCGATATTTTACAGCCTCTTCCGATTTTAAGACAATTTCACTATTAACCCATATTTTATAATATTAACGCTTCTGACACTAAGCTATGCATCATGTAAAGTTGGTAAAAGCAACAAACTAGTTCCTATATACATGAAAAAATATAGATCAGAAACAATGGAGAAATGTGGGTAAAAAATGGACGCAAACATTGCAGATACATATTTCAGATTAGAACTCAGCTGTGAAATCTGACGAAATTGGGCAAACCTCACATTTTTTCATTCTCACTTTTTGTTTTTGTTCAGTTGGTTTCCCAATCTTAACCTGGCATTTTTCTAGTAGGATTTGCGGTTTTTTAATTCTTCTCTTATGTGATGGATAAATTTATAGTAAGAAAAAGTAAGATTAAATGCAGCTATAAAAATATTTACATATCTTAAAAAAATGTTGATTTTTCTTGAAAATGAGGACTTTCACTTAGTACCTGTACCACGGTCAGTGCCAGCTGATTCAAATTTAGATGATGAAATATTGCCGAAAATAGCGGTAAAATTACAGGGTTTGAATTATGTAGCTTTTGTAATTGTGAGCATAAATGCATGTGCAAAAATTTTGCAAATTTTGCCAAAATGATCCGAAATTAAAAAACTGGTTGGTTGAAAATAAAAACTATGAAGCGACCCGTAATATTTCATTTTCCAAAGTCTGCTCTGTTTCACAGATAAATATCAGCAAAACAAAGCTGATATTGATTGGATGCGAAAACCTTAAAAGGCATTTTATTGTCCAAATATTTTTTGACAAAAAACAGAGAGAAATGTTTTAATCTGCATATAAATGAAAACATGCTTAAGCGCTTTAATTCTAATATGTATTGAAAATAGTATAAGTCTTACTGATAAGATTGAAATAGGACAAATGGCAATAAGAATGTTAATCTAATCTACATCCTTACATCCTTAAAGTTTTTTAATTTATATTTTATTGGATTTCTATAAATTATTTTTTGAACAAGTAATTATGTGATTTAATTCTTTCACCGATTTTCATACCCAATTCACGATTTTCTCTCCAGCATTTTCCCGATTTTTGTATGTTGCCATCTGGCAGCACTGGGCACGGGTACTCAAATAAATATGTTTTTGTTTATACCGGGCTGGAAAAATTCCATTGTTTTAAATTTTAACTTGCTGCTCTGAACGTAATTAGGCCTTTACTTTTATTTTATAACAGACTGTAGTTTTTGTTTGCATAGGTTCGTACACTGACACATATAATATGGACTGATACGTTAATGGAAATGCACTGCAAAAAGTGGGCTCACTTCTATAATGCTGACTCTTTCGGTCTAAGCACCAAGTATCAACTGAGAAGAACTCTAAACGACAAATAAATAAATGGGTCCGTCGAAATAAATGTTTTAAAATTAATTATTTAGCGTTATTACTGATAAAATTGTTTTACCAAAGGCAATATATTCATAAGATGTGAAGCAGAAGTTCGAAACGTTTTATTATAATCATTTTTCGAGCTGCGCGCTTATTTTTTCAACTTCCCGCCAATGATTTTTTCAATGTTGGCACCGGCCGGCGTATGAACTTTTATATACATAAGCAATTGAGCCCATATGAAATAGAAAGTTAAGCAGTCCATATTATATGTCAGTGGGTTCGTAATAAAGGGTTGTCGTCTTAGAATAATAGACAACAGGAAGAGCTGAAACCTGTAAAATTCGTGCACGAGTGTGGATTTTTTCAGCGTCCCGTGAAGTAGGTCAGCATTATATTGAAGAAAGAGCCAAATGTGTTTTCAGCTGTCAAACGAAAAGTTTCCTAATTTGCAACAATTTGAAACTAATTTAAAACTTGTGAAAAGTAAAAAATATTTTATTTAAAAGTAGTGCTAAATAAAGTAAAGAGTGTAAGTAATTAAGAGAAGATGGTAACACTGGTCCAATTGTCAAGTCATAAAATTTCACGCTCCGCGCAAATTTTCAATAATTGCATAGTTAACTTTAGTGGTTTTAATTGAATTAACTAATTTATATTCTCAGCAGACCTAAATATTAATAAAAATATAGTGGAGTTTTGATGCTAGGGACGTAATTGGGAAACTTGGGTAAAAATTTTAATTTTTGGTAGTGCTGATGATGCTTCAGCGTCATGTCGCCATTTTGTGAACCTAGATAATTTACCGAAAATTGAGTAATATCGAATAATTGTGTCCAACGGGCAGAGCATACTTATTGAAAGTTAATTTTATACCCATTGAAGGATATATTATTAAGCCCATTGGCGATACGTCCTCCCTGAAGCATTTATTGTCACCCTAACAACCCACCGCTGACAATCCCGATGAATTCACAAGCCAGCAGTAGGTGGTCTGAGTTAGTATATCTTATTATTGTTTTGCAGTCAATGAGCCGTCCTTTTAACTGATTAGGCAGCGCTAACCACAGCCTTTACTTCTGAGTTGAACTGCTTGTTAAGACTTATGTCTCTTAACTCGCACGGTAGTTGGTTCCATGTAGTGACTCCCCGCGAGAATATATTACTGCTCCCAAATTGGGTGTTTACACGTGGGTATATTAACCTACGTCCATCTCTTCTGCTCCATGAGAATCGGCCTCTCACATATTCTGGTACAAGACCAGATTTTGCCTTATGTATAAATGACAGTACCTTCAGTTCATATAAACCTTGAAGTGATCCTGGCAGTAGAAACTCAAGCAAGGGGCCCACATTATCTCTTCTTCTCAGACCAAATACATACCGAACACAGGCCTTAAGGGCTCTTAGAAGTTTCGAAATTCCTGCCTGTGAGAGAGGATAAAGGACTATGTCCGCATACATAAAATGAGGTAAAATTAGTGCCCTGAAAAGCCGTAGTCTTTGGTCTCATCGAAGTGCGGAGATGCTGCGTATAATGACCGAAGTCCAAAGTAGATACGTGAGCACATAAGGTTAATGTGCGCTTTCCAATTTAGGTTGGGGTCCATGAGAAGACCTAGATTTTTGACATATTTGTTATTTAATAGGATGTTGTGTCCCATGATGAATAGGTTAGATACTTGAGTTATTATATTTGGCACATTTTCTTGTCTAATAGTGTAGCCAATCGACTGCGTTTTCATTGGGTTCAGCGATAATTCATTAGTCCTCGCCCAATCAACAATTTCCTCTAGTGTCTCATTGATTATAGTTACCGTCTCATGTATTCTATCGGACGGCCCTCCAATATAGATCTGCACATCATCCGCATAGATGTGATAACTTACCCAGTTGAGAGTCGTGCAGATATCAGTTCTGTACAGTCAAAACAATAACGGAGATAGCACAGCACCCTGAGGTATGCCAGATCTTAGCCATCTCAACGAGGAGAACTCATCCCTAGATTTTACCACAAAAGACCTCCCAACCAGGTAACTACGTATCATTTCACAGGCAGATGAGGCGAAGTTAAAGTGTGAACTGAGTTTAGTTATTAGTCTATCATGAGATACTGAGTCGAATGCTTTGCTGAAGTCAAGCAACACATGTACAACAACAAGTCCTTTATCACACATGCCACGAATGTCTGCAGCAACTTCAAGCAGTGCAGTGCTAGTGGAGTTGAATCTTCTAAATCCAGATTGGTTGCTATCTAGCAGACAATTTCCCCGCTCCCCTCCCCCCCCCCCCTATACGCTGTTATCTGATCAGCTATAAGGAATTCCAATACTTTTGAAATGGCCGGAAGTATTGTGATGGGTCTCCACTCAGACACATTGGACGGTGAGTCAGTCTTAGGAATGGGCGTGATCAGTCCCGTTTTCCAATAGCTAGGGAAATGTGAGCATGTTAGAAGCCTATTTATAAGATGAGCCACTATTGGCAGAATAAATGGTAATATTAGTTTGTAGAATTTGATAATAATGACTATCAGAACCAGCTTAACACAAGCTCGCTGCATGGACACGTTTAATAAATAAACGTCTCAACAATACATGCGTTTCATCACTTAGTCGGTGTTAGTATTAGTATGTTACCCTAAACATAGACCAAACACCAGATGAAATGTCATGCAATGCGACATAGAACAAAAAGTTAAAAAATTAAATTAAATTTAACAAAAGATTAAATATTATATAGACGTTTTTTTAAGACATGCTTAGAGTCGTCAACAACAAAATATTCAGCCAAATTATTAACATTAATGCACATGCGATTAATAGGTTCATACATGCCAAAGTCAGACCTTGAGGAGTTGACATGCAACAGAGGTAGCCTTCTCAAATTGTGCCTATTATCACGGAAATAGATTTTGTCAAGTAATAACGGGGAATCAGCATTCGCGTTTAAGAGTTGGTGAACAAAAATTACATCGGCAACCATGCGACATTTCTCAAGCGAGTGCATATTCAAGAGCTGCAAGCGATCGGGACATCATTGTGGCCCTTAGCGTTGGATTTCACTCTGTTAAAAGTATTTACTATCTCCATCTCTGTTACATTCCTAAGGCTGAATCCCGAATGTATCTCCTCCTGAGTTGACCCCGATGCGCTATTAATCAGATTTAAGTCAAGTTCAGGTCTTACTTACTGTATTACTGCTATCTGTAAAGTCAGGTATATTGCTGTAAGTAGTTACAATAGGCGTAGGTTCTACGATCAGCTCCATATTCCTAGGATCAGTATGGAAGTTGAGTAAATGTGTGGCTTTCTGTTGTACATGTAAGTTGTCTAACGGGTTGGCGCAAAGAAAGTCTGCAAATTCATTTGGATTAATATCCGATTGGGTTTTTGACTTTGAGCCCAATCCCAAGTCACTTATCTTCTTCCAGTTAATACTGTTTCCCTTTCTGAGCCCAGACATAGTATGTGCTCTAAGCCTTGCCCTGATCATATAGTCAGCAATTCTTCTATGTTTATGGAAAGCTCTGTAGTTTTTGGTAGTCTTAATTCTTTTCCAGTGCCTGAGTGCTGTGTCCCGTAGCTGACATCCGAGGCGAATCACTGGTGAGTTGAAAATAATCTCACTGGAAGAGCAGATCTTAACACGTTTTATTGGAACCTGCCTGTTGAAAACCGCACAAATTGAATTCGAGAAGTGACTCGCAGCTAATTCAGGATTTGGTTCATTCATAATAGGTGACCAATTAGTACTGTCCAGGTCAGCCTGAAGTGCATCTACCTGAATAGCATTGAAGTTCCTATAGGACCTCATAGGAGGTGAAGGAGATACCGGCAGGTCAAACGATACGAATAGTAACTCATGATCGGACACTCCCGGGCACTGTCCTGTCCGTTCAGGTTGGAAACTGGGATGAGAGATAATGAGGTCAATAGTGGCGCTGAGGATGGGCCATGTCTGGTATGCATATTATTGAGAATAGTCAGCCCTTTTTCATTAAGTAAGTCAATTAGTGAACTTGACATAGGAGACACAACTCCAACATCGACATTGAAATCACCACCCGAGCAGATTGACACAGAATTTCATCCAACAAGTCAGAAAGGATGGAAAATTCATTGTCCCTGAATGTTGAAGCACATCTATACAACGAGACAAGAGTGATCGGTTCAGCACCCGACCAGATATCCGGATGGCCAGAAATTCCCAGCTATCGTCCATAAAATGATGTATGCGATGAGATTGAAATTTGCTATCGACGTAGATTGCAATTCCACCTCCGCTAGATAGCAACCAATCTGGATTTAGAAGATTCCACTCCACTAGCACTGCACTGCTTGAAGGTGCTGCAGACATTCGTGGCATGTGTGATAAAGGACTTGTTGTTGTACATGTGTTGCTTGACTTCAGCAAAGCATTCGACTCAGTATCTCATGATAAACTAATCACTAAACTCAGTTCACACTTTAACTTCGCCTCATCTGCCTGTGAAATGATACGTAGTTACCTGGTTGGGAGGTCTTTTGTGGTAAAATCTAGGGATGAGTTCTCCTCGTTGAGATGGCTAAGATCTGGCATACCTCAGGGTGCTGTGCTATCTCCGTTATTGTTTTGACTGTACAGAACTGATATCTGCACGACTCACAACTGGGTAAGTTATCACATCTATGCGGATGATGTGCAGATCTATATTGGAGGGCCGTCCGATAGAATACATGAGACGGTAACTATAATCAATGAGACACTAGAGGAAATTGTTGATTGGGCGAGGACTAATGGATTATCGCTGAACCCAATGAAAACGCAGGCGATTGGCTACACCATTAGACAAGAAAATGTGCCAAATATAATAACTCAAGTATCTAACCTATTCATCATGGGACACAACATCCTATTAAATAACAAATATGTCAAAAATCTAGGTCTTCTCATGGACCCCAACCTAAACTGGAAAGCGCACATTAACCTAATTATACGCAGCATCTCCGCACTTCGATGAGACCAAAGACTACGGCTTTTCAGGGCACTAATTTTACCTCATTTTATGTATGCAGACATAGTCCTTTATCATCTCTCACAGGCAGGAATTTCGAAACTTCTAAGAGCTCTTAAGGCCTGTGCTCGGTATGTATTTGGTCTGAGAAGAAGAGATAATGTGGGGCCCTTGCTTGAGTTTCTACTGCCAGGATCACTTCAAGGTTTATATGAACTGAAGGTACTGTCATTTATACATAAGGCAAAATCTGGTCTTGTACCAGGATATGTGAGAGGCCGATTCTCATGGAGCAGAAGAGATGGGAGTAGGTTAATATACCCACGTGTAAACACCCAA
This sequence comes from Dioctria linearis, assembly GCA_963930735.1. Lineage (NCBI taxonomy): Eukaryota > Metazoa > Arthropoda > Insecta > Diptera > Asilidae > Dioctria > Dioctria linearis. The sequence goes on along the minus strand of OZ005742.1, from coordinate 162,293,341 downwards.
TTTGGGAGCAGTAATATATTCTCGCGGGGAGTCACTACTTGGAACCAACTACCGTGCGAGTTAAGAGACATAAGTCTTAACAAGCAGTTCAACACAGAAGTAAAGGCTGTGATTAGCGCTGCCTAATCAGAAAAGGACGGCTCATTGACTGCAAAACAATAATAACATATACTAACTCAGACCACCTACTGCTGGCTTGTGAATTCATCGGGATTGTCAGCGGTGGGGTGTTAGGGTGAGAATAAAAAAAAAATAATAAATAAATGATTATTTAAGAAACATGCTGAGGGTGGGTCCGGTGCATATACAAATAATTATAATGTTTAATCAATTAATACTAATATTAACTTGATGGAATAGAATTTATCTTAATTGAATTTAAATGTTAAATGTGTGATTTACTTTACTTAAAAACAAGGTGATCTATTGTACCTGATTTAAAATAATATTGCAATCTAAACTTATTATTAATAATTTACTTTCAAATGTTTTATATACTGCTATCATCCAGGATTCTACTGGATGAGTAGTGAATGTAAAGGACTGCAGGCACTGTCCAAGTCGGTCCTAAGTTATACTAATAATGAATCTGTTAGGATGTACTATGGTCCATTAGCTGTAAGAGCTAATCTATTTATTAATATCTAAGTCAAATACTGAACATGTTATAGTAGACTAATTATACTTTTATTATTTGTTTTGCCAGTGTAACAATCTATTTCTAAGCTGTTGTATATTGGAAGGCCCAGCGTTGTACGTTACTTTAGGCAGGGGCTCATAAATAAATGCTCTTTGAATTTGAATCTGTTGATATTATGGCTTGTTCACGAGCGCGATTTATCGCATGCGACAGAGCTATGATTGGCTGCAACAAGGTTGTTGTCGCTGAACATGCTTACTCTTTCTACGTTTCGTGCGATACAAAAAAATATCGCAGCAATGCTCTTAGTTTGGTGCGACTTTCACCTTAACCTCAAATTTATGTTTGTTTCCATTTGTAATCTGATGCTAAAGCTCCGCAGTGATGTCGAAATTTACTATAATATGTAAATACATAAATATAAAAACATAAATATATGTAAATTTCACACTAATATCTCCTCGCCACTACAAAACTAAACAAATTAAGTTGTAGCCGCTGTCAACCTCGTGAACATATCGCGCGATAAAACCTAGTCGCAAATAGAGATAGATCTATAGAAAGAGCAGGACGTCATCAAAATATCGCATGTATCGAATCGCGCTCGTGAACAGGGGTTATAGTGATAAATTTCTAAGTGATGTTCATGTATTTTCAGAATAAGGTCTTTGGTGAAAAATTGCCACAACACCAAGGTACGACGTGTTTTTTAGGCAAGTATAGTTATAAAATATTATTTTGAGTACTTTTCACACCTTTTTATATTAAATTAAATTATAAATACATAATAAAAACTATGGAATATCCAAAAATTCCTTCCTCCACCGAGATTTGTTTAAGTTTGTGACAGCCGAGAAACTCCCTGGGTAGCCTGGCGTAGTGCATCCAATAAGAACCTTTTCGGTGGGAGCAAACGCAATATTTTCAACCATATATCTCTATATTGATTCTACTATACGGGGGTCTGTTCAATATTACAGATGTAGCTGCTTTTAGCTGCTTTCGTATGCTTTTGCCTGTCCAAAGTAACTCGAAAGCTGCTTTTTCATACTTGCTTTTTGACATTTGTTCTGTCCAAGATTTTAAGATAGCTGCTATCATAGCAGCTTTTTGTTGCTTACACTCCTGACTATAAGCAACAAAGCAGCTATGGCAGTATTTATGTATGTGTGCCTGTCATTTTCTTAAAAATGTTGGTACTGAAAAATAATAATAAATTTAAAACTTCTTGAAGTGGTAACCATTTGCGATAGAGACAATATCAATATTTCTGGACACTCATTATAATTTGGGTAGCAATTCAATATAAAAATTCGCAATTAAATCCAAAGAGCGTTTGACAATTTACATATAAAAATTTGAAAAGCAAAAAAGCAGCTTTTGGTTGTCCAAGATCTCGCAGCCGCTTTCTCTTGCTATGGCTAAATTTGACAGTTCTCAAAGTGTTGCTCTACTGTGCTATCAAAGCAGCTATATCTGTAATATTGAACAGACCCCGGCTGTACTGAGCTTCACTACAGCGACAACAGATACTAACCCAACCAGAATTAGACCGCCAAATTTGGCTCTATATTGGGCGCGTTCACTGCCACTTTGGTAGCGTAGTCGTTGTCGTAGTGCAGTTCTGGCAAACCGACTACGATCGACTATCCTCTTGAGCGTAGTCGAATGTAGTCGACTGTTTGGTACATTCAAAGTGCGGAGTGAACGATGGTCGTAGTCAAGCGTAGTCGTTTACTGTCAAAATTGGCGTAGTGAACGTTCGGTAGTGACTCGTAGTCGACAAAAAGTCACTATTTCGGTGGCAGTGAACGCGCCCATTGTAAGTCTGTCATACCATGTCGTACACGATGCATTTATTTCCGTGGAGACTTTCGGGGAGCACATTTTCCTCCCACTAACATCAGCAGTGTCAAGCGCGTGCAGTATGTGACAAGGTGTACGACAGCCCAAAATCCACATGCAGATAATATAAAATCTATTACAAAACACCAGCTGATCGCTAGAAAAATAATATTCTAAGCAAGTCAATTGATTTGACCGACTTGGTTGGAAAAAAATTTAATTTCCTAATTCCTTGTATTTACCAAGGTAACGCACTGAGCCATCGCGAAATACGTCGTATTCCTGATTTCCTTTCATTTTTTTAACTCCTCAATTCACCAATAGCAACCTACTAACAAATTTTCTTAAGAGAATGTTAATATTTCCTTTAATCTCACCTCCAAAATGTTTCCACTTCCAATCCAGTCAGTTTTTTTTATATACTTATTTTGATTACGAATTAATAAGCAATAACATTTAAGAAGGCTAAACAAAAAAAAACATTACACTTCTTCTTCCTCAATTGGTTTCAGTTGGAAGTTTGGTTCACATAGGACCCAGACACGCGTATGTTACTACACTTGTGCTTAGATGTGTTAACACAATAATTTGCTGGGCTTAAGTTCCTTAAGGCTAATTAACGTTAATCGGACATGCATTTTTACTGCCAAAGTGACTGAGAGGGTCTTATTACTTTGCACTATAAGAAAAAGGGAAGAGGTGATCGACTGTCAAAATATTATTTCCCACTTTTTATAGCGAAGTGTCACTTTTTACATTCATCACATTGTCAATTGCGAAAATTAGTCAGACGTCAAAGATTATATTTGACAATTTCACATGTATTTAGTTCTTAGAATAGAGAGACAACAGGAAGTGTTGATACATGTAAAATTCGTGTGCATGAGCGTGGATTTTTCAGCATGTCGTGAAGTAGCTCAGCATTATATTGAAGAAAGAGACAAATGTATGTTTAGCTGTCTCTACCGAGATTTGTTTACGTTTGTGACAGCTGCGAAATTCCTTAGGTATGTGGCGTAGTGACAGCGAATAAGAACATTTTCGATGGGAGCAAACGTAATATTTTCAATCATATATCTTGTTGCCCCGCTCCCTATATTGATTCTACTACACGGCTGTACTGAGCGTTCACTACAGCGGCAACAGATACTAAAAGAACCAGAATGTGTCTACACCAAATTTGGCTTATCACACTTCCTGTACTCTCTATATTCTAATGTCGTTTTCGTTTGAACATCAGTTTCGCTCTGGAGGCAACCTAAGTGCTGTCAAAGCGTTCGATTGAAGCAAAAATGACGTCACGGGTTGCCTCTGGTGGCAACCCAAAAAGCGTCAGTTTCACTCTGAAAATTTACTCGGGTACACTATGAGTTCACTCACACAAACAAAGTCTAGTTGTTATTTGATATTATTTAATTAACTTTAAAGTCAGTAATTTTTATTAAGACCACTACTATTATTATATTATCCTCAAAATTATTCGCAAACAAATTACCAACCAGTTTTCGCAAAAAGTTCATAGCTACTTTGACGTTAGTATACATACACAAGCGAACTTTTTCAGGTGCACTCTGAAACCGTTCGATTGAACGGGGTTGCCTCCAGAGCGAACCTGGATGTTCAAACGAAAACGACATAAGATTTAGCTCTATTTAAAAAAAAACAAAGCTGATAAAAGCAAATCGTATTTAAATTCAGTCATAAATAAATATAAATTTTATTTCTTTATTTTCTAAAAATTACACACCAATAAAAATCCCAATTCCATTGACTTTTTACACAACTTATCATTTTCTTGAGAAACATGATAATAACACAGAAAAGACCAATCATTCACCTCGCTGCTACATTTTGATTTCAGTTTCCAAGGCACAAATACATCCTGTTCTTGAAATTGTATTATATTGTAACCACCGAAATATAATACAAGCGTAACCCCCGCAAGATACAAACCATGAACAAAGTCGAAAAAAGAGAGCAGCGGGCCGGTCAGCAGGCGACATCCACAGTCTTCTTGCCTTGTCTTTCTGAAGGAGTTTTTCATATAAAAGTTGCTTGTATTTTGTTCAAACGCTATAATTTCCGTAAATTTGTTCTACATGCCATATTTTTTTAAAACTATTAGAAAGAAAACATATTTGGCTGCAATTTGTTTTAACTTCATTTTGCTGTATGAGTGACACTTTTGGGCCTTACGACCTGTTTAAAATGAAATTTTAGTTATTCCTCCATGACGAGATACAAATGTGTCGGTGGCTTCGGCGACTTCTGGCTTGTATTATATTCCGGGGGTTACGATACAAGCCATGAAGTCGCCAAAGGCACCGACACATTAAAATACCTTAACGTGCCGGGTACAGCATAGCATGCAGTAAGTGCTCACTCTCACTGCTTTTTGTATACTCGTCATGGAGTAAAAACTTAAATTTCATCTTAAACAGGTCCTAAAGCCCAAAACTGTCGCTCCCACAGCAAAATGGAGTTAAAGCAAATTGCAGCGAACTATGTTTTCTTTCTAATAGTTTTAAAAAAATATAGCATGTAGAGCAAATTTACGGAAATTATAGCGTTTGAACAAAGTACAAGCAACTTTTATATGAAAAACTCCTTCAGTAATGTCGATTTCCATTGATATTTTAAGAAAAGTGCACATCAATCAATGAAAAACAAGTTCAATGGAACAACTTTTGACGCGATGAGAATGTATTAGTAGCTCATATCCGTGTAATTTGTCAGATTGAAATTTTCTGGGAATAACAATGTCACGAATAACGTAAAAATTATGAAAATTGTTAAAAGATTTTGGCGTGATTGCGGATGAATTTGGTAGAGCAGTAGTTGAAGATTTATATGTGATGCTCAATGACATTCAGTTGTGACATTTCTCAGATAGATGTGTGCATATTCCGGTGTAACACCGCCGATTATTCGAGTGTAGCACCACAGGCGTTTTGACGTACACCATTTCTAGCAGTGCAGCTCAATGGAACAATTTTGGTGTAACACTACAAGAAAAGTGTAACACTTCTGCTAGAAAACGTGATCAATGGAAATCGGTATAAGACAAGGCAAGAAGACTGTGGATATCGCCTGCTGACCGGCCCGCTGCTCTCTTTTTTCGACTTTGTTCATGATTTCTATCTTGCGGGGGTTACAGCCGGGTGCAGCATGCACTAAGTGCTCACTCTCACTGCTTTTTGTATACTCGTCATGGAGGAAAAACTTATGTCGATTTCCATTGATATTTTAAGAAAAGTGCACGTCAATCAATTAAAAAACAAGTTCAATGGAACAACTTTTGACGCGATGAGAATGTAATCGTAGCTCATATCCGTGTAATTTGTCAGATTGAAATTTTCTGGGAACAATAATATCACGAATAACGTAAAAATTATGAAAATTGTAATTTAAAAGATTTTGGCGTGATTGCAGATGAATTTGGTAGAGCAGTAGTTGAAGATTTATATGTGATGCTCAATGACATTCAGTTGTGACATTTTTCAGATAGGTGTGTGCGTATTCCGGTGTAACACCGCCGATTATTCGAGTGTAGCACCACAGGCATTTTGACGTACACCATTTCTAGCAGTGCAGGTCAATGGAACAATTTTGGTGTAACACTACTAGAAAAGTGTAACACTTCTGCTAGAAAACGTGATCAATGGAAATCGGTATTAAATTTCATCTTACACACGTCCTAAAGCCCAAAACTGTCGCTCCCACAGCAAAATGAAGTTAAAACAAATTGCAGCCAAATATGTTTTCTTTCTAATAGTTTTAAAAAAATATAGCATGTAAAACAAATTTACGGAAATTATCGCGTTTGAACAAAATACAAGCAACTTTTATATGAAAAATCCTTCAGTAAAGCCTAGTATTGTGGTCATTCCACGGATAAATTTTGTATGGAAATTTATGCCCAATCTACAATGCATGGTTAAACCACGTCGTCAAAACGATATGGATTTTTGTGTTTGCTTTCCACTTTTACATTTGAAAATTTATGCTTGGAAAAATGTCCCTTCTCTCTCATTCATTTGACGACATGAGCACGAGCTTATGTGCAGTAGTTAATCAGCAAAAACGATATAGTACTAACTCAAGTGTATTCAGCATAATTTAGAACCATGTAGGGGAATTTAGAAGAAAACAGCTGTAAACTGGAACTTGTACTTTCAGTCTTGAAAACAATATTTTATATTATTCGACTTGTCCCAAGCAATTTCTTAGTTTACTAAGTTTACTATATCATATTATAAATTATTGAGCCCAATTACTTCCTTTGATGTAATTTTGCAATGAAATCGAGGAAGCAATTCCATTTATGATAATTGACAGGTCAACAGCTGTTTAATTTGGCATAATGCCCAATCTACAATGCATGGTTAAACCACGTCGTCAAAACGATATCGTTTGCTGAAGAATGCATATAAATACACGAAATATGTAAGTAGTGGTAACCTGCCAAATTAAACAGCTGTTGACCTGTCAGTTATCATAAATGTAATTGCTTCCTCTATTTCATTGCAGAATTACATCAAAGGAAGTATTTGGTCTCAATAATTTATACTATGATATAGTAAACTTAGTAAACTAAGAAATTGCTTGGTACAAGTCGAATTATATAAAATATTGCTTTCAGCAATATTCGTGCTCTGATTGTATTGAAGGCATAGAGTTAGGCTCTTCACTATTTGAATCGCTTCGTGAAATGCTGAATGCATCAAGCAACGTTTCAAAAGATATATGCTGTTAGCAACGACAGCGTCGCCTTGTTTTCGAAGTTTTTCAATGACGTCAGTCGATGTAATTCTGTCCATTTGGAAAATTTCGGGCCATTTTGAGTAGGCGTCAATTATTACCAAATAAAATTTCCCTCCACAAGGTCCGGCAATGTCCATGTGTAATCTTTCCATTGGCGAATTTGCTATAGGCCATGAATGAAGTGTTGTTTTTACAGGTGACTTTGCTACACTAGCACAGTTTTGACATTCTTTGACATATTTATAAATGTCATCGTCAATATTTTCCCAGTAAGCATGACTCCTTGCTACAGCTTTCATGCGCTCTATACCCGGATGTCCCCGATGCAGTTGTCGAAGAACCCTTTTTCTGAAGATTTCAGGTACAACGATGCGATTGCTGAACATGACACATCCTTGAACCGCTGATAAAGATTCCCTTCGATTGAAATATGAAATCAATTGTGAATGCAATGGATGTCCTTTGATATTGATCCAGGCCAGCCTTGTACAATGAAATTTAAGACAGTGCGAAGAACTCTATTTCGTTGTGTTTCTCGTTGAATGATGCGAAATGTGACTGGCAATGCTCTGATTGCTGAATATAGATTTTCTTTAATATTTTCTTCCAGGCGAGTGCAGGCTATCACATACTCTTCTTCTGGTTTTGTATGTGATTCGATAAGTCGTGACAACATATCAACACATCCAAAATCTTTAATGCCCAACGTTGTAATCTATTCGCAGTATACATATTGGTATACCCTTTTTAGAACCAAACACAGCCACAAGGGGTTTGTGATCGGTCAAGAGTTTAAACTTTCTACCATATACGAGCCGATGAAACTTAGTTACGGCAAATATTAAGCCAAGGGCCTCCTTTTCAATCTGGCTGTACTTTTTCTCGGCATCCGTGAGTGATCTGGACGCATGAACAATGACTTTTTCTGCACCATTCGGTAATGTATGAGCAATGTATGCTCCAATACCATCGTTGGAAGCATCTGCTGCTACTTTGATTGGTAACGCTGGACCAAAATGAGTCAACAGTAAGTTTGATGAAAGAATCTCCTTAAATTTGTCAAATGCGTGTTGACACTGAGATGTCCATTTGAATTTTACGTTTTTCCTTAGAAGCTCATCTAATGGTGCTCTAAGTTTTCGCATTTGTGATATGAATTTGCCATAATGGTTTACTGCGCCAAGAAATGATCTCAGCTGTGTGATATTTTCTGGTTCAGGAAGTTCCCTGATTTTGATGATGTTATCCGGATCAGGTCGTAGCCCCTCTACGTCAATAATATGACCAAGATACTTACTTTATTTGCTGTTATAGAAATTTACATTTTGATAATTTTACACGGAAACCGTGGTCAAGTAGCCGTTGTAGAACTTTTTCCAGATTTCGCATGTGAGATTCCATGTCCACCCCTGTTATCAAAATATCATCAAGGTAAGCTGCAACACCATCCAACCCAGCTAGCATTGTATCCATAATCTGCTGAAATGCCCCTGGTGCAGCTTTAACTCCTGGTGCTAGTCGATTGAATGAAAATAATCCCTTATGGGTGCTGATAGTTAATAGCTTTCTAGTTTGTTCATCGACCGGTATCTGAAGATAAGAGTCGGATAAGTCGATGTGAGAGAAAAATTTGCTGTTTGACAATGTAGCAAATATGTCTGCTGGAACAGGCAATGGATACTGATGTGGTTGTAATGCGTCGTTTAACCCTGTAGAGTAATCCCCACAAATCCTGATATCCCCGTTTTGTTTTTTCGCAGCAACAATAGGTGCTGCCCAGGCTGAATATTCAACTGGTGATATTATACCCATATCTTGCAGACGCTGAAGCTCGTTTTCAATTAAAATCTGCGCTGAATATGCTACAGGTCGTTTCCGTCGAAACACTGGCTTTGCGTTGTCTTTGAGGTGTAGATGTACAATGACGTTTGTACAAGTTCCTGGTACCTCTAGGAAAAGCTCAGAAAATTGACGCTTGATGGTTGCAATTTCCGTTTCTCTGTCCATTGATTTGATTTGGTAACAGATTGAGCTCAGAGGTTTTTCGCACAGATTGAAAGCATCACACAAGTCAATGCCTAGAACATTAAGGCTACTAACATTTGTTACAAAAATTTGACCTGAATGAACTTTCCCATTTAATTGAATATCGCATTGGAACTGTGCGATTATGTTGATTCCATGGTGAGATGCACTTTTTGCTTGCAATTTGGTATCCACTGTAGTGACAGGGCGCCCTAACTCCTCCCACACCGGTTGACTGATAAGAGTTATATCTGATGCTGTGTCAATATGCAATCGAAGCGAAGCATTAACAATGTCATTTCTACCAGGAATATTGTTGACTTGAACTACTGTATACCGCCGCCTATTTTGATATTGAACTTTGTTGACATTGGCAAATACAGCTAAATTGTTGACTATAGACTTCTTGTTATGATTAGAAGAGTGTTGTTTTCTAGATCTGGCAAACTTCTGTGATTGATCTGAAGTAGTTGCAGTTTTCCGTAAAAAACAAGCACAATATCCGTCCTTATGACCAACTCGACTGCATTGATTACATTTATGATTTGAGTATGAGCAATAACGTATGAAATGAATGCCTCCGCATGCCCAACACGGTGTTTGTGGAGTGTCAGGAGTGCTTGATGAAGCTGACCGCGCTAATTGAGTGATTGATTGACGCTTTTTATTATTGGAGAACCGCTTGTTTTGTCTTTGATAAATAGCGTTAACATTTGGCTTGTTTGGAGTTTGACCAATCAAAGCTGTGTCTTGCTTTAGATTGATGATCCGTTGCGCTTCTGATACCAATTTATCAAGTGTCAGTGGCCCATCAGTTTCAAGCTTTGATAAAAGTCTAGCTCTAACGTCCGCATCTTTTGAAGATTGCAGCCCAATAACAAAAACTAAACACTTGAACTGATCTGAACTTAGTTTTGCCAAATTAAAGTCTTCACAATTTTTGTTGACTTTAGCCGCAAATGAAATATAATCATCCGAACCTGCTTTTGAGTTTTGTAAGCATCGATATCGAATGTTGAACTGCGATTCCTGAATTCCAAATATTTTTGTTAGCGTTGCAATTGTCTCGTCGAACTGAAGGTCTCTACTGTGCTTTGGAAGTATATAATTTACATATTTCTCGTGCACCAGTGGATTTAACTTTCGCATGAGAAGTCTAACTTTAGCCTTATCGTCTAGTTTAGCACCATCCTCCTTGAATAAATCTTCGAAGCGGGAAAACCATGCGTGAAACGTTAGTCCATTATCTGGGTCGTAGAAAAAGTCGGTAATATTATTTGCTAAGGAATCCATTGTAAATTCGGTTCCTTTTCCCAAAGTCACAGTGTCAGAATTACTTGTTTGAAGTGTTTGGAACATTTGTTGTTGAATCTCCAACAATTTCTGTTGTTGTTCGATCAACTGAAGCAATTTTTCCATCTCCGCCATTTTGCAGTGATCGTGAAAATTCTCGAACTTGTTCCAATTAAATATATTTTTTATATTTTTCCAAATCCTCGTCGCCACTTTTGTTACCCACTTCGTAATTAAAAGACCGACTACTGACTTAATGATTTAATTACAAAAGGTTACATAAATTACTAAAATTATATCTTTGTGTGAAGCCGACAAGACGCGCGTATAATATGTGAAGTTGGACTCAAACCTGTCAGTGTCCACGTCTTGAATTGGTTGCGTTCAGTCTGAAGATGCCAACAACTATATCGTTTTTGCTGATTAACTACTGCACATAAGCTCGTGCTCATGTCGTCAAATGAATGAGAGAGTAGGGACACTTTTGCAAGCATAAATTTTCAAATGCAAGAGTGGGAAGCTAACACAAAAATCAATATCGTTTTGACGACGTGGTTTAACCATGCATTGTAGATTGGGCATATGCATTTATGATAATTGACAGCTTAACAGCTGTTTAATTTGGCAGCTTACCACTACTTACATATTTCGTGTATTTATATGCATTCTTCAGCAAACGATATCGTGTTGACAACGTGGTTTAACCATGCTTTGTAGGTTGGGCATTAGCGGTGAAATTTAGTGGCGAAATAATTAGCCACGTCGCTGAAAAAAGTGGTATTGTGTTTTATCAGCTAAAAGTTTGTTAGAATATAGCTCCATCAAGTTGGCCGGTCAATTTTTTCTTTTTAATTTTTTTATTGCGCATATCGATTGTTGGTCGTTTGTTGGTGATTGTTGGTTTAATTTAAACATTTGTTGGATAATAGTTTTTTGGAAAATCTAAAAAGAAAATTCACCATCAAGTTAGCCGGAAAATGCGTATTTTTAATTTAATTTAATTTATAACCAGCTCAATCAATACGTAATCGTTTGTTGGACTCGTTTTTATCAAGAAAATCGTTTGTTGGTCCCCCAATTCTTCGCTAATTGAAAAAATAATTTACGTAAGCTACACATTAGTTTAGCTGATATTACCCAAATTATAATTTTGCAGCTGCAGCTGCAGTAACACCAACATGATAATGAAGTAAAGCCACAAGGTATATAGAAAACATGGTATTCTCGGTACGAACCACGTTCCACATTTTGTCTGCAATGAAAATTGTGGCGGCGTCACTCTGTGTCTAATATGTACTCTATATATAGAAAAATAAGCAAATCTTTGATATCTTAATAACTTTGTCAATAAACTACTAAGATTGTGCATAAAATGAAAGTTTTGAATATTTTGGATGTTTTTTATAAAGGCACTTTCACATAAACACAAGAATCGAAAAAATGTAAACCGAAAAACTCAATTTATTCCACTTTAAAACAAGATTTTTACTCCAATGATTAATAAAATCATGGGAAATAGGTTAAACTAATAATTTTACTAATAAAATAGTATATTTATCTTAGAATTTTTAAGAAAACACAACTTTTATGATTTATCGGACGAATTTTTCCGCCGAAAAAGTTTTTCGTCCGATAAAACATAAAAGTTGTGTTTTTCTTCAAAATCTGAAATAAATATAACTATTTTCTCAGTCAAATTTTTAGTTTATCCTATTTCTTTAGATTTTATTAATCATTGGAACAAAAATCTTGTTTTAAAGTGGAATAAATTGAGTTTCTCGGTTTGCATTTTTCTGATCTTGTTTTTGATGTGAAAGTGCCTTAAAGCTTCTACCATAATGAAGTTCAATAAGGTAAACAGATGTACTTTCAAGTTCAAGTGAAAATGTAAACAGAAACAAAAATTGTTTTTTTATGCCATAAATGTATTAACATAATCATGATTTTGTAGCAGTAATATATTTAATTAATACATAATTAATCTTGTTGTTTTCATTTCAGGCAAAATGATGGAACGTGGTTCGTACCGAGAATACCATGTTTCTATATACCTTGTGGTTTTACTTCATCATCATTTTGGTGTTACTGTAGCTTCAGCCGCAAAATTATAATTTGGCTAATATCAGCTAAACTTGATGTGTAGCTTAGGTAAATTATTTTTTCAATTAGCGAAGAATTGGGGACCAACAAACGATTTTCTTGATAAAAACGAGTCCAACAACCGATTACGCATTGATTGAGCTGGTTATAAATTAAATTAAATTAAATTAAAAATACGAATTTTCCGGCTAACTTGATGGTGAATTTTCTTTTTAGATTTTCCAAAAAACTATTATTCAACAAATGTTTAAATTAAGCCAACAATCGATATGTGAGATAAAAAATTAAAAAAGTAAAAGTTGACCGGCCAACTTGATGGAGCTATATTCTAACAAACTTTTAGCTGATAAAACACAATACCACTTTTTTCAGCGACGTGGCTAAATATTTCGCCACTAAATTTCACCGCTAATGCCCAATCTACAATGCTAGGCCTGAAACACAATTGGAGCTTTTCAGCCAGCTTGAGATTTGTTGGCAATATATATCAATGTAGAAGAACACAATTGGAGCTTTAACTTTTTTGCCAGCTTCAAACTGGCTTGAGATTTGATCAAATTGCAAATTTCAAGCCCAATGGCTGTCAACTTGAGGCAATTTTTAATATTGCCAACTCGGCTTGATGGAGCTAAATTCCAGGGTTGTGCCAAGCTCCATCAAGTTTATTGCAAATATCGATTGTTGGTCGTTTGTTGGTGATTGTTGTCTTAATTTAAACATTTGTTGGATAATAGTTTTGTTGAAAATCTAAAAAGAAAATTCACCATAAGGTTAGCCGGAAAATTCTTATTTTTAATTTAATTTGTTGCCAGCTAAATCAATGCGTAATCGTTTGTTGGACTCGTTTTTATTAATAAAATTGTTGGTCCCTCAATTCTTCGCTAATTGAAAAAATAATTTACCTAAGCTACACATCAAGTTGTCTCTGATATTACCCAAATTATAATTTTGCAGCTGAAGCTGCAGTAACACCAACATGATAATGAAGTAAAGCCACAAGGTATTCTCGGTACGAACCACGTTCCACATTTTGTCTGCAATGAAAATTGTGGCGGCGTCACTCTGTGTCTAATATGTACTCTATATATAGAAAAATAAGAAAATCTTTGATATCTTAATAGCTTTGGTAATAAATTACTAAAATTGAGCATAAAATGAAAGTTTTGAATATTTTGGATGTTTTTAAAAAGCTTCTACCATAATGAAGTTCAATAAGGTAAAAAGATGGACTTTCCCCAGCTAGCATCTATGAGGACAGGAATGTGTACCGAACACTTATTTCATACCTATACAAATCGCCGACTACTTACTATTTATATGCCGAGGAACATCGCAGCATGTGACCATGATGTTCCTGTCGCTATAGTGGGGAACACTTTTTCGATGGTTGCATACTACCCGGGACCGTAGCAGCTACATATCCCGAACGTGGCAATTATGTATTATTGATAGTGGCAGATTCATGTTATGCCATGTTCCGTAACCCCCGCAAGATACAAGCCGTGAACAAAGTCGAAAAAAGAGAAAAGTGAAAACATAGTTCGCTGCAATTTGTTTTAACTTCATTTTGCTGTGGGAGCAATAGTTTTGGGCTTTAGGACCTGTTTAAGATGAAATTTAAGTTTTTCCTCCATGACGAGAATACAAAAAGCAGTGAGAGTGAGCACTTACTGCATGCTGTACCCGGCACGTTAAGGCATTTTAATGTGTCGGTGCCTTCGGCGACTTAATGGCTTGTATTATATTCCGGGGGTTACGCATGTTCCCAAACAAAAAGTTCGGAACTTTATTCCTAATGAGTAATGTTTTTAGTTTTTCCGTGTTGGTATTCTTTAAAGTTCTTTATATATCAACTTTGACAGTTTTTGATTAAGAGTATATGTGAACCAACTTGAACTTGTGTTTATGGAAATTAATTTCAGATAAGGTAGAATGAAACTAATGTAAGATTCACTTTTCATAGTTATATTTCTGAGTGCCTCTGTGGGAAAATCAACTTCGCAGAAAATTTTACTGTTGAAAAGTCATACGATACTTCGAAAAATAAGAAAGCGCCTTTGAAACAAGCCCAATTTAAATTAAAGAAAATGAAATTATTTTAATAATTTTTTTTTTCATAACTTATGCACACTTGAAATTATTTCCAAGATAATCTTCACCTGAAATATCACAAAATAATACAGTTTAATTCGATTTGCATGCAAGTATTAATACGAAATAAGATTTTGCAAAGTATAAGTGCTTAGGTTACATCCAATGTTCACCCATAATTATTTCATAAAGCGGCCATTTTCCCAAAGTGGCAATACCATACATATATTTTGGGGTCTGTTCAATATTACAGATGTAGCTGCTTTTAGCTGCTTTCGTATGCTTTTGCCTGTCCAAAGTAACTCGAAAGCTGCTTTTTCATACTTGCTTTTTGACATTTGTTCTGTCCAAGATTTTAAGATAGCTGCTATCATAGCAGCTTTTTGTTGCTTACACTCCTGACCGAAGTATGACTAATTCTTATTCATACTTCGCTCCTGACTATAAGCAACAAAGCAGCTATGGTAATATTTATGTATGTGTGCCTGTCATTTTCTTAAAAATGTTGGTACTGAAAAATAATAAATTTAAAACTTCTTGAAGTGGTAACCATTTGCGATAGATACAATATCAATATTTCTGGACACTCATTATAATTTGGGTAGCAATTCAATATAAAAATTCGCAATTAAATCCAAAGAGCGTTTGACAATTTACATATAAAAATTTGAAAAGCAAAAAAGCAGCTTTTGGTTGTCCAAGATCTCGCAGCCGCTTTCTCTTGCTATGGCTAAATTTGACAGTTCTCAAAGTGTTGCTCTACTGTGCTATCAAAGCAGCTATATCTGTAATATTGAACAGACCCCTGATTAGAAATCCCCGATTATGTTACTAGGTGGCAGTCAGTATGAAGCATTGAATAAATAACTAATAAGGAAACGGCATATCGGGTGAAAACGTAAGCATCTCGGCGAAATGTATTAGTGTGCTCTGTTTGTATTCGTTTCATTAAGGCAATAGTGAAACCGTGAAATTTTGAAGGGGGACATTTTTTATAATCCAAATTGCTATGTAAAATACACAAATTTTTGGCGCCCCCTTATCTTCAGAAAATATTCCGTGTCGTTGCCTATGATAATTTAAGTGATTTGGCAAGCAAATTTTCAAATAAGTGACCAGCCCTCGTGTCATTTCTCCCCCCTCTCCTTTGGTTTGACTGGCTTCTTTATTAGTTATTTATTCACCGGTATGAAGCGGCAACAATTTGGCGGCTTTAAAGCTCTAGCCACCTCAATAAAAGGCAGTGTTTATTTAACTTCAATGAGTACTTTTAGGTCGCAACTATTTAGGACTAGTTTTACGTAAGTCGAATTACCTAGTACTAATTCTGCTGCTGTTTAGTCCGCTCATATTAAAGCTTTGACAGTTGTCAAAATTGTCAGATCTGCCTGCTATTTCAGGAGAAAAATGAAAAATAATATATTGAGTTTGTTTGTACACCGCATGCACAAGAAAGTGGAGCATAGAAGAAAATTTAAAATCAGAATGTGGAAATACTGCTATTTATATTACTAAATACCCAAGATAAAACATGCAAATTTTCAGGCTAATGGCAAAACATTATAAGATAATCTGCAACAATTATTTATTTATTATGTATAAGGGCATCACTATTTACAAACAGCCTCGAATTACCTTATGTGACGTAATGTCTCCATTTAATACTAATTTTTGCAGGTCGATACCGCATCAGAAACCGAATTAAAGTAGGACTAGTTTTTCGTAATACGGCATGTTTAGACCACTTAATATTAGTACTACGTAAGTTGAACTACGTAATACTAGTCCTAAATGGCACGGTCTAAACGGGCTCAATGTCAAGTGACAAGCTTAAGTGGTGAAATATTGATCAGTCGTCAGCTGGTAAGACGCGCGCTTTCACTTGATTTTCACCGTTAGAATATAGAGCAAACAGGAATGGTGGTAAGCCAGATTTTATGTAATGAATTCCTGGTTGTGTTGGTAGTCCATTTTTACATGTATTTACACGCCATCCCTATTCTAAACAACTTGTCAATTTGCAAAAAGTAAACAAAGGTTTTGTGCGGAGCATCTGTGGTAAAAAATGTTCTTTTTCTACTTTATTCTGAAACAATTCACATAATTAATTTATATAAATCTTTGCTTCTATTAACAAAAAAGATAATTTAGGTAGCGCAGTTGCCTCAAACAGGATTCCCTAGTTTATAATCCAATTTATATTTGCAAGCACTGACCGAACACTTCATTTCTGTTTTTTTAATTGATATGAAAATTTTAGCAGGTAGTGGTACTATAAAACTTTGCACTAAATAATCAAAGATAAATAGTTTTGAAAAGAATTGATTCGGTATTTTTGTTAAGTTTCACAAAAGAATTTTAGTTGACCAAATCTGCTCACAAAACAAAAGCACATTTGATAATTAATCTACAGCTTTGACAATTTCTCCATCCAGCATCTCACTTACTCCTATGTATAGTCTCCTGCTCTTGACAAATTACGCTCATGTACACGAATTTTACACGATTCAACCATTCCTGTTTGCTATATATTCTAAGTTTTCACGCTTTTTATTCCTTCAAATATGAAAAAGTAAGTGCATTTTGCTTAAATATTTTTATTTATAATTACATAAATTTAATTATTTAGGGGGAAAATCGATCATTACTTTAAAGTCGTTGCAACGCACCAGGAAAGTGGGATATGTTTTTCTGTTGTTCCTCATCAATGGGAACAGAATAATATTTTAAAATGGCAAGAAAACATGAGAAATGTAGAACGTGACAAGTTAAGAAGAAATCCATCATCCACACCGGAAGCTATATGGTCGGAGTACGACTGTATTTTGAAATGTAATAACATTGGCACATACGAAGAAGCAATTAACATGGAAAAAACGCTGGTACAATGTTCCGACTCAGAGGCAGAAGACAGGAACTTTTATTATGTAATTGTTTTTTGTTTAAATGGCGTCATGATTCACAAGCTGCGACTGAACTCGAGCGAAGACCGGAATATAGAGTACCTTAAGATATCTCCATCTTCTGTGACATCGTATTCCTGCTGCAATAATAATTTATTTTCTTTTTTGAGAACCCTAGTCCTCTGAATGAGATGCTGGACTGGAGAATTCGTTAGCTTTAATTTTACCGAATAAAATTGTTGCATTATCTTTCTTGCATTGCAACAAATTTGGATCTTTCACCATTCTTTTTATCTTCCTTAAGTGATTTTCAAACTGGGAGGCACTTTTACTTTCTAAATGACGGACGTACAACTCAAGACTTCACCCACTGACTTATAACAATGGACTGAGCGTATTGTCATTTTCCTATAGGAAAGCATGGCACAAGTTTTATAGTTCTCTCTTTCGCCCTATGGCAGAGTTGGAGCTACCAACACAAAATATTGCATTCTGGAACGTTTCCTTATGCCATTTGATGTTTTTATGTTGGCTACAGATGCAAACACTGCAGAAGGAATAAGGGAAATATAGTGTTTACCATCCTCCGTCTCTCTTGCCCATAAGCAGGATTCAGTTAAGAATAATTTTTGAAAATTAAAGTTGGAATGAGTTTAATTCCTTATAAGCGATTAAAATACCACTTGGGCACAAGAAAATATATTTTTTTAATTAAATTCGATTTACGGGTGTAAAATTTCATCTGATTGGTTGAGTTTTACATGTTTTTTATGTAATCGTTTTAAAGGGTGCTCTAACGGTGATATACAGAAACACAATATTTTTTGTGCCACATGAAATAGCAAATCGCTCAGTCCATTGTTATAAGTCAGTGACTTCACCGTATTCCTTTCTTTCCACTATGGTGAGGTAACTTTTGTTGGTGTTCTGGTAGTAGCATGCAAATGTACTTGTCCGAGTGTTATTGGATCATAAATCAGTATCTTGCTCCGAGAGTGTACTTACAAGAGAACAAGGTAAAGGTGATTAATTACGTTAACGCCTACCAGGGGAGGACCTTGCCATGCAAGGCACTCTGTCAAGACCGTCCGTACGTGACGAAGAGTCACATCCTGCCCGAGGTGTTTCTGCACAGGCAGCTGGTGGGCATCCCCTGGGGTGCAGCTGGCTACCTGACTGAATACGGCGGATCTAGAGAGGAAAACTCGATAAAACCCGCAAACCCAGGTGTAAACAATCGTGCCTATGGGATGAATGGCCCTGCGTGAGTGTGTCTTATAACGATGGACTCCGGATACCAGGCGACCTCCGGTTTCAACCTTAGCCTTATCTCGGCATGCCGGCTCTGCTGAGATGGACCAACCTTTCCGAGCATACTCGTGGGACCAAAATAGTTAAGCCCGTTTTTTCTGAGGGAGGTGCACCTCTAAATGTACCAAAAACCCAATCCGGGGCTCTTAACGAACCCGAAAATTTCCAGGACATTACAAGTCCTTCATCTGACGGCTATGCGATGGATACCCTCCCCCTAGACGAGGAGGATCTCCTTAGATCACCAGACCATAGCCAACAGGACAGCGGGAATACTGAAGCTCCCACATCCAAAGAGCGCAAGCCAAAGCTCAGTGGCGCGGCCAAAAAAAGGTTTAAATGCAGAGGCTAAGCCGGGGACTTCCGCAAAGAAGTCCGAAGGCACTAAGAAGAAGCCTCCTCCTGCCCGTGCAAAGCAGGGCAAAAAAGGAAATCCGAAAGGATCTCCTATCAAGGCTGCTAGCGGCCATAAAAAGTCATCCTAGTCATGACTAATCATCATCTAAGTTGCCTCCAGATAAATCTTCATCATGCCAAAGCGGCATCAGACGTGCTTAGCAGGAGATTTGTCTCGGAGAAACTTAGTCTGGCGCTCATACAGGAGCCCTGGGTACATCAAGGCCGCATTAAAGGACTTCCCACAAAATCATGTAAGTTAATTTACAGTAATGAGCATGAATATCCCAGGGCAGCATTGCTGGTCAACACTAATCTAAATTTTATTCCTCTTTCGCAGTTCATTTCGAGGGACGTAGTTGCAGTAGCTCTCGAGGTACCAACTCCGGGAGGTAGTCACGAGGTAGTAGTGACCTCAGTCTATTTTCCTGGAGATGCGGATACACTACCTCCTACAGAGCTAAAAAGACTCATCAGCTACTGCAAACGAAGAGGAAAGCAATTATCGTTGGATGCGACGCGAACGCACATCACACGCTATGGGGCAGCACGGATACCAACATCAGGGGTGAGTACCTCCACGATTTTATAATATCTAATAATTTAGAGATACTAAATCGAGGTAATAAGCCAACCTTTATGAACACTATCAGACAAGAGGTCCTGGACCTAACACTTGCCAGTATGTTCATAAGCACAAAAATAAGCAGGTGGCACGTATCGAACGAGATTTCCATGTCCGATCACAGACATGTCAGGTTCTATATAGAAGCCGCACTTAACTCAAGTCTAGAGTACCGAATCCCTAAATTAACTAACTGGGAACTCTATCGACAACATCTTAAGGCTGTAGTTAACTCTCCCGGTAGTAGCATTAGCACAACGGAGGAGTTGGACTCAGCCACTACGCAGCTACAAACGGCTGTACTGACTTCATTCGAACACAGCTGCCCTCTGAAGCAAAAGACTTGTAATCGGCAGGTACCTTGGTGGAATAGGGAACTGAGTTTGAAAAGAAAAGAAGTCAGAAAACTATTTAACAGAGCCAAGCTCTCTGGTACCTGGGGAAAATATAAAAAGGCTCTAACGGAATATAACATAGAATTAAGAAGATCTAAAAGAAGAACCTGGCGGACCTTCTGCGATGGCATACATCAACTGCCCGCAGCTACCAGGCTCCATAAGGTACTTTCGAAGGATCACACGAATGGTATATGCTCACTTCAAAAAGAAGATGGGAACTATACCGAGAGTTGTGAGGAAACAGTCAGGCTCTTATTAGAAACTCACTTCCCCGACTCTACCAGTCCCGTTCAAGGAATAGTAGCTCCAGACCCAATTGAGGTAGGCAATTACAGGGTCTCTAACAGGAGTAAGAGCCTTGCGGGAAGAATCTTCACTCTTAACAAGGTTAGATGGGCCGTTGGTACGTTTAAACCCTTTAAATCTGCTGGAGGGGACGGCATCTTTCCTGCCTTACTACAGCAAGGGGTTGAAGAAATACTTGTTCCACTACAAAACATTTTTCGAGCCAGTTACGCTCTGGGGTATATTCCCCAATGCTGGAGAGACGTCAGGGTGGTATTTATACCCAAAGCAGGAAAAAGAGCTAGCTCTCTAGCCAAATCGTTCCGACCCATTAGTCTCTCGTCATTTTTACTTAAATCCATGGAAAAAATCCTAGACCTACATATTCGAAGTGAAGTTTTGATTAAATCACCACTACATTCTAAGCAACTGTTCAGTCACGATCACTGCAGCTAAAGGCTGCCCACAAGGAGGAGTTCTCTCTCCACTCCTATGGTCGATCGTGATTGATGATCTCTTAGAGAAGCTGACCAGTTCGGGTTTTACCGTACAAGGCTACGCGGATGACCTAGTAGTCACGATACGGGGCAAGCATGACCAAGTCATATCCGACCTCATGCAAAAAGCCCTTTCTAAAGTCCACACTTGGTGCTTAACCAAAGGCCTCAGTGTAAACCCAAACAAAACGGTTATCGTTCCGTTCACGAGAAGATCAAAGCTTTCACTAAAGGCTCCTCTTCTCGATAACACGGAATTGATATTTTCAGAAGAAGTCAAATATCTGGGGGTCACCTGGAATTCGCATCTGTCTGGAGTGACGGAAAGAGCGATAGGATCTCTCTACACGTGCCGTCGCTTCATTGGCAGAACATGGGGTCTGAAGCCAAAAATGATGTACTGGATGTACACCACGGTTGTTAGACCCATGGTCACCTATGCGGCCCTCGCATGGTGGCCAAAAACTAATGAAAAGAAGGCTGAGGCTCTGCTTCAAAAAACACAACGGCTTGCCTGTCTAGGAATAACTGGTGCCATGAGGACCTGTCCTACAGCAGCCATGGAAGCCTTACTAAACCTTCCACCCCTACATCTGCAGGTGAAAAAGGAAGCAATCTCCAGTGCTATTAGACTGCAAAAGGAGAAACAGTTAAAACCAGGGAATCTGGTTGGTCATTTAAGTATCTTAAAACAGATACGCTTTGAGCAAATGACGACAATATCTGATATAATCACACCCAATGTGGATTTTGTAAGACCATTCGATGTGGTTTTAGGAAACCGACAGCAATGGCGTTCCACTAAACCGTCCTTTCAACAAGGATCGATGGTGTGGTATACAGACGGTTCAAAAACGAACAGTGGAGTCGGACTGGGCGTATACGGCCCCAGATGCCATATATCAAAGGCCCTGGGCTCTACCCCTACCGTATTCCAGGCCGAGGTATTGGCCATAGAAGAATGCGCCAATACCTGCATTAAAAGAGCCATAAATGGCTCAACTATTAATATTCTCTCGGACAGTCAAGCTGCCCTCAAGGCCTTAAAGTCCTACACCATCAAGTCAGGGATAGTCTGGGAGTGTCTACAAACCCTAAAAGATTTATCAAGAGGAAACAAAGTTATCCTCATGTGGGTACCTGGACATGAGGGCCATAAAGGCAACGAAATTGCTGATGGCCTAGCCAAAAGAGGAGCGGAAACTCCCTTTGTCGGACCGGAGCCATTCTGTGGCACCTCAAAGTGCTACCTCAAAGCTGCCCTAAATAACTGGGAGAACAAACAAAAATCCCTATACTGGGAAAGGCTACAAGGACTTCGTCAGGCAAAAAAGTTTATCGACACCTCTGGAGGAAAAACAAAAGAACTATTACTTCTCAAGAAAACAGAGCTCAAAATAATTACAGAACTCTTCTCAGGCCATTGCCCCTTGAGGTATCACCTTCACAAGATGGGCTTGGCTGAGACTTCATCCTGCCGCTTTTGCCAGGATGCTCATGAAACCTCGGAGCACCTGCTCTGCAACTGCGAAGCATTGACCAGGCGGAGACTACATGCTTTTCCTACACCTAACTACGTACGGAACCTCAATCCCAGATGGATCCTAGACTTTATTAACAGTCTGAACCTAGAAAGGGAATAAATTCAACGGGGACTCACAATAGATCTTTTTGGGTTTGCGTAAGGCAAACATTAAAGAATTAATTTGATCAAACATTTAATTTATAAAGTGCACCACTCAGTGAAAATAAAGACTTACTTATCCACATTGGACGGCTCTCAGCTGCTCGAAGTGAGTGAATCAAGAGCGCCATATGATTTGATTACTTTGTTTATATGATTCGTATGTTTTAATAGGCCCAAATAATGTTTCTTTTTTTATTAGATTGTTCATCCATTTTTAAAATAATAATAATAAAAGGCGTAAAACTCCTGGGAAAACCTTCTGTAAGAATTTCTGTGTAGATAAATATAAGATGATGGAAGAAGTGTTCCTAAAATTACCTATGCAAAAAACATTAAAAATGCTTCCAAATGATACTGTTCGTCAAATACCAAATAGTGCAATGCAGGAAACAGTTTCTAATATTTATGTTGTTAGTCCTTCACCATCCTCACAAAAATCTGAATCGGTTATGAGTCATTCTAGTTCACAGTTTTCTTTAATACCTGAAAACTCTGAGCTTTCGTCTGATAAAACGATAATCGCCACTGAGGATACGGATTCTTTGCATGTAGTTGAGGACGAAGCTTTCCTGTGTAATAGCTTTCATATCTTAAATGAATCTAATTTGATGAATTTATCAACAAGTAAGCTAAATGTTTGGCGACAGTAAAGTTCATTGCATTAAAAGTTTTATATCCTCTCAGTTTATTTTGAGGATAACCTTAAGATGCTTCGAAGTGAAATAAAGTGTATTAAAGAAGAACTCCAAGAAAAAAAGAAAAATTTTGATGACGAATTTTGTAAAGTTTTCACATATCTTGAAAAAATATACAAGACCACATGATGATATATAAAGCTGATGCAAGCGTCTATTACACATATTTACAGAAAAATAATACTGAAGCCCCAACGATAGAAGAAATACTCGGGAAACATACATTACCATTGTCATCAATAGAAGCAGTTCTAGAATTTGAAGAAGCCATTCGGAGCAATGAGGAGTTTAAAAAGGAATTGGTAAATCTATCAAGAATCATTCCAAGAATGTATTAATAATGCATTTCATTACAGATTAGTCGGCTAGTAAAAATTACTGGATGTAACAATGACAAAGATGCGTCAAAAGTGGGCTATCGAGTTGTGGATCACATTTTTGAATCAGAAATCCTAACGCAGTTCTCATGGACAGGAATTTCTCGGACGAAATCTCAAACCAATAAAAAACCTTTTAATCATCTTAAAGGCATTTTATCAGTATTTTTTGAAGTTTTGAATAAAGCTGATAATCGTTATACTATTAAAAAAAATGAAATTTTCTTCAAAGAGCATATATTGCGACACGCTAATAAAAGACATAAAAAGAAATGGTAAAGACAATTGAAACTTTTATATCCATATCATGAAAATTCCCTCGATATTATTATTTTTTTAGTACTCCTGCAAAATATGTGAAAGACAAATCTAAGGAACCTTGTCATAGTGCTGAGGACGTTCCTGTTTTTGCGAGCAATGACGACAATGTTTCAAAGATTGAAGTGAACAATAGTTCAGAAAATGAAACTAATTACGAAGAGCAATATATAGCAATATTCGATGACCAAAATATTGGAGCAGAATAGTAACTATATGGGTAGATTTTGTGCAAATAATATCGCTATTAATATCGCATATTAAGTACATGTGTTCCTCCATTTAGGAGTTTGCGTTCTTTTTAACTTTTTTATTGAAAATTGAAAAATTAACAAAGATAAAGCCGCGAATATTTTTACTTAAAAGAATTCAACGAGTTTCAATTCATATTTTGAAAAAAAGAAACAATCATTTCCAATTAAAAACTGAATAAAGAATTAGAGTAGACGTACATTTAAAATAAATTAGCCATTTAAAAAATTAGGTAATTGTTGTTAATAAGTACACTTTCCTTATTTGCTTGAAGCTGCAGAACTGTAAAAACCATTTCTATTATACAAAACATTTAATAAACTGATAAGATTCCGATATTCTAGTATTGGGTCATTCCACAAAAAATCGAGCAATCTTGTGTAACTTTATGTATCGACCATCTGCGATTGTGTAGAAATTTTGCAGGAAGGTTGGTTAAATAGTTAATAGTACTTAAAACATTTTTTGTTTTTATCCATTTATGATGGAGATACAGTCTTTTGAAATCTAAAAAAAGTGGACAATTTTCCTTAGTAGGTGTAATTTCATAAATTTATATTATAGAATGTATCCATTAAAAACTCATGAAGCAACCGTTAATTATTTAAAAGTGCTTTGAAGTTGTTGAAAATTCTGAAAATTTATTTTCGAGGATAATGGATATGTCCGTTAGCCTTGAATATAGCAAAATGAGCAGTATAGACTTTTTTTATTCTTTTCGTATTTAAATCCTATATAGTGTTATGGAACTATGTTGAGTGATT
This sequence comes from Dioctria linearis, assembly GCA_963930735.1. Lineage (NCBI taxonomy): Eukaryota > Metazoa > Arthropoda > Insecta > Diptera > Asilidae > Dioctria > Dioctria linearis. The sequence goes on along the minus strand of OZ005742.1, from coordinate 162,268,075 downwards.
GGCTTGGACGTAAAGTCCAGACTGCCAGCACGAGCTGACAGATCACTCGACGGACAGCGTTGACTGCAGGGCGGCACGCTAGTTCGCCTCAGCTATTGGCGGAGAGTGTGGGGAGGTTCCACGAAAAACCTGCCGCTGCCGTCTGCCATATGTAACAAGTGTATAAATAGGAAGCCTACGGTAACCAATTAAGAAGCTGAAGGGAAAGGACGTACCAACAAGTCTTACTTCTGTCTTGCGTTAGTAAATTTTTGTCCAGACTGGAGGGTGCTGACTACGTTTGCACTGAAAAATTGTCTTCATAAATGTCCTTAAGACAAGTCTTCATATAAGTTAGAGAAAAAAAAGGGGTTTCAGGGGTGGATTTAAAACTAGATTATACAATGAACTCAGAACATGCATCGGTATAGCTTCGTTCGTGATGTTGCTTTACTTCCCGACAGAAACGTAGCAGCGATAAAGGCACAACGTTCACTGTAAGTCAACTTTAACACCTTGTTAGTTACAGAAATTTCGTTCGGTTCAATAATTTATGTTTAATTTACCATATTTGAAGAAATCCGAGCATATAATATACACATAAGACTATATATAAATGGTAGTGGGTTCAAATTAGTAGCAATACCTTCGTACAAGATGCACCGGAACTCACGTAAACAAAACACAACTAAAGAATCGTTTTCAAAATGTTAGAAATTGGTCGAGTTTTAATCAGCGTGACAAAGTCACCTTAGTTAACATAAAAATTTAACATAAAAATTTTATTGCCAATTAGTTAAGGCACTGCGGCGATCACGAATGCGCATTTGGGGATTGCGGTAAGTACCAACTCACATTCATTTAATTCAATTATACTAATTTGTGCACATGATAAAGTAAAGCCCTAACTAAGCGAATTTAGAGAACTGGTTATAAGCCGGCACGTGGATAAGACTTCATGTAGAAATATACAGGCCGGCGTAGGTATTCAAAGAAAACGGGAAAAGGGAAATTTTTTCCTATATTATAAATCGCAAATGACTGTACAGGCCGCCAATTGGATTGGATTGTCTGTATATATATATGTATAGGTGCACCCCATGGATAGCCAAAAATTTTAATTAGTTATTAATATTGGATTATTGTCTAGTATACCCAGCTAGCATTTAAATCGTTGGAACTTGTGCATAAGTGTTCAGCCTCTTCGACTATACGGCTGCTAGTGATATTGCCGCTAATATCATCCACATATAAGTCCCTGTCACATACATGTTCTTTTCGTATCCTTCCGGATCATGGCTGGGACAAAATTTGCCACTTCAATATATCCATAACTTTGAGGTAGAATTTGTGAGAGTCCGGAACGTAGCAGGAATAATTATTGTTCCATCAAAATTTTGCAATCTTAAAGAAATATTTTATGGTAACTGGAACATGGCAATAGGCAACATTTATCACATATAAATTTCGCCACTTTGGAGTGTTTTTAAATGTTTTATGGAACGTGGCGAGAACAATAATTATCGCTTTAAAATCCCAGCGTCTTAGCAAAATAAGAAGAAGAAAACAATTGAGATTTTGAAATTGCAGCTACGAATTTCTGCCGCCACAAAGTGACGGGCTTTTTATTGTGGACATATGTATGTCGATACAAAAAGCCGTGACAGATGTCAAGTTTCCAAAGTATTTTTATGACGGATGGTCGTAGTATAATACACAAGATTCCGATATCTAATATTAAAAGGCTCAAAAATGCCAACAAAACATAGAAAGAAAAAACTATATCGATATTCAAAAGCTTTTTATAGGGCAGTGAGAAAGCATAAAGAGGCAATTAAAAAAAATTCTGACAAAAATTATGAATTTAGTGTTGGCAAAAATACATCTTATATTAATAATAATGATATCAGTACTTATGACAGGAATGAAAGTACGCCAACAACAGAAGAAGTTCCATCCAATAATATAGTGAACAACTTTTGAGAATATTTACCAAAGCGAATACTCTTGAAAATGTGTTAGATGAGAGTGAGGATAATAATGAGGAGGTGAATGATTGTTTAGTTTTGAGTGAGCAACTGAGAAAATGGGCACTAACACATAATACATCTCATTCTGCGATCAACGATTTATTGGGGATATTGAATAAAAGCAACTTTGCCATCTGATAACCGAACATTGCTCCGAACTCCAAATATGATTAATATTGAACCGATGGGGGATGGGTACTTCTGGTATCACGGTATTAAAAACAGTTTATGTGCAACATTTCACAAAATACGACAGCCACTTTCACTTTCGCTTTTTTTCAATATTGATGGACTTCCAATATACAAAAGTTCATCTTTACAATTTTAGCCAATTTTATACACAATTCAGGAGTATCCTAGTTTGCAGCCAATGGTCATAGCTATCTATTGTGGAAATTCTAAACTACCTTTACAAAATTTTCTACATCATTTTGTGGATGAATTAAAGGATGTTCTGGAAAATGGACTTATTATCAATGATCAGAAAATATATATCAATGTCAAATGCTTCATTTGTGATACTCCTGCAAGGAGCTTTATCAAAGGTACAATGTGATTTATGAAACATTAATATTTAAATACATTTACATCTAAATATTCTAATTTTAAACAAGGTGTCGTCGGTTTTAATGCATATCATGCTTGTATTAAATGCACAGTTATTGGGGATTATGACAAAAACGGAAGGCATATGAGTTTTCCTAGGATTGATTGCCCTCGGAGAACGGATGAAAGTTTCAGAACTCAAAATGACCCTGATCATCATAAAGAAATTACGCCCTTAATAAAATTACCGATTAACTTGGTGGAAGATATTGTTGTAGCTGATACGCTGCATTTAATTGATTTAGGTACTAATTTAATATTGCAGTAATGCGTTTATTTTAATTAAGCATAACAATGTTACATAATATTATAGGTATTGTTGCGAGCGTGGCCTTTGGTTCGTTATTTAAAACACAATATTAAATAATTAATATATAAGTTCTTTATTACACTTAAATCATATAAAGTTCACAATTCCGCAATTAATCAAATCAACTCTAATTATCGCTAACACTGTACTTTCAATTATCGCAATCTAATTACACTCTTTCGCTTCTTATTACTTTCACTTGTTAACACTGCAACGTCTAAGACAAGACTCTTTTTCTGGCGATGACAACTGTTATATTTATACCCTAGAAACGCTCCGGATTATTCTGGAGTGTTCTATTCCAAAAGCTTCTTGACTATTCTATTTGTTCTATTCCTGAACTTTCCTGTAATAATAATCGATTCTCCGAACCTGAAGTCGTTTACTCTCCATTGCTAGTAGATGTCACCAGTTGTCTCTTTCTATTACACGTAACACTGCCCCCTTCTTAAATTTGTTCATCCCGAACAGGTGGTCCACGGTCTTGATGCTTGTAGTATTGACACAAGCGATCCAGATGGACGATTTTTCGTTTGCCTCCTGTACCACGTTGAATCCTGTATACTAAGTCATTTATTCTTGTTACTACTGAATACGGTCCCTCTCACTGTTGTCGTGATTTTGGAGAGCATCCCTTACGTCGGTTCGGGTTGTATAGCCAAACAAGATCACCTTCGTTAAATCCTGCGGAATTAGCACGTAAGTCATAGCGGGTCCTCATCCGATGGGTACTTACTGCTAATTTCGCCCCCGTAGCCCCTTGTACATCAGCTGTCCGTTTCAATGTGGCTCTGATATTACACTTAAACATTTCCTTTCTGCTGCTACGTGGCGGCCCTTTGTAAGAAGCACACACAGTGCATCTGCGACACCACTTCTCTACATCCTCCCGCATATGTAGCCAATAAAACTTTTCTCGTATTTTAGAAATTATTTTATTCACTCCCAAATGTTCTCCAGATGATCCACGATGCATTTTACCTAGAACATCGTTGACCTTTGATGCCGGCACGACTATTTGCATTCGGAACGATTTACCGTTAGGTGCTTCCCACTTGCATTTTAATATGCCGCATTCAACATGAAGAGAATTCCATTGAGCCCAGTAGCTTTTCAGCTTTTCACTCATCCTCGAAATATCCTTCCATTCTGGTTTTTCTATGTCTGCTTTCCAAGCAAGAATAGGTGAAATGTCCGGATCTTCTCGTTGTGCTGTTCGCAGGTCCTCGTTGTCCCAACCTGTAGATGGTTCCACGGATACCAACTGTATAGTAGCTGTTTTCTCATTTCCTTTCTCCCAGCCATAATGCTTACATTCAGGTTTCCATTGACGTTGTACCAAGGCTTCTGCATTTCCATAGATACGTCCTTTTCTGTGTTGGCTCTCAAAGTCATAAGGTTGGATTCTAGTCTCCCTAAGAATAGTTTGCTCTCTAGCTCGCCAACTAGTACATTCTTTTGTCCCTTTCTTTTCTGTTGGTTCCTTTCGACGGCATTTCCTGCAGTCGCTTTGAAGGTGTCCCAATTTATTACAATCCCAACATAGAAGAACACTACGTGAAGGGGTGCTCAGTGATAACTGCAATCTATTGCAAGTCTGCTGCTCAGCTCGATATCTTTGCAATTCCACTTTCCTCTCTTCATCTAGAGATTCCACTCGTCGGCGTTTTCTGCAGTCTCTTTGTAGGTGTCCTGGTCTATTACAATTCCAGCATCGAAGGATACCACGCAAAGGTGAGCTCTGGGATGACTGCATTCTATTACAAGTACATTCGTCCACCGAAATGTCTCTCATTCGTACTGCACTCCGCGAAGCTTGTCCGGCGGATTCATACACTAATGCATTGGCTAGTGCTTCTGCTGTAGATTTCCTTCCTGCCAGCCTTAATGATTGTTGTAAATTTTGATCTGTAATAGCGTTCACAAATGCCTCCGTCGCCACTTCATTGAGAAAATCCGCATTTACGCTGGAGTATGACAGATGCGCTAATCTTTCTACATCTGCCTGCAGTTGTTGCAGTGATTCGCCATGTTTTTGAATCCTGTTGCGCAACTGTAGGCGATATACTTGCTGCATGTGCTCATCTCCGTTACGTAATTCTATCGCCTGTACTAATGAAGAGTAATTACGTTGATTTTCAATCGGTACAGTTTGTAAGAGTTCTGATGCAGGACCTCGAAGTGCTAACACCAGAGCTATAGCTTTGTCTTCATCATTCCATCCATTTACCTCTGAAGCTGCCTCGAATTGTCTCTTGAAGATATGCCACGAATTTTGTCCATCAAATATGGGAGGTTTCATTCTACCTGCACTGGATATTTCAGTTGCTACGCTTAGAGGCTGGCGATGCTTTATTCCTTCCAGATCTGATTTAAAACTGTCAACCTGCGCGGTGACTTTTTGTTGAGCTTCCGCCACTTCCTGCTCGATTCCTTCAATTTTCAAATTTTGTTCGTCTAATGAGTTTTTCAGGAAAGTCTTCTGTTCCTCCAAACGAATTTCTAGACAATTCTCCAGAGAGATCTTTTGTTCGTATAAACGGGTTTCCAGAGATTTCTTTTGTTCCTCAAAATCAATCTTTTGTTCATCAAAACGGGCTTCCATAGATTTCTTTTGTTCCTCGAGAGAATTCTTTTGTTCGTCGAGAGAATTATTTTGTTCGACCATAGATTTCTTCTGTTCATCTAAACGTGATTCCAGAGAATTCTTTTGTTCGTCGAGAGAATTCTTTTGTTCATCAAAATGGGCTTCCATAGATTTCTTTTGTTCCTCGAGAGAATTCTTTTGTTCAACGAGAGAATTCTTTTGTTCGACCATAGATTTCTTCTAGATACGTGATTCCAGAGAATTCTTTTGTTCATCAAAACGGGTTTCCATAGATTTCTATTGTTCCTCAAGAGAATTCTTTTGTTCGTCCATAGATTTTTTCTGCTCATTTAAACGGGACTCCAGAGATCTCTTTTGTTTCTCTAAAGAATTACTTGTTTCCTCAAAAGCATTTTTCATCTGCAGAGCTAATGAGAGCTCCAATTTACTCATTAAAGTGCCCATGTCCATGTTCATCACAGACTTTTCTTCCGCTTCAGTTTCTTCCAGGTTATCTTCGAAAACAAATGTCTCAGGATTCTGCCCATCTTCTATCAAAGCTTGTCTCAGTCGCTCGACGAGAACATTCTTTGGACCTGTCGTTTGTAACGACCGGTTCCCTAACTCCACTTTCAAATCCTTATCCGAAGCTCCTCCAGTTTTCGCCCCATTACTTTAATAATTCTCTTACAGAAGAATATAAACTATTTTCCAGAACTTTCACAATTTAACACAATTTCTCAAAATTAATCACACTTTGAATTTTTAAGTCAATTGCCACCACTTTATTTCGCGAATTTATTTCACTTCTGACACCAGTTGTTGCGAGCGTGGCTTTTGGTTCGTTATTTAAAACACAATATTAAATAATTAATATATAAGTTCTTTATTACACTTAAATCATATAAAGTTCACAATTCCTCAATTAATCAACTCAACTCTAATTATCGCTAACACTGTACTTTCAATTATCGCAATCTAATTACACTCTTTCGCTTCTTATTACTTTCACTTGTTAACACTGCAACGTCTAAGACAAGACTCTTTTTCTGGCGATGACAACTGTTATATTTATACCCTAGAAACGCTCCGGATTATTCTGGAGTGTTCTATTCCAAAAGCTTCTTGACTATTCTATTTGTTCTATTCCTGAACTTTCCTGTAATAATAATCGATTCTCCGAACCTGAAGTCGTTTACTCTCCATTGCCAGTAGATGTCACCAGTTGTTTCTTTCTATTGCACGTAACAGTATTATGAGAAAATGTCTTCATGCATGGATGACCGGAAGTTACACTTTCCGCACGAAATTTTCAGCAGGAGACATAACGCTTTTGTCGGATTTATTAGATGAATGTAACAAAAGAAGACCAATGGAAATTCACCGAACTATAAGAAGACTTGATTGTATAAAACTTTGGAAAGGTGTCGAATTTCGTATGTTTTTATTTTACCTCGGTCCCGTCGTTTTAAAGAATTTACTAGGGGATGATGTATACAATAATTTCTTGACCCTATTTTGTGCGGTAACCATTATCTCCTGCCAAAAATACATGAAATATACACATGTAGAGGAACAATTTCTTAAAGTTTATATCGAACAATTCATTGATATTTATGGAATCGATAGCATCAGCATGAATGTACATAATCTGTGCCATGTCATTGAAGATGTAAAAAAGTTTGGATATCTTCCTCAAATATCTTCATATAAATTTGAAAATTATTTAGGCAATTAAAACCTTTACTTCGTGGGGGCAGCCGACCTTTAGCACAGATAGCTAAGCGTTTGATTGAACTATCTAAAATGAACACCTTAAATTATGATTCTGTATAAATGAAAACTGTTTTTGTTAAAGATGAATGCCGCAATGAAAAACATGAACTAAAAGAATGTCAGAAAGTTTATAAAAAGATATACATATATAAAAGATGGCTACATGTTGGGAAGTGATATCAAAAATAGGTGGTTATTTACGAAAAATGAGCACATCGTAGGAATGAAAAATGCAACATACTATCAAGGAAAGTTGCATATATATGGGACACTACTAAACGAAAAGTACGATTTTTTTATAAGTCCAATTAAATCTTCATATCTCAATATATACGCCTCGAGTGGGAAAGAACACTTACCAAGATTGTACAGATTATGCGAAATTCAAAAGCAAAATTTCATTTCCTAATAAAAATTACAATATTTATAGAGGAGACCTGCAATTCATGGGAATAGGTCTACTTGGAAAATTAGGTAATTGTCATTCCTAGTAGATTTAGTATAATGTGACATAACTTAACGCGACTAAGCAAGCATAATGAAATCCAGTACGTTTCAGTGCCCATTTTCTTTGTTCATCACTCAAAACTGAACAATTATTCTTTTCCTCACCATTGTCCTCATTATCACTATTGGAAAGATATAATCGGTAATTTTATTAAGGGCGTAATTTCTTTATGATGATCAGGGTCATTTTCAGTTCTGAAACTTTCATCCATTCTCCGAGGGCAATCAATCCTAGGAAAATTCATATGCCTTCCGTTTTTGTCATAATCCCCAATAACTGTGCATTTAATACTTTTTCTCCTGTCATAAGTACTGATATCATTATTATTAATATAAGATGTATTTTTGTCAACACTAAATGCATAATTTTTGTCAGAATTTTTTTTAATTGCCTCATTATACTTTCTCACTGCCCTATAAAAAGTTGTTGAATATCGATATAGTTTTTTCTTTCTATGTTTTGGTGGCATTTTTGAACCTTTTAATATTAGATATCGGAATATTGTGTATATTATACTATACTATACTTGTGTATTATACTATCTACGATTTTTTGGCATTTTGCAACCTTTTAATAGGGTCATTTCAGAGGAAATCGACAAATGCTCTCATCTCCAATTTTGATGATACTTCAGAGAAAGGTTGAATAAATTGTTAATGGTACTTTGCTTAAATTTTTTTTATCCATTCACGACGGAGATACGGTATTTTAAAATTTGAAAAAGTAGCAGATTTGCTTGGTAGGTGTAACTCCAAAAATTTATATCTCTAAATGCACGCATCGCAAATACACGAAACAAGAGTTAGTTATATAAAGGATCCTTAAAGTTTTTGAGAAAAAATTAATCGAGGTCCTTTTTATAAAAATTAGTTTTCAACGATAATGGATATGTCCGTTATCCTTGAGTATCTCAAAATGTGCGGTCTACATTTTTGTTTGTTTTTTTTTTAATTTTAATCCTTATACCTAAAGCTTGATGTCAAGGTGAAGAGGAGTTTAAGCTGACACAAGGATAACCGCCATAGTAGCAGCAATCAACATTGATGGTACATTTACCTATATAGGATTAAAATTCTAAAAGAATAAAAAAAGTCTATACTGCTCATTTTGATATATTCAAGGATAACGGACATATCCGTTATCCTCGAAAATAAATTTTCAGAATTTTCAAGAGCTTCAAAGCATTTTTAAATAATTAACGGTTGCTTCATGCGTTTCTAATGAATCCATTCTAAAATATAAATTTATGAAGTTACACCTACTAAGGAAAATTTTCCGCCTTTTTCAGATTTCAAAATACTGTATCTCGATCATAAATGGAAAACAAAAAATGTTTTAAGTACTATTAACTATTTAACCAACCTTCCTGCAAAATTTCTACACAATCGCAGATGGTCGATACATAAAGTTACACAATATTGTTCGATTTTTTGTGGAATGACCCAATACTAGAATATCGGAATCTTACCTGTTTATTAAATGTTTTGTATAATAGAAATCGTTTTTACAGTTCTGCAGCTTCAAGCAAATAAGGAAAGTGTACTTATTAACAACAATTACCTAATTTTTTAAATGGCTAATTTATTTTAAATGTACGTCTACTCTAATTCTTTATTCAGTTGTTAATTGGAAATGATTTTTTCTTTTTTTTTCAAAATATGAATTGAAACTTTTTGAATTCTTTTAAGTAAAAGTATTCGCGGCTTTATCTTTGTTAATTTTTCAATTTTCAATAAAAAAGTTAAAAAGAACGCAAACTCCTAAATGGAGGAACACATGTACTTAATATGCGATATTAATAGCGATATTATTTGCACAAAATCTACCCATATAGTTACTATTCTGCTCCAATATTTTCGTCATCGAATATTGCTATATATTGCTCTTCGTAATTAGTTTCATTTTCCGAACTATTATTCACTTCAATCTTTGAAACATTGTCGTCATTGCTCGCAAAAACAGGAACGTCCTCAGCACTATGACAAGGTTCCTTAGATTTGTCTTTCACATATTTTGCAGGAGTACTATAAAAAATAATAATATCGAGTTGAATTTTCATGATATGGATATAAAAGTTTCAATTGTCTTTACCATTTCCTATTATGTCTTTTATTAGCGTGTCGCAATATATGTTGTTTGAAGAAAATTTCATTTTGTTGAATAGTATAACGATTATCAGCTTTATTCAAAACTTCAAAAAATACTGATAAAATGCCTTTAAGATGATTAAAAGGTTTTTTATTGGTTTGAGATTTCGTCCGAGAAATTCCTGTCCATGAGAACTGCGTTAGGATTTCTGATTCAAAAATGTGATCCACAACTCGATAGCCCACTTTTGAAGCATCTTTGTCATTGTTACATCCAGTAATTTTTACTAGCCGACTAATCTGTAATGAAATGCATTATTAACACATTCTAATTCTAATGATTCTCAATGAATTTACCAATTCTTTTTTAAACTCCTAATTGCTCCGAATGACTTCTTCAAATTCTAGAACTGCTTCTATTGATGACAATGGTAATGTATGTTTCCCGAGTATTTCTTCTATCGTTGGGGCTTCAGTATTATTTTTCTGTAAATCTGTCTGATAGACGCTTGCATCAACTTTATATATCATCATATCATGAGTCGGAACATTGTACCAACGTTTTTTCCATGTTAATGGCTTCCTCGCAAATGTTATTACATTTAAAAATACAGTCGTACTCCGACCATATAGCTTCCGGTGTGGCCGATGGATTTTTTCTTAACTTGTCACGTTCAACATTTCTCATGTTTTCTGGCCATTTTAAAATATTATTCTGTTCCCATTGATGAGGAACAACAGAAAAACATATCCCAGTTTCCTCGTGCGTTGCAACGACTTTAAAGTAATGATCGATTTTCCTCCTAAATAATTTAATTTATGTAATTATAAATAAAAATATTCAAGCAAAATGTACTTACTTTTCCATATTTGAAGGAATAAAAAGCGTGAAAATCAGGTGAAAGCGTCTTACCAGCTGACGATCGATCAATATGTCACCACTTAAGCTTGTCACTTTACATTGTTATAAAACATATAGCAAACATAAGAAAGAAAAATTTAATCATATTTCTTCATGTGGTAGGGCTGTTTCGCATTTTACTGCGTGCTGTTCACAAGTTTATGGAAACAGGAACATTGAAGTTAAATAAATACTGGTGGCATTAGAGGAATTGCCTTTTATTAAGGTGGCTGGAACTTTGAAGTTGCCAAATTGTTGCCGCTTCATACTGACTGCCACCTATTTACATAATCGGGGATTTCGAACCAGATATATGTATGGAATTGCCACTTTGGCTGAGTACTTTGGGAAAATGGCCGCTCTATGAAATAATTATGGATGAACATTGGATATAACCTAAAAATAAAACCTTTATATAATATTAATACTTGTATGGAAATCAAATTAAACTGTATTATTTTGTCATACTTCAGGTGAAGATTCTCTTGGAAATAATTTTAAGTGTGCATAAGCCATGAAAAAAATAAATTGTTAAAAAAAATTTCTTTTCTTTAATTTAAATTGGGTTTTTTTCAAAGGCGCTTTCTAATTTTTCGAAGTATCGTACGATATTTCAACAATAAAATTTTCTGCGAAGCTGATTTTCCCACAGAGGCAGTCAGAAATATAACTATGAAATATGAATCTTACATTAATTTCATTCTACCATATCTAAAATTTATTTCTATAAACACAAGTTCAAGTTTGTTCACATATACTCATAATCTAAAACTGTCAAAGTTAATACATATAAAAACTTTAAAGAATACCAACACAAAAAGCTACATTAGGAATTAAGTTCCGAACTTTATGGACGGGAACATCGCACGACATTAGTCTGCCACTATCAAGTATACATAATTACCACGTTCGGGACATGTAGCCGCTATGGTCCCAGGTAGTATGCAACCACTAGAAAAGTGTTCCCCACTATTGCGACAGGCACATCATGGACACATTGCTGCGATGTTCCTCGGTATATAAATACTAAGTAGTCGGCGATTTGGATAGGGATGAATTAAGTGATTGGTGCACATTCCTGTCCTCATAAATGCTAGCTGGGTAGGCTTGTATACATATTAGTAAAAAAAAAAAAAACTAAAAACTTGATTACTGGAGTTATAAGTTGAAAATGAATAAGGTAGTATAAGGAATTAATCACTTCATTAGCTTGAGTTAGCGCATATTATAGATGTACTTATATATATATATATTTAAAATTCGAAACAAAAGAAAAAAAAAAGAAAAAAAAAACTCAAAAGTAGGGATTTAAGTATAGTTTATATTTGGCACGGTCCATGTAGATTGGATTTGTCTATGCATAGGTACCTATGTCTAACCTAAGAATAATATCAGACAGGAAGAATAATATAAGACAGCAAGGAGGACCATGAATTTCTTATAAGTGTTATAAGTGTAATTAGCTTAGCTGAGTGGCAGATTAACACTAGCTTACTTAAGAGGATCCAAATTGTATGGAGTGAGTATTGATGTAAAGATTGAAGTGTAGTAGTGAATACGCTCCTGTTAATGTAGTCCATTTAGGCCCATGGCCAGCAAGTAGCTTGGAGTTAGGAGGAACTGTACTTAACCAAATACACCTGAATATATATCAGTAGGATTAAATTAAAAGAGTCTTAGTGTTCCGACCCCCCTTAACAGTCCGTGAAATTCACTATAACAAGGGCATGTCTATCTTGGCCATAAATCGGCCAAGGTGGACTAGTATGGAGTAACTGGGCTTTAGGTGTTGCGCATCCCCATCCGCCCTCGCCGAGAGTGGGAGGAAATGGAAGTTGTTGTTGATTTGTGCGTCGAAGTGTGAGCTAGAGGTCAATAAAAATGTGAGAGTGATTCGATGAGGCCTTGCAGTGGATACTGGTTCGACATACCCCCCTTCGCTCCCCTTCAAGGTTACTGTCCGTATATCTAGAGCAACTTGAACTTCCTCCCCACGCCCTCCCGACGAGTCCTAGCCGGAACTATCTGAGGAGGTTCAGGGAGAGCAAGATAGCATTACCATGCTCCTGTAATAGAAAAGAAAAGGTGGTCCCAGTGTTAGGCGTGCTCCGTGACCGGTCTGACGGGAGTTCTCCACCGAAGACATGAGGGACTGGTTTCCCCAAGGGACCTGGCGCCCAATGCATATTAGAATAGTAAATGCCGGATGCCTTTCCTTTTGGTGTTGTTTAACTTCCGAATTATGAACACCGGACGCCTTCGAAGCAACCCGAGGGTTACATATATGGCGCCCAAATTGGTGGCTTAGCTATCATTCGATACTTGACCAAGCTTCTCTTGGTTAAGTGGTGATCCCTCTAATTGGAATTTTTTTTTAATTGTTCAGGTGGTTATGATTGAATTTTATTTTGGCGAATTTCCTTCTTCCGGAGACTAGTAAATTAGTAGTAGCATATAAATTCTCACGTTATTAATTGGGAAATTTTGTAACGAAGCTAAATGTAATTGAACCTTGGGCCTAGTATATATAGCGCTTGCGATACCTAGTCGAGCTTCTCTTGGCTATGGGAGGCTTAACAAACTTGAGCATTTTCAAAAAAAAAAAAAAAAAAAATTTTTTTGTTCATTATTGAGATATTGGAAATCCTTGGTAAGGAGTAGCCGTGGAGTATATTAAAGTATCAAAATGTGTTCTCTTCTCCGTTAGGAGAGTTAGATAGTACTCCTGTAGTAATGGTAGTCAATTTTAAATTAAGTTCAACACGGATTCGGGTGTATCGGGTTGAGCCTTTATCGGCTCCTGTAGTTGCGCCATTAAGTAAAGTCAATAATTCTTAGTTGCTATTCTAAGACGTTACAGAGCAAGCGGTCCTGATTGGGTCGAGCGACTAGAGATCCATGAATAGTCACCGGAATGAAGTAAGTGGACGTGATGGTTGTCAAGCAAGCAAGGCTTAAATTAGAAACTGCGTAAGGCAGCATCTTTAAGCAGTATCAGAGTAAGAAGCTGGCTTTGTGGTCATTGCAAGTTTCCTCTGATGCCAGGAGTTGGGAAGTTAGACCGGCAGGTGAGTGGTCTCACTGGTCGCGCCTTTCCGCGAGTGGGATTGTAGACGATTAGATAAGGATTAAGTGGTTTTGTCCGGTTCTCGTATACGCTGAGAGCTTGCGAAGTCCTATTACTTCACCACAGATTCCGTTCCACCACTACCTCAAGTATCCACTGCCAGTGTTAAGAACTGTTCACACTTTAGTAAGGTTAGCTAGTGCTATAACTAGCCTTTTCTAGAATAGGTAGTCTCACGAAGCGGGGACTGGATGAGGGTGCGCAACCGCCTTTATGACATTGACTTATTGAGTTGTAGATTAATTAATTAAGATAGGTTACTGAAATTTTGCATGTCACAATTGCAGGAACTAGGAAAAATTTTTTGGACTTGATTGCGAGTCGTCGCCCATTGGAGTTATTCTACTGACGAACGCGAATGAATCATTAGACTATAAGTAGTTGGTATATGGGCGTTGGTTGAAGTGATTCGAACTAGAGTTAAGAATTGGGGGGGGGGGGAAATCACGATTTTGGATTTAATTATATGGATATGCGAATGAGCACTTTCACAATTAGAATTACTTACGTAGATTAGAACTTTAAGCCGTAATATATTAAATTTATAGCCTGATATAAGAAAGCTTCGTGCAAATTCAAGTGATCACACGTATCAGTGGTCACAGCCCTATGCGGAAGTATCCACACTAACAATAAGTAAATAAACCCAAATCCTTGTACTAACCAGATCATCCGTCCGATCTGCGTTACGCTTAACTATAAATATGAGTGCCCATCATTTAAAACCCCACGAGCTCGAATATCAGCTCAAATTGAGGAAACTGCGCGGATCCAAGAACTCGCGATCGACCGAATCATTGCAAGACATGCTAGATAGAGAGGAGCAGGGGTTTATTCCGAAACCCACGGGTTTTCCTCCTATTTCCGATGTAGAAGAAGAATGGAATAACTGTCGGTGCAAGGCATCATTACTGCACCAGATAGTGAATATTGCGGTGGCATTACCATGCTCCTGTAATAGAAAAGGAAAGGTGGTCCCAGTGTTAGGCGTGCTCCGTGTCCGGTCTGACGGGAGTTCTCCACCGAAGACATGAGGGACTGGTTTCCCCAAGGGACCTGGCGCCCAATGCATAGAATAGTAAATGCCGGATGCCTTTCCTTTTGGTATTGTTTAACCTCCGAATTATGAATACCGGACGCCTTCGAAGCAACCCGAGTGTTACACATAATCAAAAAAATTTCGTGCCTATTAACTAAAAGCCGGCACACATTCGGTCCTGAAGGGATCCTTACGTCACCTACCCTTATCCATCACCGAAGGCGCAGATGGTTTGCCTTCTGTGCGTGCCCCAGCCACCCATCTGACTCTGAGGACAGATGTTTTCAGGGTCCCTTGTTGACCTGTAAAGAGAGACTAGTAACCCTAGACGACCTTCATGCGAGAGGGCTCCAGGAGAGTTATAGGAGAAAAACAAAGACGTTTAGCGCACCATCACGTTATAAAATTCGTTATATTTCACAAAAAAATCATTTATAAACGCACACAACGTATACTATAACGCAAGTCCTGAAACTTACTGTGTGAGAGTCTAATGACAAACTGACAAAGTATTCTAATCTTAGTTTCCATTAAAGCTTAACATAAGGATTCATTCGGATAGGAAAGTTTAATCCGTTCATGGCAGTACGCGTAGTTCCTGTCCCCTTTTTTTTCTTTTTCTTATCATCAAGTTAACCATTATATTGCAATTAAGAATTCAATTAAGGTATTTGCTGATTCGTGAGAAATTAATTCAATTCGTAATTCATTTTCTAGCCAAAGTTTTTTTTAAATGTTATATAAATCTTCATTGCGTTTACTCGATAAGTCAGCTTCACGTTCCTTAAAGGTAAGTATGAATATATATGGGTACATACCTATGCACTTAGCATTCCTTAAAGTTAGAATGAATATATATATGTGTATATACCTATGTACTTAGCATTCCTTAAAGTTAGAATGAATATATACATATATGTGTATATATCTATGTACTTAGCATTCCTTAAAGTTAGAATGAATATATATGTGTATATACCTATGTACTTAGCATTCCTTAAAGTTAGAATGAATATATAAATGGATATACTTATATAAATGTTCTATATGCAATGATAGTTCGCTATACTTTGAAAATTGTTATGTAACTATGTTGAGTGATTAGCTTAGGACGTAAAGTCCAGACTGTCAGCATGAGCTGACAGATCACTCGACGTACAGCGTTAACTGCAGGGCGGCACGCTAGCTCTCCTCGGCTCATTGGCGGAGAGTGTGGGGAGGTTCCACGAAAAACCTGCCGCTGCCGTCAGCCATAATCAAAAAAAATTTCGTACCTATCCAACAAAAGCCGGCACACATTCGGTCCTGAAGGAACCCTTACGTCACTTACCTGCATACCTTGTGGAAGGCGCAGATGTTTTGCCTTCTTTGCCGGCCCCATCCTCCCTCTGACTCTGAGGGGCATAATTATTCAGAGTCCCTATTTGACCTGTAAAGAGAGAGAGAGAGAGACTAGGCGAGCCTAGGGGCCCTACATCCCATTTGAGAGGGCTCCGGGAGAGTTAAGGAGAATCCAAAAGACACTAGAGCTTCATGACGTTATAAAGCAACACTTTATTACATTTACTAATTCTTACTTTCCAATTGGGAATATTTCGTACCGTAGCTCACACAATCTTAATTAATCTTATGATCCCTTAGTTATCATCTTAACTAACATTACTAGTTCGCATTCCTACCAATGTCCGCTCTTATCAATACAATATACATGTCAGCGTTTTACAACCCGATCGGCTAAATAAAGTTACTTAAAATTCAATACGAGAACATCATGCGATACTGCTTGACATCAATTGATAATAAGGGCTTATGGCAATTATGTAGTTGTATGTAAACACCATCATGGTCATTGTTATGAAAACCTTAGATGCCCTTAGAAATAGCGTTACAATGAGTTTAGCTAACGACTTATTCTACTAAGCAATTCTTATAAACAATGTGGATTAGGAAAATAATGCTTCCTATAACCAAAGGATACCGAGCCGATTACCAAGGCCCTCTAATATGTAAGCTACCACGCTTTCACTTTTGTCAGCTAGCTGTGGCAGGGTCCTAGTTTTGTCACTATGTTCTATACCTTACAGCTACAGAATTCAATATGTGTTCAAATAAATGTAACTCTTATATCTAACGTTATTAGAAACCTTCATCCAGCTATTTTACTGCCTCTTCGCACTAAGTGGTATTCCAGTGGTTTCGGATACTTTCTGTAGATATAACTTGGTGAAGACACCTTATTTGGCCTTTTTGTTTTCTATTTCTTCTCTTCGGCTCACTTTCCGCCGTCACATAGCCAAGTGGTTGCCCATCCGTGGTTTTTCTTATTTTTCAAAGAATCCCTCGGACTTTCTGGCATTTTATGTTCCACTTCTAGCTAAATTTTTCCTTTTCCGCAACTTCAGTTCCGTTGAATATTTTCTTGCTATTTTTCCTTCCTAAACTTCTTCGATGCAACTAGTGCCTTCCTGCAAGGCCGTCTTCCCAATCCCTTTTCTAGTTTCTATTAAAAATTTCTTTTCTCTTAGTTTGTTTATTACTTTTCTTACCTATTAAACTTTACAGATTTCCTTAGGTCCTTTGCTTTCTACAATATTTTCCGATGACCCTACTAAGTCCCGGATTTCCTTTGATTCCCTTTCCTTCTCACTTATTTTTTGACTTCTCGAGACCTTACCGACTTGTCAAAATGGATGTTCCAACCCTCGAATGCTTCTTCTTCTTTATCACCTCAGCATGCAATACTGAGCTTGAGGAAACGCATCTCTCTCGGTCGGGGTGCGTTCATGTTTTCTGCTATGGACAGCAGCCAGCCGGCATACACACTTCACTATGTCATGTAGCATATTGCTATATGCAATACGCTACGACCATAACAATATCTATTTAATTTTCTCTGATACTTCCTGAGCGCGTTATATAATAATCCAAATTATTTTGTTTAGTGACTAATTTTAAACATCAAAGGCGTGCAGCAGTTATTAAGTATGCATTTTAGTTAATAAGGGAATATCAATATCTCATTGACGTGAAATGTTTAATTTAAATCACATACAAAAAAATGCAAAAATATATAACTATTAAGGCTTTATAGGATTTTTTTTTGTTCTTGTTCCGTTTTCCATTACCTTTTTTTCTCATTCAATTAATTTCTCTTTTACTTTCATAATTCATACATGCATAATTCTTTTTTTCTTTTTTTATTTTCTTACAGGAATAGGAGAGTTTATTTGGGTGGGCAATTCCCAACTTCGCATAGTCCCAGGAAATCTATGGATTGTTTTGATCGAACTAATTTATAATTTTCAGGTTATGTCTCTTTGGGCCTTTCTGAACTTATTAATAAGAATTTAAAAACACCAATAAAAATGTTCACTTCCTATGTGGTTATTATTTTGTTAGTACATACTAAAAATTTCCCCTTTCATGCGTTCTTATCCTAGTTCTATCATGAATCTATACGCTGTATTCTCCAACCAGTTCCGTTCATCGGAATGCCTTTGCAAACAGGAGCCATTAGGTGCAAAATATATACATAGACTTGTCGGACTCTTAATTCTGTCCTGCTACCTGACTTATTAGCTCTGACAACCTCACTTGCCGGTCTCACTTCTCATGAGGAAAGTGGTTAGTTAATTCTTAATAACTAGTAAGGCCTTAATTAAGCAAATTCTTAACCTAACAATAAGCGTGCCGAGATAATTACTTGATTCGCACGACTTTCGGCACCTGTGTATGTCTGGACATGTTTGTGTCCGCGCCTTGAACTGGGGATCTCCTGGACATATATAATATATATAAAAACTTACGCTGTTTCCTTTTCTTACAAATTTCTTCTGTTAAGTATAGGTGGACGGTTTTGAAGGATGATTCTTTAACTACCTCGCATACGCCAATGTCCGCCAATTCTTCATTTGATGTAGATGAAAGGTCTGGAGTTGTTTGATTTTTTTTTCCTGCGCGGTTGGAGTAGAACTGAAGCAATCTTTGACGGGGCTGCTTAGGTGTCTGTCCAGCTTGTGGACATCTCAGATGGGCCGCATTCCGCCTTTCCCTTTCCTGTATCTAATAAACGGTCAAGCGCCCTGATTTTAAAGACCTGTGGGAATGCCCGTCAGGTGGATGTATTCCCTCTTTATCCGGTACATCCGCAGACAAATCGGGCCAGCGCTGTATATCTTTACCTCACTTGAAGATGTACTCTCTATTTTTGAGATTCATTCCTTTCTTGGACAGGCTCTTTCTGTTTGGTATATGAGTACCACTCGGTTATCTTAACTCACATAACCTTTTGACAAATATGGCTGACAGTTTTCTTACTTGCTGACTGTCAAACTCAAAAGTAAGTGGAAGCGCGCTTCTATCTCAATTCGGTAGCGTTCGGTTAGTCAAGTCACGCCGTCCATATAGGACGTAACTTGCGGGTAGAGTGCATGCAGTATGCTACGACCATAACAGGGCAGGGTTGTCTAGCCCACCTGTGGTCCACACGACACTGAAAAATGGTCGACCGAGCTAGCCGGTCTTAAAACATAGGCCTCATCGCTGCGGGCGCCCAATGTGTGTCTCGATAAACACGACCCAATAAGCCTTCCTCATCACTCGTATTCGACTATGATTGTCGCCCCTCTTGGCCGATGACGCATCGAGAACATATCCATGAAATCTCGTCCGTCTTTGATCAGACCTCGATATCCATATCCGTGTTGGAAACCAAAGTTACATCGACAAGCTGGTAACCTAAAAAATCCACCCGGTCGATGTCCCCCTGCCTTTTTTCACAGAGATGCTGAGGAAGCCTCGCGATCAGTAACCTAAAGAACCGATCGCTAAGCTTTCCCGGCACAACATCTCACTCTGATCTCCGACCGGCGATTGTTCAAGGGTGTGTCTCCAAGGCATCGTCAAAGGGGTGACGTTGTCGATTTCATTTCCTAACTTGCTAACAGTCGTATCCAGGCTTGGATTCCAACAGGTATATCACCCACCATTGGCGGGGAAATAGGAGGGCATCGCGATATCCTATAGTTTACCAGTGAAGCTGGCTGGATTCCTTCTTAGGGCTACCAGGAATAGATTTAGTACTACTAGGTCCGACGGTTACCGATTAACGAACTGTTGTAGACGGACAGACAAGGAAAAATCCTCCTAATGAGGCCGATCCAGAAGGGACTATAAAAAGTTTATCTACTCATAAGAGGTAGAGGTGTGCTGATGAGATTGGATTCCAACAGGTATATCACCCACCATTGACGGGGCAATAGAAGGGCTTCGCGAGTTCCTATAGTTTACCAGTGAAAGTAGCTGGATGCCTTCTTAGGGCTACCAGGAATAAACGTGACAGTCGATAGATAACGCTTCTTGACTGGATATCACTGCCTGATGGGTTTTGCGTGATAGACTCATAAGGGTTTCCCCTGCAGATCTTCAAGCTCGTATAGGGAGTTTCCTTTCTTGGCTCGAACCCGACACTTGAAAAATTTTCGTCCCAGTTTAGCACTAGTCTGCTGTTGGAATTTGCTTTGGGCAAAATTCCGTCTGAATACCTCTTGACCCACTTTGAAATCAACAGGCTTCGCCCTGAAATTATAGCCTCTTGAACTCTGTTCGAACGCATGGTGTAAGTTCTCCTGCACTCTCGCACGTATCAATCTCATTTTGTCTTCAGCATCTACTCTCAGAGTCGCTAAGAGTCCCAAGGCTCCTCAAGATGGAATAGGAGGTGCGATGTTCAATCATTTGTTGACCGAAGAGTGTTCGATAAGGAGTAAAGCCAGCTGCTTGGTGGAAAAGGCTCCTGAGGGAACTAGCTATCTGGCTCAGCTTCTCATCCCAATTTGTGTGTTCCTTCCGAATGTATGCTCTAATCCCTCACAATAGAGACCCGTTTACTCGCTCTGAGGCGTTTGCTTGCGGCGAGTAAACTGCCTCTAAACTTTCTCATAGGTTTGAGAATCGGGAATTTTGAAAAGTGGTCAAGAACTATTAAAATGCAGACATTTCCTTTCACTGACCGGGGATATGGACCTAAAAAATCAATATACAGCTTTTGCCATGGATGTTCTGTCACAGACTGGACTCTCATAGGTGGTCTCAGAGGTATTGGGAGCCTTAGTCTCTTTACACACGTCACAAGCGCCTACGTAGTTTCTGACATCAACTGTCATTCGTGACCAGTACAAATGTCTTCTCAGACGTTCCAGTGTTTTCCCTATACCACCATGTGAAGCTAGTGGCGGATCATGAGCCCTCGAAATGACGTCGGAGACAAGCCCTCGTGGAATCTAAGGCTTCCAAGCTGCTTCTTCATGAATCGGATTACCTGTTCCCGGAACAGTCCGAATGTAAACGAAGCCATCCATGACGCAAAGATCTGGTAGTTTTCCAGAAGTCGTTTTAACCTTATGCCTCAGTTCCTCATATTCCAAAGAGTTGAAATATGGCGAACTAACGTCAACTTCCGGGCCAGGACCTTCGTTGGTGGACAGGATGTCACAATGGATGCGTGACAGCGCATCAAGGACAACGTTCAGGCTTCCTTTTCGGTGCTCAATAGTGAAGTTGAAGCCCTGAAGCTTCAAACTCCACCGAGCAGGTCTACCGCTGAGGTCATTTTGAGACATCAGCCATTCCAGGCTCGCACGAGCCGTCACTATCTTAAAGGGCATCAGCTCTATGAAGGGCCGGAACTTCTGTACACTTAAGATTGCAGCTAGGCATTCCTGCTCTGTGACGGTATAATTTCTTTGTGCTGAGTTCAACTTTTTCGAGACGTAGGCTATTGGTTTCTCGTGGCCATCGTCATCTAGTTGAATCAGCACCCCACCAATACCTTTTGGCTCGCATCGCACTGGATAACGAACGGCTTGGTGAAATCTGGGCTCACTAGCAACGGAGCAGAAGTCAGTCTTTGCTTTAGTAGCTCAAGAGACGTCTCGGCTTCAGGTGTCCATTTGTACTGACTGGGGGTTTTTCAAGGTGTCTGTAATGGAAGCAGTTAAGTCAGCATAGTTCGGGATGAACCGTCTATACCATCCCGCCATACCTGGTAGGCGTCAGGCTTGCCGAACAGTTTTAGGTGACGCATAGTCAACTATAGCTGAGATCTTGTCTGGGTCAGTCCTAATTCCTCCTTTCCCGACTATAAAACCCCAGTATTTGGTCCCCTTGATGCAAAACTTGCTATTCTCGACGTTGATAGCGAGGCCAGCTCTCTTCAAATGATCCGCTACACGGGCTACCAATGTGAGATGAGAGTCAAAGTCTGATGACAGAATCAGTAAATCGTCCAAGTAGACGAGAACATTTTCACGAAGATCGAAAGGAATGACTTTATCCATGAGGCGGCACATCGTTTGTGGAGCGTTGCATAGGCCGAACGGCATCACTGTGTACTGATAGAGAGGATGACCAGGTACAGTAAAAGCGGTCTTCTCTCTGGAATCAGTGCCTAGTGGGATCTGGCAGAATGCGTCTTTCAGGTCCAGTCTCGTGATGCAGTTTGCCGGAGGAAGTCGACTCGGAAGTGCGTCTATCTGCGGTAGCGGATAGGCGTCCTTCCTCGTAACGGAGTTGACTTTCCTGGCGTCAAAACAAAGCAGAACCTTCCCAGGCTTCCTTACTAGAACAACTGGAGAGCTCCAAGGACTCTGGCTCTCCACTATCACACCCAGTGATAGCATTCGCTCTAATTCAGCATCCTTCAAACTTTATACTGCCGGCGATATTGGATAAAAGCGCTGGTTTACCGGGGCGGCGCCATTCGTTTCAATCTTGTGAGTGACCAACGATGTTTTTCCCAGGCCTAAAGAGGCGAAAGTGGAGAAAAGCTGTTTCGTGGCTCCCAGACGCTGTTGTTCCAGACTGGAAAGAATATGGCAATCGGTGTCAGAGGTAGCTGCTAGACTCGGATTCACTTCTGCAAGTATACCCAGGACATCTGGAGCCAACCCAAATAGACGCCAGAAGTCTATTCCTAGATATAGTGCTTGAACCCAGGAACCACGTAAAAACGCACGTTTTGGGTCTTACCACGGAAAGTGATATGACCATACACAGTCGTCATGGCACCATTTGCTACTGGGACCTGTGTATGATACCTCTTCCATTCAACCTCTGCTTCTGCAAGCTTCTTTAGAGCTCCCTGGCCTAGAATACTGACAGTGGCACCACTATTAAGTAATCCAGTTTCACTTCGCCCGAGCAGCTTTACTTCGGCATACGGTCGAATGTCGTCTGGCATCGACACGGAAATCTGCGCCAGTTTTTTCCTTTCCACTCGCAACCGTCGACAGTATTCCCGCCAACGAACGGTTGATCTTTTCTTTTTCGGTCTACTATCCAGTCAGGATATATAATTTCAGCTAACTCCGCTACTGAGGAGAAGATTCGGTCTCTTGCTGCCTTATATTTTTGCAGACGCGTATGATACGGCGTCAGCGGATGTAAAATAGGCTCACGCCCACTCGTCATATCAGAGCTTGGTGGCCGTTTTAAAACAGAAAGTCTCCTGCTCAGTAACCCTGTCAGCTAAAAGTGCTGTCGGTTTTATCGGGACATTGAAAATTAAAGACTCTTCTAAAGAAGTGTCTAATAAAGTAATGGCTCCCCAGAAGTAAAAATGGGAGCTTGAAGATCTGCGGAGAAGTATATTAAGTTCTCCGTCTCTATCAATCGATCTTTTGTACAGTCCGGTGGTTTGCCAATATCATCAGAATCACTGAATGATATCAGTGGACATTTCAGGGGTTCGTCGAGGTCTTCTAATGGAGCGGACCATTCTCCTTGTTCAATGTGTGAACTGGAGTGTTCGTTACGACTGGTGCTTGGGACGTTGACGCTGGTCGAGAACCGGTGTTGGGCTTCCCGACTCGTCTCAAGTTTTTCTGTGCACAGTGTCCGCAGTTGGCTTTAAAAATGTTCTTGCGCCCGCATCCGTAGCAGAACACTTGCTGTCTTACTTGCAGGCAGTCCTGGTAATAGTGACCTTGCTGATCACAATTCCAGCATAATACTGGGTGTCTGGTCGGAATGGCAGACACGTCACATAAGTTGGGGTCAGTGCTTGTTGCTACTGACAGTTCGGGGTTTATAGTCTGGAAGTCGTCAATCTCGTGTACTCGTTCGTTCCGGTAAAGGTTCCAACTACCAGTTGTCGCAATTCGTAGCTGCGTGGGTTGAATTCGAGTAACCAGCGATCTTAACTGTCCTATCGTATCGGTAGAATGTAGGCATATCTTCTCCTGAATCTCAGGCAATGAATTAGATTTGACAATTTCCAAGAATTCTTGGTCTGGCATGGCGTTCTGCAACTGATCACGCAGCAACACTAAATGATGATGGTATTTGGCGAATAGTTCACCAGGCTTCTGCTTTCGCAACATCAGCTGCAAGCGGATTTTTAAATCGTCCTTGGGCACTCCCCATTCAATTGACAACCTAGTCCTGACAAATTCCCAGGTTGGAAAGGGATTAAGTCTTAATATCGACAAGTACCAGTCCTTCGCTGGTCCTGCCAATAACGTGAGCATGTTCCTTACCAGGAGATCAAAATTTCCATCTAGAGCGGAGTGCGTGAGCGCTTCGATTCGAAAAATAAACTCATCTACGGACAGCTCGGAGTTATTTTCGTTGTATGTCAGGTTCCATCTTCTGATCGGACTGCCTGATCGTCGTTGTCCTACACTTGCAGGGATACGAATAGGTGGAACTGGTGGAGGTGGTCTAAAATTTGGTCTAGGCTGACCACTAGGCTGACCACTAGGCTGACCAAAAGGTGATGACGGTCTGTTAAATGAATGCCTATGCGTGTCGTTGAAATCGTGCGGTGGTATCGGTTCACCCATAGAAGGAGGTTGCCGTGAAAAATCGATTGGTGGCATTGCAGCTGCTATTTGCTGCCTAACGCTACTTGTCAATTCAGTCCGTAATGCATTCAAGCTTTGCGCGAGGCCTTTTCGAACTAAGTCCTGCAGCTACATGCGCAGACCTGCCAGCAGGGCTTCAGTCGCTGCTGAGTTCTGTACACTGCCAGAAAGCAGTGGGCTATTTCGTCTCGAGTTTGGATGGGAAAAGGTCGTGGAATGCGGATTTAACATTCCAGGTGATAGAGATCCTCGACTAACTGGTGGGATCGTTAGAGGTGTTAAATCAAACACGGGGGCTGCCGTTCGGGGACTCTGACTAGAAGGCTTCGTGTGTGTCCTCTTAGGGATAGCACCTGTGTACTCAATAAAATCGTACGGAGTAAGCGGCTGTCTACAGTTCGGGCAGTTGGCTTGCTGTCCGATCCACGTCCGCAGACACACCTTGTGGAAGACATGTCTACAGATCGTTTCAACGGGCTTCCTCTTGCCTGACCAGTCTCCCTCCTGGCAGATGGAGCACTGGTCTGGCAACGGCATCGGTACACCAGTTGCTGGTGGTGGTGTTCGTGCGGTAGCCATTGTATATTCAGTCAAAGGTTACTAATTTCAAAAGTAACTTTTTCCAAATACTTCAGAAGAAATGCACAAAAGGTAAAAAAATTATCTTACTGTTAGTAAGTTAAGCGTTCAAAAAAAAGTAATCGAGATCGGCGAAATTGCAATATAGGCGAAATTTCCCCATGGACATACAATATTCACCCTAAATCGTCGAAACCATAATAAGGGACGACGCTTAAATTCAAGCTCAATAACAAGAGACGAATTACTAAAATTGTTCGAAGCAAAATTACACTACAATCTACAGTATCAAAACGATTCCAATAGCGAAATTCAATTTAAAAAAAAATCAGCAATCCAAAATCATACCAATTCTTTCGATTTGGACGTTCCAAAAAAAAAATCAAAAGAAAGAAAAAAATATCATACTATTTCTCCCCCCACTTACAGGAGCTACTCTACACATAAAAGTCTCCAGGTCGCTCTCTTTCAGGTCAAAAAAATATGGATACCGGCAAGCGACGTAAATGTGTGCATGAAAAAATGTATGAGTTCTCACAGAAAACTGGGAAGAGTCGGGTTGAAGAAGCTAGAGACTGAAAATGGTACTAGAGATTCTCCAGCCAAGCAGTTAGCAGTATGCCAACTCCTGATTACTGAAGGTCTCCAGCATCACTTCCATCCTCCAACAACTCTTTCCTTTCTCCTCACCCGATCGTCATATCTAGCGAACCTTCCAACTGGGCAGAGTCATGAATCTGGTCAACTAGTTAGCTGAAAGCCAAAAAGTCATCTCACAGATTCACGACTCTGTCTAGCCAGTTGGCCAAAAAAGACATGTCTCCATGAGAGCTCACGCAAAAATTTAGTGCGAGGCCACCTACCATTTCCATGACAGAAGGCCAGCGGGAAAGATCCTTCAAAAAATTTCAAAAAAATTCAACTGTTCAGACTTGAGGTTTGTCCAAAGTCAAACCTAAAGTCGAACTTACAATTGAAAACTTCCCAAAAAGAAATTACTCTACGTTACAAACTTTCAAAACTTTCAAAACTTTCAAAACTTTCAAAACATTACGTTACTTTAATCGTTACTAAAAATTCAAAATACCAAAAAACTTTACTTTACTTCCAACATTTTTTATTAACAACACAATCAAACCTCAGGTCCACATGTATTCTCCACTGGATATGAGACTACCGAGTCAGACGATTTAACTACAAGCCAAATGTCCATATCTCAAGTAGCCTCAGTCCCCAGTGTCAAACACTTTTGAACACCGAAGTTGACTGAGGTTGCCCCACGTTGGGGGCCATTTTTGTTATGGAACTATGTTGAGTGATTGGCTTGGACGTAAAGTCCACACTGCCAGCATGAGCTGACAGATCACTCGACGGACAGCGTTGACTGCAGGGCAGCACGCTAGTTCGCCTCAGCTATTGGCGGAAAGTGTGGGGAGGTTCCACGAAAAACCTGCCGCTGCTGCCGTCTGCTATAATAAAAAAATGTTTGTGCCTATTAACTAAAAGCCGGCACACATTCGGTCCTGAAGGGACCCTTACGTCACTTACCCATATCCATCAGCGAAGGCGCAGATGGTTTGCCTTCTGTGCGTGCCCCAGCCACCCATCTGACTCTGAGGGCAGATGTTTTCAGAGTCTCTTGTTGACCTGCAAAGAGAGACTAGTAACCCTAGAGATGACCTCCATACGAGAGAGAGGCTCCAGGAGAGTGACAGGAGAAAAACAAAGACGTTAAGCGCACCATCACGTTATAAAATTCGTTATATTTCACAAAAAAATCATTTATAAACGCACACAACGTATACTACAACGCAAGTCCTGAAACTTACTGTATGAGAGTCTAATGACAAACTGACAAAGTATTCTAATCTTAGTTTCCATTAAAGCTTAACATAATGATTCATTTGGATAGGAAAGTTTAATCCGTTCATGGCAATACGCGAAGTTCCTGTCCTCTTTTTTCTTTTTCTTATCATCAAGTTAACCATTATATTGCGATTAAGACTTCAATTTAGGTATTTGCTGATTCGTGAGAAATTAATTCAGTTCGTAATTCATTTGCTAGCTAAATTTTTTTTAAATGTTATATAAATCTTTATTGCGTTTACTCGATAAGTCAACTTCGCGTTCCTTAAAGGTTAGTATGAATATATATTGGTACATACCTATGCACCTAGCATTCTGTCGTGTCCCAAAAAATCAATCAAGAATCCATAGAAAATATCAAATTGTCAATTATCAACCGAAATGAATAAAACTCGCGAACTTCTTTAACACATTAATCCTTTATTACGACAACAAAACTGACCTATCTTAATATATAATTCACGCAACTCTAACCCGAACCGAACGGTAACTTGATCTCTTAACCAATTCGCGACTGAATACTTAACACTACGATGACTGATAATAAAATGGGCTAAGAACACTACAGGCACTCGACATTGGTCTTTTATGAACCTATACTCGGAAGTAAGCTTTCTTTGCTCACAACGCGAATGTAATGTAAACAAACGACAACAACCTTGTCGTTTGTTCTACCGGTTGCAGCACCTGAGTCGCTTAGTAGTAAGCAATCGCTTTACATAACAATTGCCATGCGAGGTTAATTATTATTGTAATCGTCGATTGCTCCACTAAGCGCTCGCAGCCAGCTGTTGGGCTAATCAGCAAAACAACCGACAGTTGCAGAGCAATACCATGCGAGGTTATTGTTTAGCAATTGCTGATTATTTCGATGTAATGCCTTTGGCTGCTGGAAGAATCTTCCGTATGTTCGGCCATCACAATTCCTTAAAGTTAGATTGAATATATATATGTGTATATACCTATGTACTTAGCATTCCTTAAAGTTAGAATGAAGATATATGTGTATATACCTATGTACTTAGCATTCCTTAAAGTTAGAATGAATATATAAATGGATATACCTATATAAATGTTCTATATGCAATGATAGTTCGCTATATGTGAACACATATATGTCTATGCTCGGTTCATCCGTATACTTTGAATACCTATGTAATTTTCGCAAAATATATAACTATTAAGTCTTTATAGGATTTGTTTTGTTCTTGTTCCGTTTTCCAATACCTTTTTTTCTCATTCAATTAATTTCTCTTTTACTTTCATAATTCATATATGCATAATTCTTTTTTCTTTTATTATTTCCATACAGGAATAGGAGAGTTTATTTGGGTGGGCTATTCCCAACTTCTGTCTGTTCAGCTTGTGGACATCTCAGATGGGCTATATTCCGCCTTTCACTTTCCTGTATCTAATACACGGTCAAGTGCCCTGATTTTAAAGACCTGTGGGAATGTCTGTCAGGTGGATGTATTCCCTCTTTATCCGGTACATCCGCAGAAAAATCGGGCCAGTGCTGTATATCTTTACCTCACTTTAAGATGTACTCTCTATTTTTGAGATTCATTCCTTTCTTGGACAGGCTCTTTCTATTTGGTACATGATTACTACTCGGTTATCTTAACTCGCACAACCTTTTGACAAATATGGCTGACAGTTCTCTTACTTGCTGACTATCAAACTCAAAAGTAAGTGGAAGCGCGCTTCTATCTCAATTCGGTAGCGTTCGGTTAGTCAAGTCACGCCGTCCATATAGGACGTAACTTGCGGGTAGAGTGCTGCTGCTAGCTGTCATGTAGCATACTGCTGCATGCAGTATGCTACGACCATAACAATAGGTAAATGTACCATGAATGTTGATTGCTGCTACTGTGGTGGTTATCCTTGTGTCAGCTTAAACTCCTCTTCACCTTGACATCAAGCTTTAGGTATAAGGATTAAAATTAAAAAAAAAACAAACAAACAAAAATGTAGACCACACATTTTGAGATATTCAAGGATAACGGACATATCCATTATCGTTGAAAACAAATTTTTATAAAAAGGACCTCGATTTGTTTTCTCAAAAACTTTAAGGATCCTGTATATAACTAACTCTTGTTTTGTGGATTTGCGATGCGTGCATTTAGAGATATAAATTTTTAAAGTTACACCTACCAAGCAAAATCTGCCACTTTTTCAAATTTGAAAATACCGTATCTCCGTCGTGAATGGATAAACATATTTAAGCAAAGTACTATTAACAATTTAATCAACCTTTCTCTGAAATATCATCAAAATAGGAGATGGTCCATTGAGAACATTTGTCGATTTCCTCTGAAATGACCCTATTAAAAGGTTGCAAAATGCCAAAAAATCGTAGATAGTATAATACACAAATATAGTATAGTATAATATACACAATATTCCGATATCTAATATTAAAAGGTTCAAAAATGGCAATAAAACATAGAAAGAAAAAACTATATCGATATTCAACAACTTTTTATAGGGCAATGAGAAAGGATAAAGAGGCAATTAAAAAAAATCTGACAAAAATTATGCATTTAGTGTTGACAAAAATACATCTTATATTAATAATAATGATATCAGTACACAGTTATTGGAGATTATGACAAAAACTGAAGGCATATAAATTTTCCTAGGATTGATTGCCCTCGGAGAACGGATGAAAGTTTCAGAACTGAAAATGACCCTGATCATCATAAAGAAATTACGCCCTTAATAAAATTACCGATTATTACTTTCCAATAGTTCCAGATATGAATAAAAATAGGTATGTAAGGCGAATGCATTCAGTATAAACTGTGTATTTGAAGACAATTTGAATGTTGAATATTTTCATACCTGTGAATTTTATTTAAAAATGATGATGAACTGTTTATGAAAATTCTTATGCACAAGTTAACATTCTGGTCAGTGAAATCATCTCACATAGGTACCTTGTAACTATTCGTATTGAATTTCACTTTATAGCATGATGATGATTAATTAAGATTAATTATGTTATGGTCGTAGCGTATTGCATATAGCAATATGCTACACGACGTACTGAAGCGTGTAGGCCGGCTGTGTCAGACGCACAAAAATGAACGCACCCCGACCGAGAGAAATGCTTTTACTCTCAAGCTCGTGTGACATGCGACGTGACAGTGGTGATAAAGAAGAAGGAGACCATTAACATGTCATATTTAGTGAACAAGTGTGCATGGTAGAGTCACATCCAATAAATAAAATACTTTAGGAATTCCCAGAAAGCACCTGATAATCAAGAAGGAAATTAGAAAGGAAAAAAATAAAAAAGCCTCCAGTGGTTTTGCGTCATGTCGAGAAGGGACTTGGGAAATTAGTGCCACCCAAAGTCAAACGGGAGGATGGGGCTGGCAAAGGAAGGTGGAACACCTACGCCTTCCACCTAGGTACAGGTAAGTGACGTAAGGGTCCCTTCAGGACCGAGCGTGTGCTAGCTGTTCGTTTGTTGAAGGCATGATATCTCGTTTTGTATATGGTCCGTAACAGCGGCAGATTGTTTTGTGGAACCCCCCACACTCTCCGCCAATAGTCGAGGTGGACTAGCGTGCCGCCCTGTATACAACGCTGTTATCGGGTGATCTGTCAGCTCATGCTGGCAGTCTGGACTTAACGTCCGAAGTACATCACTCTCAATATAATTCCAGAACAAAAATGGCACCCAACGTGGGGCCTCCTGAATTGGACTTCGGTGGTCTAAATGTAACATTTGCTGAGGATTGTGATTACTTCGAGATATGGGCATTTGGCTGTTAGCTAAATAGCCTGACCCGGGAATTCTCATAATCAGTGGAAGTTATATGCGGACCTGGGTTTAATTGTTTGTTATTAGTTGATTTTCTGTAGATTAACGTAAAGTTTTTAAAGTTTTGATATTTTGATTTTTGATTGTAACGATTGAAGTAAAGTAACGTTTTGAAGTTTTTGAAAGTTTATAAAGTAAAATAACGTTTTGGAAGTTTTGAATTGTAAGTTCGACTTTAGGTTTGACTTCGGTCAAGCCTCAAGTCTGAACAGTTGATTTTTTTTTACAAATGTTTTTGGATGATCTTTCCCGCTGGCCTTCTGCCATGGAAATGGTGGGTGGCCTCACGAAATTTTTCGTTTGTGCTCTTGCGGAGACGTGTCTCTCTTGGCAAACTGGCTGGACAGAGTTATGAATCTGCGAGACGACTGTTTGGCTTCCAGCTAATTAGTTGACCAAATGCATGACCCTGCCCGGCTGAACCGGCTGGACATGATGATCCGGTGAGGAGAGGAGATGGAGTCATCGGAGGATGGGATTGATGCTGGAGACCTTCAGTAATCAGGAGTTGGCATGCTGCTAACTGCCTGGTTGAAGAATCTCTAGTAGCATTCTCAGTCTTTGGTACCACCGACTTTACTTTTCCCAGATTCTGCAAGGGCTCAGATTTTTTTTCAACGCACACACTCGCGTCACTTGCTAGTATATCTGACCTGTAAGGAGGGAGAGCAACTTGAAGACATCTTATGGTGAGAGATAGCTTCGGGAAGTGAAGTGAAGTGAAACGCGGAATTGAACGGTTAGGAAGGGAATTTTTATTTTTTGACTTCTCGGGACCTTACCGACTTGTCAAAATGGATGTTCCAACCCTCGAATGCTTCTTCTTCTTTATCACCTCAGCATGCAATACTGAGCTTGAGGAAACGCATCTCTCCCGGTCGGGGTGCGTTCATGTTTTCTGCTATGGACAGCAGCCAGCCGGCATACACACTTCACTATGTCATGTAGCATATTGCTATATGCAATACGCTACGACCATAACAATATCTATTTAATTTTCTCTGATACTTCCTGAGCGCGTTATATAATAATCCAAATTATTTTGTTTAGTGACTAATTTTAAACATCAAAGGCGTGCAGCAGTTATTAAGTATGCATTTTAGTTAATAAGGGAATATCAATATCTCATTGACGTGAAATGTTTAATTTAAATCACATACAAAAAAATGCAAAAATATATAACTATTAAGTCTTTATAGGATTTTTTTTTGTTCTTGTTCCGTTTTCCATTACCTTTTTTTCTCATTCAATTAATTTCTCTTTTACTTTCATAATTCATATATGCATAATTCTTTTTTTATTTTTTATTTTCTTACAGGAATAGGAGAGTTTATTTGGGTGGGCAATTCCCAACTTCGCATAGTCCCAGGAAATCTATGGATTGTTTTGATCGAACTAATTTATAATTTTCAGGTTATGTCTCTTTGGGCCTTTCTGAACTTATTAATAAGAATTTAAAAACACCAATAAAAATGTTCACTTCCTATGTGGTTATTATTTTCTTAGTACATACTAAAAATTTCCCCTTTCATGCGTTCTTATCCTAGTTCTATCATGAATCTATACGCTGTATTCTCCAACCAGTGACGTTCCTCGGAATGCCTTTGCAAACAGGAGCCATTAGGTGCAAAATGTATACATAGACTTGTCGGACTCTTAATTCTGTCCTGCTACCTGACTTATTAGCTCTGACAACCTCACTTGCCGGTCTCACTTCTCATGAGGAAAGTGGTTGGTTAATTCTTAATAACTAGTAAGGCCTTAATTAAGCAAATTCTTAACCTAACAATAAGCGTGCCGAGATAATTACTTGATTCGCACGACTTTCGGCACCTGTGTATGTCTGGACATGTTTGTGTCCGCGCCTTGAACTGGGGATCTCCTGGACATATATAATATATATAAAAACTTACGCTGTTTCCTTTTCTTACAAATTTCTTCTGTTAAGTATAGGTGGACGGTTTTGAAGGATGATTCTTTAACTACCTCGCATACGCCAATTTTCGCCAATTCTTCATTTGATGTAGATGAAAGGTCTGGAGTTGTTTGATTTTTTTTCCTGCGCGGTTGGAGTAGAACTGAAGCAATCTTTGACGGGGCTGCTTAGGTGTCTGTCCAGCTTGTGGACATCTCAGATGGGCCGCATTCCGCCTTTCCCTTTCCTGTATCTAATAAACGGTCAAGCGCCCTGATTTTAAAGACCTGTGGGAATGCCCGTCAGGTGGATGTATTCCCTCTTTATCCGGTACATCCGCAGACAAATCGGGCCAGCGCTGTATATCTTTACCTCACTTGAAGATGTACTCTCTATTTTTGAGATTCATTCCTTTCTTGGACAGGCTCTTTCTATTTGGTATATGAGTACCACTCGGTTATCTTAACTCACATAACCTTTTGACAAATATGGCTGACAGTTTTCTTACTTGCTGACTGTCAAACTCAAAAGTAAGTGGAAGCGCGCTTCTCACTCTGATCTCCGACCGGCGATTGTTCAAGGGTGTGTCTCCAAGGCATCGTCAAAGGGGTGACGTTGTCGATTTCATTTCCTAACTTGCTAACAGTCGTATCCAGGCTTGGATTCCAACAGGTATATCACCCACCATTGGCGGGGCAATAGGAGGGCATCGCGATATCCTATAGTTTACCAGTGAAGCTGGCTGGATTCCTTCTTAGGGCTACCAGGAATAGATTTAGTACTACTAGGTCCGACGGTTACCGATTAACGAACTGTTGTAGACGGACAGACAAGGAAAAATCCTCCTAATTAGGCCGATCCAGAAGGGACTATAAAAAGTTTATCTACTCATAAGAGGTAGAGGTGCGCTGATGAGATTGGATTCCAACAGGTATATCACCCACCATTGACGGGGCAATAGGAGGGCTTCGCGAGTTCCTATAGTTTACCAGTGAAAGTAGCTGGATGCCTTCTTAGGGCTACCAGGAATAAACGTGACAGTCGATAGATAACGCTTCTAGACTGGATATCACTGCCTGATATCTTTTGCGTGATAGACTCATAAGGGTTTCCCTGCAGATCTTCAAGCTCGTATAGGGAGTTTCCTTTCTTGGCTCGAACCCGATACTTGAAAAATTTTCGTCCCAGTTTAGCACTAGTCTGCTGTTGGAATTTGCTTTGGGCAAAATTCCGTCTGAATACCTCTTGACCCACTTTGAAATCAACAGGCTTCGCCCTGAAATTATAGCCTCTTGAACTCTGTTCGAACGCATGGTGTAAGTTCTCCTGCACTCTCGCACGGATCAATCTCATTTTGTCTTCAGCATCTACTCTCAGAGTCGCTAAGAGTCCCAAGGCTCCTCAAGATGGAATAGGAGGTGCGATGTTCAACCATTTGTTGACCGAAGAGTGTTCGATAAGGAGTAAAGCCAGCTGCTTGGTGGAAAAGGCTCCTGAGGGAACTAGCTATCTGGCTCAGCTTCTCATCCCATTTTGTGTGTTCCTTCCGAATGTATGCTCTAATCCCTCACAATAGAGACCCGTTTACTCGCTCTGAGGCGTTTGCTTGCGGCGAGTAAACCGCCTCTAAACTTTCTCATAGGTTTGAGAATCGGGAATTTTGAAAAGTGGTCAAGAACTATTAAAATGCAGACATTTCCTTTCACTGACCGGGGAAATGGACCTAAAAAATCAATATACAGCTTTTGCCATGGATGTTCTGTCACAGACTGGACTCTCATAGGTGGTCTCAGAGGTATTGGGAGCCTTAGTCTCTTTACACACGTCACAAGCGCCTACGTAGTTTCTGACATCAACTGTCATTCGTGACCAGTACAAATGTCTTCTCAGACGTTCCAGTGTTTTCCCTATACCACCATGTGAAGCTAGTGGCGGATCATGAGCTCTCGAAATGACGTCGGAGACAAGCCCTCGTGGAATCTAAAGCTTCCAAGCTGCTTCTTCATGAATCGGATTACCTGTTCCCGGAACAGTCCGAATGTAAACGAAGCCATCCATGACGCAAAGATCTGGTAGTTTGCCAGAAGTCGTTTTAACCTTCTGCCTCAGTTCCTCATATTCCAACGAATTGAAATATGGCGAACTAAGGTCAACTTCCGGGCCAGGATCTTCATTTGTGGACAGGCTGTCACAATGAATGCGTGACAGCGCATCAGGGACGACGTTCAGGCTTCCTTTTCGGTGCTCAATAGTGAAGTTGAAGCCCTGAAGCTTCAAACTCCACCGAGCAGGTCTACCGCTGAGGTCATTTTGAGACATCAGCCATTCCAGGCTCGCACGAGCCGTCACTATCTTAAAGGGCATCAGCTCTATGAAGGGCCGGAACTTCTGTACACTTAAGATTGCAGCTAGGCATTCCTGCTCTGTGACGGTATAATTTCTTTGTGCTGAGTTCAACTTTTTCGAGACGTAGGCTATTGGCTTCTCGTGGCCATCGTCATCTAGTTGAATCAGCACCCCACCAATACCTTGTTGGCTCGCATCGCACTGGATAACGAACGGCTTGGTGAAATCTGGGCTCCCTAGCAACGGAGCAGAAGTAAGTCTTTGCTTTATTAGCTCAAGAGACGTCTGGGCTTCAGGTGTCCATTTGTACTGACTGGGGGTTTTTCAAGGTGTCTGTAATGGAAGCAGTTAAGTCAGCATAGTTCGGGATGAACCGTCTATACCATCCCGCCATACCTGGTAGGCGTCAGGCTTGCCGAACAGTTTTAGGTGACGCATAGTCAACTATAGCTGAGATCTTGTCTGGGTCAGTCCTAATTCCTCCTTTCCCGACTATAAAACCCCAGTATTTGGTCCCCTTGATGCAAAACTTGCTATTCTCGACGTTGATAGCGAGGTCAGCTCTCTTCAAATGATCCGCTACACGGGCTACCAATGTGAGATGAGAGTCAAAGTCTGATGACAGAATCAGTAAATCGTCCAAGTAGACGAGAACATTTTCACGAAGATCGAAAGGAATGACTTTATCCATGAGGCGGCACATCGTTTGTGGAGCGTTGCATAGGCCGAACGGCATCACTGTGTACTGATAGAGAGGATGACCAGGTACAGTAAAAGCGGTCTTCTCTCTGGAATCAGTGCCTAGTGGGATCTGGCAGAATGCGTCTTTCAGGTCCAGTCTCGTGATGCAGTTTGCCGGAGGAAGTCGACTCGGAAGTGCGTCTATCTGCGGTAGCGGATAGGCGTCCTTCCTCGTAACGGAGTTGACTTTCCTGGCGTCAAAACAAAGCAGAACCTTCCCAGGCTTCCTTACTAGAACAACTGGAGAGCTCCAAGGACTCTGGCTCTCCTCTATCACACCCAGTGATAGCATTCGCTCTAATTCACCATCCTTCAAACTTTATACTGCCGGCGATATTGGATAAAAGCGCTGGTTTACCGGGGCGGCGCCATTCGTTTCAATCTTGTGAGTGACCAACGATGTTTTTCCCAGGCCTAAAGAGGCGAAAGTGGAGAAAAGCTGTTTCGTGGCTTCCAGACGCTGTTGTTCCAGACTGGAAAGAATATGGCAATCGGTGTCAGAGGTAGCTGCTAGACTCGGATTCACTTCTGCAAGTATACCCAGGACATCTGGAGCCAACCCAAATAGACGCCAGAAGTCTATTCCTAGATATAGTGCTTGAACCCAGGAACCACGTAAAAACGCACGTTTTGGGTCTTACCACGGAAAGTGATATGACCATACACAGTCGTCATGGCACCATTTGCTACTGGGACCTGTGTATGATACCTCTTCCA
Source organism: Dioctria linearis (assembly GCA_963930735.1). Taxonomy (NCBI): domain Eukaryota; kingdom Metazoa; phylum Arthropoda; class Insecta; order Diptera; family Asilidae; genus Dioctria; species Dioctria linearis. The sequence goes on along the minus strand of OZ005742.1, from coordinate 162,231,263 downwards.
TTCAACCTCTGCTTCTGCAAGCTTCTTTAGAGCTCCCTGGCCTAGAATACTGACAGTGGCACCACTATTAAGTAATCCAGTCTCACTTCGCCCGAGCAGCTTTACTTCGGCATACGGTCGAATGTCGTCTGGCATCGACACGGAAATCTGCGCCAGTTTTTTCCTTTCCACTCGCAACCGTCGACAGTATTCCCGCCAACGAACGGTTGATCTTTTCTTTTTCGGTCTACTATCCAGTCAGGATATATAATTTCAGCTAACTCCGCTACTGAGGAGAAGATTCGGTCTCTTGCTGCCTTATATTTCTGCAGACGCGTATGATACGGCGTCAGCGGATGTAAAATAGGCTCACGCCCACTCGTCATATCAGAGCTTGGTGGCCGTTTTAAAACAGAAAGTCTCCTGCTCAGTAACCCTGTCAGCTAAAAGTGCTGTCGGTTTTATCGGGACATTGAAAATTAAAGACTCTTCTAAAGAAGTGTCTAATAAAGTAATGGGCTCCCCAGAAGTAAAAATGGGAGCTTGAAGATCTGCGGAGAAGTATATTAAGTTCTCCGTCTCTATCAATCGATCTTTTGTACAGTCCGGTGGTTTGCCAATATCATCAGAATCACTGAATGATATCAGTGGACATTTCAGGGGTTCGTCGAGGTCTTTTAATGGAGCGGACCATTCTCCTTGTTCAATGTGTGAACTGGAGTGTTCGTTACGACTGGTGCTTGGGACGTTGACGCTGGTCGAGAACCGGTGTTGGGCTTCCCGACTCGTCTCAAGTTTTTCTGTGCACAGTGTCCGCAGTTGGCTTTAAAAATGTTCTTGCGCCCGCATCCGTAGCAGAACACTTGCTGTCTTACTTGCAGGCAGTCCTGGTAATAGTGACCTTGCTGATCACAATTCCAGCATAATACTGGGTGTCTGGTCGGAATGGCAGACACGTCACATAAGTTGGGGACACTGCTTGTTGCTACTGACAGTTCGGGGTTTATAGTCTGGAAGTCGTCAATCTCGTGTACTCTTTTGTTCCGGTAAAGGTTCCAACTACCAGTTGTCGCAATTCGTAGCTGCGTGGGTTGAATTCGAGTAACGAGCGATCTTAACTGTCCTGTCGTATCGGTAGAATGTAGGCATATCTTCTCCTGAATCTCAGGCAATAAATTAGATTTGACAATTTCCAAGAATTCTTGGTCTGGCATGGCGTTCTGCAACTGATAACGCAGCAACACTAAATGATGATGGTATTTGGCGAATAGTTCAACAGGCTTCTGCTTTCGCAACATCAGCTGCAAGCGGATTTTTAAATCGTCCTTGGGCACTCCCCATTCAATTGACAACCTAGTCCTGACAAATTCCCAGGTTGGAAAGGGATTATGTCTTAATATCGACAAGTACCAGTCCTTCGCTGGTCCTGCCAATAACGTGAGCATGTTCCTTACCAGGAGATCAAAATTTCCATCTAGAGCGGAGTGCGTGAGCGCTTTGATTCCAAAAATAAACTCATCTACGGACATCTCGGAGTTATTTTCGTTGTATGTCAGGTTCCATCTTCTGATCGGACTGCCTGATCGTCGTTGTCCTACACTTGCAGGGATACGAATAGGTGGAACTGGTGGAGGTGGTCTAAAATTTGGTCTAGGCTGACCACTAGGCTGACCACTAGGCTGACCAAAAGGTGATGACGGTCTGCTAAATGAATGCCTATGCGTGTCGTTGAAATCGTGCGGTGGTATCGGTTCACCCATAGAAGGAGGTTGCCGTGAAAAATCGATTGGTGGCATTGCAGCTGCTATTTGCTGCCTAACGCTACTTGTCAATTCAGTCCGTAATGCATTCAAGCTTTGCGCGAGGCCTTTTCGAAATAAGTCCTGCAGCTACATGCGCAGACCTGCCAGCAGGGCTTCAGTCGCTGCTGAGTTCTGTACACTGCCAGAAAGCAGTGGGCTATTTCGTCTCGAGTTTGGATGGGAAAAGGTCGTGGAATGCGGATTTAACATTCCAGGTGATAGAGATCCTCGACTAACTGGTGGGATCGTTAGAGGTGTTAAATCAAACACGGGGGCTGCCGTTCGGGACTCTGACTAGAAGGCTTCGTGTGTGTCCTCTTAGGGACAGCACCTCTGTACTCAATAAAATCGTACGGAGTAAGCGGCTGCCTACAGTTCGGGCAGTTGGCTTGCTGTCCGATCCACGTCCGCAGACACACCTTGTGGAAGACATGTCTACAGATCGTTTCAACGGGCTTCCTCTTGCCTGACCAGTCTCCCTCCTGGCAGATGGAGCACTGGTCTGGCAACGGCATCGGTACACCAGTTGCTGGTGGTGGTGTAAGTGCGGTAGCCATTGTATATTCAGTCAAAGGTTACTAATTTCAAAAGTAACTTTTTCCAAATACTTCAGAAGAAATGCACAAAAGGTAAAAAAATTATCTTACTGTTAGTAAGTTAAGCGTTCAAAAAAAATTAATCGAGATCAGCGAAATTGCAATATAGGCGAAATTTCCCCATGGACATACAATATTCACCCTAAATCGTCGAAACCATAATAAGGGACGACGCTTAAATTCAAGCTCAATAACAAGAGACGTATTACTAAAATTGTTCGAAGCAAAATTACACTACAATCTACAGTATCAAAACGATTCCAATAGCGAAATTCAATTTAAAAAAAATCAGCAATCCAAAATCATACCAATTCTTTCGATTTGGACGTTCCAAAAAAAAAAAAATCAAAAGAAAGAAAAAAATATCATACTATTTCTCCCCCCACTTACAGGAGCTAATCTACACATAAAAGTCTCCAGGTCGCTCTCTTTCAGGTCAAAAAAATATGGATACCGGCAAGCGACGTGAATGTGTGCATGAAAAAATGTATGAGTTCTCACAGAAAACTGGGAAGAGTCGGGTTGAAGAAGCTAGAGACTGAAAATGGTACTAGAGATTCTCCAGCCAAGCAGTTAGCAGTATGCCAACTCCTGATTACTGAAGGTCTCCAGCATCACTTCCATCCTCCAACAACTCTTTCCTTTCTCCTCACCCGATCGTCATATCTAGCGAACCTTCCAACTGGGCAGAGTCATGATTCTGGTCAACTAGTTAGCTGAAAGCCAAAAAGTCATCTCACAGATTCACGACTCTGTCTAGCCAGTTGGCCAAAAAATACATGTCTCCATGAGAGCTCACGCAAAAATTTAGTGCGAGGCCACCTACCATTTCCATGACAGAAGGCCAGCGGGAAAGATCCTTCAAAAAAATTTCAAAAAAATTCAACTGTTCAGACTTGAGGTTTGTCCAAAGTCAAACCTAAAGTCGAACTTACAATTGAAAACTTCCCTAAAAGAAATTACTCTACGTTACAAACTTTCAAAACTTTCAAAACTTTCAAAACTTTCAAAACATTACGTTACTTTAATCGTTGCTAAAAATTCAAAATACCAAAAAACTTTACTTTACTTCCAACATTTTTTTATTAACAACACAATCAAACCTCAGGTCCACATGTATTCTCCACTGGATATGAGACTACCGAGTCAGACGATTTAACTACAAGCCAAATGTCCATATCTCAAGTAGCCTCAGTCCCCAGTGTCAAACACTTTTGAACACCGAAGTTGACTGAGGTTGCCCCACGTTGGGGGCCCTTTTTTGTTATGGAACTATGTTGAGTGATTGGCTTGGACGTAAAGTCCACACTGCCAGCATGAGCTGACAGATCACTCGACGGACAGCGTTGACTGCAGGGCAGCACGCTAGTTCGCCTCAGCTATAGGCGGAAAGTGTGGGGAGGTTCCACGAAAAACCTGCCGCTGCCGTCTGCCATAATAAAAAAATGTTTGTGCCTATTAACTAAAAGCCGGCACACATTCGGTCCTGAAGGGACCCTTACGTCACCTACCCATATCCATCAGCGAAGGCGCAGATGGTTTGCCTTCTGTGCGTGCCCCAGCCACCCATCTGACTCTGAGGGCAGATGTTTTCAGAGTCTCTTGTTGACCTGCAAAGAGAGACTAGTAACCCTAGAGATGACCTCCATACGAGAGAGAGGCTCCAGGAGAGTGACAGGAGAAAAACAAAGACGTTTAGCGCACCATCACGTTATAAAATTCGTTATATTTCACAAAAAAATCTTTTATAAACGCACACAACGTATACTACAACGCAAGTCCTGAAACTTACTGTATGAGAGTCTAATGACAAACTGACAAAGTATTCTAATCTTAGTTTCCATTAAAGCTTAACATAATGATTCATTTGGATAGGAAAGTTTAATCCGTTCATGGCAATACGCGAAGTTCCTGTCCTCTTATTTCTTTTTCTTATCATCAAGTTAACCATTATATTGCGATTAAGACTTCAATTTAGGTATTTGCTGATTCGTGAGAAATTAATTCAGTTCGTAATTCATTTGCTAGCTTAATTTTTTTTAAATGTTATATAAATCTTTATTGCGTTTACTCGATAAGTCAACTTCGCGTTCCTTAAAGGTTAGTATGAATATATATTGGTACATACCTATGCACCTAGCATTCTGTCGTGTCCCAAAAAATCAATCAAGAATCCATAGAAAATATCAAATTGTCAATTATCAACCGAAATGAATAAAACTCGCGAACTTCTTTAACACATTAATCCTTTATTACGACAACAAAACTGACCTATCTTAATATATAATTCACGCAACTCTAACCCGAACCGAACGGTAACTTGATCTCTAAACCAATTCGCGACTGAATACTTAACACTACGATGACTGATAATAAAATGGGCTAAGAACACTACAGGCACTCGACAGACAAGTCATTGGTCTTTTATGAACCTATACTCGGAAGTAGCTTTCTTTGCCCACAACGCGAATGTAAACAAACGACAACAACCTTGTCATTTGTTCTACCGGTTGCAGCACCTGAGTCGCTTAGTAGTAAGCAGTCGCTTTACATAACAATTGCCATGCGAGGTTAATTATTATTGTAATCGTCGATTGCTCCACTAAGCGCTCGCAGCCAGCTGTTGGGCTAATCAGCAAAACAACCGACAGTTGCAGAGCAATACCATGCGAGGTTATTGTTTAGCAATTGCTGATTATTTCGATGTAATGCCCTTGGCTGCTGGAAGAATCTTCCGTATGTTGGGCCATCACAATTCCTTAAAGTTAGATTGAATATATATATGTGTATATACCTATGTACTTAGCATTCCTTAAAGTTAGAATGAAGATATATGTGTATATACCTATGTACTTAGCATTCCTTAAAGGTAGAATGAATATATAAATGGATATACCTATATAAATGTTCTATATGCAATGATAGTTCGCTATATGTGAACACATATATGTCTATGCTCGGTTCATCCGTATACTTTGAATACCTATGTAATTTTCGCAAAATATATAACTATTAAGTCTTTATAGGATTTGTTTTGTTCTTGTTCCGTTTTCCAATACCTTTTTTTCTCATTCAATTAATTTCTCTTTTACTTTCATAATTCATATATGCATAATTCTTTTTTCTTTTATTATTTCCATACAGGAATAGGAGAGTTCATTTGGGTGGGCTATTCCCAACTTCTGTCTGTTCAGCTTGTGGACATCTCAGATGGGCCATATTCCGCCTTTCACTTTCCTGTATCTAATACACGGTCAAGTGCCCTGATTTTAAAGACCTGTGGGAATGTCTGTCGGTGGATGTATTCCCTCTTTATCCGGTACATCCGCAGAAAAATCGGGCCAGTGCTGTATATCTTTACCTCACTTTAAGATGTACTCTCTATTTTTGAGATTCATTCCTTTCTTGGACAGGCTCTTTCTATTTGGTACATGATTACCACTCGGTTATCTTAACTCGCACAACCTTTTGACAAATATGGCTGACAGTTTTCTTACTTGCTGACTATCAAACTCAAAAGTAAGTGGAAGCGCGCTTCTATCTCAATTCGGTAGCGTTCGGTTAGTCAAGTCACGCCGTCCATATAGGACGTAACTTGCGGGTAGAGTGCTGCTGCTAGCTGTCATGTAGCATACTGCTGCATGCAGTATGCTACGACCATAACAATAGGTAAATGTACCATGAATGTTGATTGCTGCTACTGTGGTGGTTATCCTTGTGTCAGCTTAAACTCCTCTTCACCTTGACATCAAGCTTTAGGTATAAGGATTAAAATTAAAAAAAAAACAAACAAACAAAAATGTAGACCACACATTTTGAGATATTCAAGGATAACGGACATATCCATTATCGTTGAAAACAAATTTTTAAAAAAGGACCTCGATTTGTTTTCTCAAAAACTTTAAGGATCCTGTATATAACTAACTCTTGTTTTGTGGATTTGCGATGCGTGCATTTAGAGATATAAATTTTTAAAGTTACACCTATCAAGCAAAATCTGCCACTTTTTCAAATTTGAAAATACCGTATCTCCGTCGTGAATGGATAAAAAAAATTTAAGCAAAGTACTATTAACAATTTAATCAACCTTTCTCTGAAATATCATCAAAATAGGAGATGGTCCATTGAGAACATTTGTCGATTTCCTCTGAAATGACCCTATTAAAAGGTTGCAAAATGCCAAAAAATCGTAGATAGTATAATACACAAATATAGTATAGTATAATATACACAATATTCCGATATCTAATATTAAAAGGTTCAAAAATGGCAATAAAACATAGAAAGAAAAAACTATATCGATATTCAACAACTTTTTATAGGGCAGTGAGAAAGGATAAAGAGGCAATTAAAAAAAATCTGACAAAAATTATGCATTTAGTGTTGACAAAAATACATCTTATATTAATAATAATGATATCAGTACACAGTTATTGGGGATTATGACAAAAACTGAAGGCATATAAATTTTCCTAGGATTGATTGCCCTCGGAGAACGGATGAAAGTTTCAGAACTGAAAATGATCCTGATCATCATAAAGAAATTACGCCCTTAATAAAATTACCGATTATTACTTTCCAATAGTTCCAGATATGAATAAAAATAGGTATGTAAGGCGAATGCATTCAGTATAAACTGTGTATTTGAAGACAATTTGAATGTTGAATATTTTCATACCTGTGAATTTTATTTAAAAATGATGATGAACTGTTTATGAAAATTCTTATGCACAAGTTAACATTCTGGTCAGTGAAATCATCTCACATAGGTACCTTGTAACTATTCATATTGAATTTCACTTTATAGCATGATGATGATTAATTAAGATTAATTATGTTATGGTCGTAGCGTATTGCATATAGCAATATGCTACACGACGTACTGAAGCGTGTAGGCCGGCTGTGTCAAACACACAAAAATGAACGCACCCCGACCGAGAGAAATGCTTTTACTCTCAAGCTCGTGTGACATGCGACGTGACAGTGGTGACAAAGAAGAAGAAGACCATTAACATGTCATATTTAGTGAACAAGTGTGCATGGAAGAAATTCCAGGAATTATAATTATCGAAATTCCTCAACGACATCGGGCCCAGAAAGGTAATAATTCTGATTAAGTTTGGTAGAGTTACATCCAATAAATAAAATACTTTAGGAATTCCCAGAAAGCACCTGATAATCAAGAAGGAAATTAGAAAGGAAAAAAATAAAAAAGCCTCCAGTGGTTTTGCGTCGTGTCGAGAAGGGACTTGGGAAATTAGTGCCACCCAAAGTCAAACGGGAGGATGGGGCTGGCAAAGGAAGGTAGAACACCTACGCCTTCCACCTAGATACAGGTAAGTGACGTAAGGGTCCCTTCAGGACCGAGCGTGTGCTAGCTGTTCGTTTGTTGAAGGCACGATATCTCGTTTTGTATATGGTCCGTAACAGCGGCAGATTGTTTTGTGGAACCCCCCACACTCTCCGCCAATAGTCGAGGTGGACTAGCGTGCCGCCCTGTATACAACGCTGTTATCAGGTGATCTGTCAGCTCATGCTGGCAGTCTGGACTTAACGTCCGAAGTACATCACTCTCAATATAATTCCAGAACAAAAATGGCACCCAACGTGGGGCCTCCTGAATTGGACTTCGGTGGTCTAAATGTAACATTTGCTGAGGATTGTGATTACTTCGAGATATGGGCATTTGGCTGTTAGCTAAATAGCCTGACCCGGTAATCGCATAATCAGTGGAAGTTATATGCGGACCTGGGTTTAATTGTTTGTTATTAGTTGATTTTCTGTAGATTAACGTAAAGTTTTTAAAGTTTTGATATTTTGATTTTTGATTGATTTTGTAACGACTGAAGTAAAGTAACGTTTTGAAGTTTTTGAAAGTTTATAAAGTAAAATAACGTTTTGGAAGTTTTGAATTGTAAGTTCGACTTTAGGTTTGACTTCGGTCAAGCCTCAAGTCTGAACAGTTGATTTTTTTTACAAATGTTTTTGGATGATCTTTCCCGCTGGCCTTCTGCCATGGAAATGGTGGTTGGCCTCACGAAATTTTTCGTTTGTGCTCTTGCGGAGACGTGTCTCTCTTGGCAAACTGGCTGGACAGAGTTATGAATCTGCGAGACGACTGTTTGGCTTCCAGCTAATTAGTTGACCAAATGCATGACCCTGCCCGGCTGAACCGGCTGGACATGATGATCCGGTGAGGAGAGGAGATGGAGTCATCGGAGGATGGGATTGATGCTGGAGACCTTCAGTAATCAGGAGTTGGCATGCTGCTAACTGCCTGGCTGAAGAATCTCTAGTAGCATTCTCAGTCTTTGGTACCTCCGACTTTACTTTTCCCAGATTCTGCAAGGGCTCAGATTTTTTTTCAACGCACACACTCACGTCACTTGCTAGTATATCTGACCTGTAAGGAGGGAGAGCGACTTGAAGACCTCTTATGGTGAGTGTTAGCTTCGGGAAGTGAAGTGAAGTGAAACGCGGAATTGAACGGTTAGGAAGGGAATTTTTATACAAGGAGCGTGCTAATGTTTCCGAACTTTGGATTTTTATCGAGTCGAGAGGACTTTGCTAACTTTCCGAATCTTTGATTTTTTTTCACTTTATTGAAAACTTCTTCGAAAGTTTGGGGAGGTAATTTTATTTGAAATTTAGTATCTCGTCCAAACCTTCGACTTTAAATTAATCATCCTCGCGTTGTGAAGAGCCTGTTATCTCTTCCGAAGCTTCAAATCCTTTCGATTTTTTTTATATATCTATTCCAAACCCTTTGTTTGAAAATCTTTTGCCTGATTTACGACTGATTCTACAATGGCTACAGCGCGAACACCACCGGGAGCAACTGGGGTACGATGCTGTTGCCAGATCCGTGCTCTGTCTGTCTAGAGATCGACTGGTCAGGACAGAGGAAGGCAGTGAAGACGGTCTGTGGACATGTGTTTCACAAAGCATGTCTGAAAACGTGGATTGGACAGCATTCAAACTGCCCGTTCTGCAGAGCCCATCTCACTCAGTATGATTTCACTGAGTATACTGGTGCTGTCCCGAAGATGACAAAGCCTGTAAAGACTGTCAGTCACGATCCACTACCTTCCATGGCAACAGTCGACTTCCCACCGTTGACAATTCCACCATCTAGTCGACGATCACTCTCTCCTGGAATGCCAGATATACATTCAAGGATTTTACCAATCCTAATTCGCGACGAAATAGCCCGCTGCCTTCTGGCAGTGGACATACCTCAGCAGCTACGGATGCGTTGATGGCAGGCTTGCGCCTACAAATACAAGACCTAGTACGCGAAGACCTCGAACAGAGCCTCGATGTATTGCGGACTGAGTTAATAACTAGTGTCCGACAACAGATCTCAGCAGCAATGCCGCCCATGGATTTTTCACGAACACCTCCTTCGATGGGTGACCCAAGACCACCTCAAGAATTTCACGACTCGCGTAGGCAGTCGTTAAATAGACCGCATTCAGCCTTTGGTCAGCCTATTGATCAGCCTAGACCAGATTTTGTCCCACCTCCACCACCACCACCTATTCGTAACCCTGCAGGCGTAGGACAGCGACGTTCTGGCAGTCCTATCCGCAGGTGGAATATATCGTATGGCGGTGACAGCTCACGGCTTACTGTCGACAAATTTGTGTTTCGAGAGGAAGCTTTGGCGTATTCGGCCTAAGAAGGAGATTTCGATCTTCTAGTAAGGCACATGACAACCTTACTTTCTGGACCAGCTATGGACTGGTACTGGTCTCTCCTGAGGCAAAATTCCACGCCTTCATGGGAGTATGTGAAAACAGCTCTATTAGCTGAATGGGGAGTACCGCAAGATGACCTTAAGGTCAAAGTCCAGCTGATGTTGCGCAAACAGAAAGCAGGGGAGTCATTTGCTACGTACCATCAACACCTGGTACAGTTGCGCGATCAACTGCAAAGTCCCTTGGCGGACGGAGAATTCCTAGAGATCGTAAAGTCAAATCTGCTTCCAGACATTCAGCAAAATGTCTGCCTACATCCCACTAACATTATACATCAACTACGGAGTCTCGTGACTCAAATACAGGCGACGCAGCAGCGAATCGCTACAGCGAGCAGCTGGAATGCTTATCGCAGCCAAAGAGTCAGCGAGGTGAATGAGTTTCGTCCGACAGAGGCCGAACTGAATATGACACATGAACGCAGTGAAGAAGCAGTAGCACTAGCTGCTATTACCACCCCTCAGAATGTAACCTGCTGGAACTGTGACCAGGCCGGTCACTTTTATCAAGACTGCAGTCAGGGGAGACAAGCTGTGTTCTGCTATGGATGTGGACGCAAGAACATTTTCAAGCCCGATTGCAGCCACTGTCGACAGAAAAACTTGAGACGGGTCGGGAATACCACCACCTCTTTCGGACCAGTGTCGACGTCGCGAGCGACCACTGGAACGAACACTCCAGTTCAAGCCTTGAACAAGGAGGAAGGTCCGCTCCATTAGCAGACCTTGACGAATCCCTGAATTGTCCACTGATATCATTCAGTGATTCTGATGATATCAGTAAAACACCTGATAGTACGAACATTTCATTGAGGGAGACGGAGAATATGATAGACTTCTCCGCAGATCTTCAAGCTCCCATTTCCACTTCTGGGGAGCCCATGACATTATTAGACACTTCGTTGGAAGAGTCTTCAATTTCCGATATCCCGTTAACACCGACAGCACTGTTAGCTGGCAAAGTTACTGAGCAGGAGATTTGGTCTCCTGTCCTTTCTGTTTTAAGACGGCCACCACGCTCTGTTATGACGAGTGGGAGTGAGCCTGTTTTACATCCATTGACGCCGTATCATACCCGTCTGCAGAGATAGAACACAGTAAGAGACCGAATCTTCTCCTCAGTGGCGGAGTTAGCCGAAATAATGTTTCCTGACTTGGGTATGAGACCGAAAAAGAAAAGATCTACCATTCGTTGGCGGGAATACTGCGGACGGATGAGGCTAGAGAGAAAAAAACTGGCACAGATTTCCGTGTCGATGCCAGACGACATTCGACCGTACGCCGAAGTAAAGCTGCTCGGGCGAACTGAGCCTGGACTACTTCATAGTGGTGCCACTGTCAGTATTCTAGGTCAGGGAGCTCTACACAAGCTTGCAGAAGCAGATGCCGGATGGAAGGAGTCTCGCACACAGGTCGAAGTAGCAAATGGTGCCATGACGACTGTGCATGGTCATGTGGACTTGGATGTCACTTTCCGTGATAAAACCCAAAACGTGCATTTTTACGTGGTTCCTGGGCTCACACAGGCACTATATCTGGGAATAGACTTCTAGCGTCTATTTGGGTTGGCTCCAGATGTCCTGGATATAGTCGCAAAAGTGAATCCAAGTGTAATAGCTACCTCTGATACCGACTGCCATATCCTTCCTAGTCTCGATCAACAACGCTCAGAAGCCACCAAACAGCTTTTCCCATCTTTCGCCTCCTTAGACCTGGGAAAAACATCGGTGGTCACTCACAAGATTGAAACGAATGACGCGACCCCGATAAAACAGAGGTTTTATCCGATTTCACCGGCAGTACAAAGTTTGATGGATGGCGAATTAGAGCGAATGCTATCATTGGGTGTGATAGAGGAGAGCCAGAGTCCTTGGAGCTCTCCAGTTGTTCTGGTAAGGAAGCCTGGAAAGGTTCGGCTTAGTTTTGACGCCAGGAAGATCAACTCTGTTACGAAGAAGGATGCCTATCCGCTTCCGCGGATAGACGCTCCTCTGAGTCGACTTCCTCCGGCAAACTACATAACGAGCCTGGACCTGAAAGACGCATTCTGGCAGTCCCACTAGACACTGATTCCAGAGAGAAGGCCGCTTTTACAGTGCCTGGTCATCCTCTCTATCAGTACACGGTAATGCCATTCGGCCTATGCAATGCTCCACAAACGATGTGCCGCCTCATGGATAAAGTCATTCCTTTCGATCTTCGTGAGAACGTTCTAGTCTATCTAGACGATTTGTTAATTCTGTCATCAGACTTTGACTCGCATCTGAGGTTACTATCCCGCGTAGCGGATTGTTTGAGTAAGGCTGGCCTCACTATCAACGTCGAGAAGAGCAAGTTTTGTATCAAAGAGGCCAAATACTTGGGTTTTGTTGGCGGAAAGGGAGGTATGAGAACTGACCCTGACAAAATTGCAGCTATAGTTGACTATCCGTCACCTAAAACTGTTCGGAAGGCCCGACGCCTACTAGGTATGGCGGGATGGTATAGACGGTTCATCCCGAACTATGCTGACTTGACTGCCTCCATTACAGACACCTTGAAAACCCTAGTCAGTTCAAATGGACACCTGAAGCCCAGACGTCTCTTGATCTTTTAAAGCAAAATCTTACCTCTGCTCCGTTATTGGTGAGTCCAGACTTCACCAAACCATTCGTTATACAGTGCGATGCGAGCCAACAAGGCATTGGTGAAGTGCTGATTCAACTAGATGACGAGGGCCACGAGAAGCCAATAGCCTACGTCTCGAAAAAGTTGAACTCAGCACAAAGAAATTACACCGTCACAGAGGAAGAATGCTTAGCCGCAATCTGGAGCGTACAGAAATTCCGGCCCTTCATAGAACTCATGCCGTGTAAGATAGTGACTGATCATGTGAGCTTGAAATGTCTGATGTCTCAAAAGGACCTCAGCGGTAGACTTGCGCGGTGGAGTTTGAAGCTTCAGGGCTTCGACTTCACTATTGAGCACAGAAAAGGAAGCCTGAACGTTGTTCCTGATGCTCTGCCACGCATCCATTGTGACGGCCTGTCCACAAACGAGGATCCTGACCGGGAAGTTAACCTTAGTTCGCCATATTTCAACTCGTTGGAATAAGAGGAACTGAGGCATAAGGTTAAAACGACTTCTGGCAAACTACCAAATCTTTGCTTCAGGGATGGCTTCGTTTATATTCGGACTGTTCCGAGAACAGGCGATCCGATTCAGGAGGAAGAGGCTTGGAAGCTTTGGACTCCACGAGGGCTTGTCACCGACGTCATTTCAAGGGCTCATGATCCGCCACTGGCCTCACACGGAGGTATAAGGAAAACACTGGAACGTCTGCGAAGACACTTGTACTGGCCAAGAATGACAGTTGATGTCAGAAACTACGTAGGCGCCTGTGACGTTTGTAAGGAAACGAAGGCTCTCAATACCATTCTTAGACCACCTATGAAAGTCCAGTCTGTGACAGAACGACCATGGCAAAAGCTGTATATCGAGTTTCTGGGTCCATATCCTCGGTCAGTGAAAGGAAACGTCTGCATTCTGATAGTTCTTGACCACTTTTCAAAATTTCCGATTCTCAAACCGATGAGAAAAGCATCTACACTCAATGTGTGCCAATTCATTGAGACGGAAGTGTTCCACGTGTTCGGCGTCCCGGAAACGATCGTCTCTGACAATGGAGTCCAGTTTTGCTCGACTCAGTTTTCCAGATTGCTGGACAAGTATGGGGTGAAGCACTTGCGAACAGCAGTTTACTTGCTGCAAGCAAACGCCTCAGAGCGAGTAAACAGGTCTCTATTGTCAGGGATTAGAGCGTATTTTCGGAAGGAACATACGAAATGGGATGAGAAACTGAGCCAAATAGCTAGTTCCCTTAGGAGCTCTTTTCATCAAGCTACTGGTTTCTCTCCTTATCAAACACTTTTCGGTCAACAAATGATTGAACATGGCAGCTCCTATTCCATCTTGAGGAGCCTTGGAACTCTTAATGACCCATTGAGAGTAGATGCTGAGGATAAAATTAGATTGGTCCGTACGCGAGTGCAGGAAAACTTACAACACGCATTCGAACAGGGTTCACGAGCCTACAATCTCAGGGCGAAGCCTGTCGATTTCAAAGTGGGTCAAGAGGTATTTAGAAGAAATTTTGCCCAGAGCAATTTCCAACAGCAGACTAGTGCTAAATTGGGACGGGAATTTGTTAAATTTCGGGTTAGGGCCAAGAAAGGAAACGCTTATTAACTGCTTGAAGATCTGCAGGGGAAACTGTTAGGAGTCTATCACGCCAAAAACATCAGGCAGTGATCATCAGTCTGGAAACGTCGTCTATCTATTGTCACGTTTATTTCTGGTAGCCCTAAGAAGGCATCCATCCAGCTTCACTGGTAAACTATAGGATATCGCGAAGCCCTCATATTGCCCCGTCAATGGTGGGTGATATACCTGTTGGAATCCATTCCCGTATTCGGCTGTCAGCATGTCACTACTTCGACGACGCCTTGGAGGCACACCCTTGAACAATCGCGGTCTGAGGTCCGGGTGAGATGTTGCGCCAGGAAAGCTTAGCTATCAGTTCTTCAGGTTGCTGATCGCAAGGCTTCCTCAGCATTTCGGTGAGGGAGGGCAGAGAGACATAGACCGGCTGGATTTTTTTGGGTTACCAGCTTGTCGATGTGGCTTTGGCTGCACACACGGAGAGGGATGTCGAAGTCTGATCAAAGACTGACGATACTTCAGGGACGTGTCCTCGATGCGTCATCGGTCAAGTAGAGCAACGGAGTAGAGTCCGAGTGATGAGGAATACGCATTGGGTCTTGGGTCGAAACACACATTGAGCGCCCGCAGCGATGAGGCCTATGTTTAAGACCGGCTAGCTCAGTCGACCATTTTTCAGCGTTGTCTGAATCAAGGGTGGCCCAGACCACTCTGCCCTGTATAATATGCTACACGACGTACTGAAGCGTGTAGGCCGGCTGCATCATACACACAAAAATTGAACGCACCCCGACCGAGAGAAATGCGTTTACTCTCAAGCTCGTGTGACATGCGACGTGACAGTGGTAACAAAGAAGAAGAAGAAGACCATTAAGATGTCATATTTAGTGAACAAGTGTGCATGGAAGAAATTCCAGGAATTATAATTATCGAAATTCCTCAACGACATCGGGCCCAGAAAGGTAATAATTTTGATCAAGTTTGGGAGAGTCACATCCAATAAATAAAATACTTTAGGAATTCCCAGAAAGCACCTGATAATCAAGAAGGAAATTGGAAAAGAAAAAAATAAAAAAGCCTCCAGTGGTTTTGCATCGTGTCGAGAAGGGACTTGGGAAAATAGTGCCACCCAAAGTCAAACGGGAGGATGGGGCTGGCAAAGGAAGGTAGAACACCTACGCCTTCCACCTAGATACAGGTAAGTGACGTAAGGGTCCCTTCAGGACCGAGTGTGTGCTAGCTATTCATTTGTTGAAGGCACGATATCTCGTTTTGTATATGGTCAGTAACAGTAACTGGGCTTTAGGTGTTGCGCATCCCCATCCGCCCTCGCCGAGAGTGGGAGGAAATGGAAGTTGTTGTTGATTTGTGCGTCGAAGTGTGAGCTAGAGGTCAATAAAAATGTGAGAGTGATTCGATGAGGCGTTGCAGTGGATACTGGTTCGACATACCCCCCTTCGATTCCCTTCAAGGTTACTATCCGTATATCTAGAGCAACTTAAACTTCCTCCCCACGCCCTCCCGACGAGTCCTAGTCGGAACTATCTGAGGAGGTTCAGGGAGATCAAGATAGCATTACCATGCTCCTGTAATAGAAAAGAAAAGGTGGTCCCAGTGTTAGGCGTGCTCCGTGTCCGGTCTGACGGGAGTTCTCCACCGAAGACATGAGGGACTGGTTTCCCCAAGGGACCTGGCGCCCAATGCATAGAATAGTAAATGCCGGATGCCTTTCCTTTTGGTATTGTTTAACCTCCGAATTGTGAATACCGGACGCCTTCGAAGCAACCCGAGTGTTACACATAATCAAAAAAAATTTCGTGCCTATTAACTAAAAGCCGGCACACATTCGGTCCTGAAGGGATCCTTACGTCACCTACCCTTATCCATCACCGAAGGCGCAGATGGTTTGCCTTCTGTGCGTGCCCCAGCCACCACTCTGTCTCTGAAGACATATGTTTTCAGGGTCCCTTGTTGACCTGTAAAGAGAGACTAGTAACCCTAAACGACCTTCATGCGAGAGGGCTCCAGGAGAGTTATAGGAGAAAAACAAAGACGTTTAGCGCACCATCACGTTATAAAATTCGTTATATTTCACAAAAAAATCATTTATAAACGCACACAACGTGTACTATAACGCAAGTCCTGAAACTTACTGTGTGAGAGTCTAATGACAAACTGACAAAGTATTCTAATCTTAGTTTCCATTAAAGCTTAACATAAGGATTCATTCGGATAGGAAAGTTTAATCCGTTCATGGCAGTACGCGTAGTTCCTGTCCCCTTTTTTTCTTTTTCTTATCATCAAGTTAACCATTATATTGCGATTAAGAATTCAATTAAGGTATTTGCTGATTCGTGGGAAATTAATTCAATTCGTAATTCATTTTCTAGCTAAAGTTTTTTGAAATGTTATATAAATCTTCATTGCGTTTACTCGATAAGTCAGCTTCACGTTCCTTAAAGGTAAGTATGAATATATATGGGTACATACCTATGCACTTAGCATTCCTTAAAGTTAGAATGAATATATATATGTGTATATACCTATGTACTTAGCATTCCTTAAAGTTAGAATGAATATATACATATATGTGTATATATCTATGTACTTAGCATTCCTTAAAGTTAGAATGAATATATATGTGTATATACCTATGTACTTAGCATTCCTTAAAGTTAGAATGAATATATAAATGGATATACTTATATAAATGTTCTATATGCAATGATAGTTCGCTATATGTGTACACATATATGTCTATGCTCGGTTCATCCGTATACTTTGAATATTGTTATGTAACTATGTTGAGTGATTAGCTTAGGACGTAAAGTCCAGACTGTCAGCATGAGCTGACAGATCACTCGACGTACAGCGTTAACTGCAGGGCGGCACGCTAGCTCTCCTCGGCTCATTGGCGGAGAGTGTGGGGAGGTTCCACGAAAAACCTGCCGCTGCCGTCAGCCATAATCAAAAAAAATTTCGTACCTATCCAACAAAAGCCGGCACACATTCGGTCCTGAAGGAACCCTTACGTCACTTACCTGCATACCTTGTGGAAGGCGCAGATGTTTTGCCGTTTTTGCCGGCCCCATCCTCCCTCTGACTCTGAGGGGCATAATTATTCAGAGTCCCTATTTGACCTGTAAAGAGAGAGAGAGAGAGACTAGGCGAGCCTAGGCGCCCTTCATCCCATTTGAGAGGGCTCCGGGAGAGTTAAGGAGAATCCAAAAGACACTAGAGCTTCATGACGTTATAAATCAACACTTTATTACATTTACTAATTCTTACTTTCCAATTGGGAATATTTCGTACCGTAGCTCACACAATCTTAATTAATCTTATGATCCCTTAGTTATCATCTTAACTAACATTTCTAGTTCGCATTTCTACCAATGTCCGCTCTTATCAATACAATATCCATGTCAGCGTTTTACAACCCGATCGGCTAAATAAAGTTACTTAAAATTCAATACGAGAACATCATGCGATACTGCTTGACATCAATTGATAATAAGGGCTTATGGCAATTATGTAGTTGTATGTAAACACCATCATGGTCATTGTTATGAAAACCTTAGATGCCCTTAGAAATAGCGTTACAATGAGTTTAGCTAACGACTTATTCTACTAAGCAATTCTTATAAACAATGTGGATTAGGAAAATAATGCTTCCTATAACCAAAGGATACCGAGCCGATTACCAAGGCCCTCTAATATGTAAGCTACCACGCTTTCACTTTTGTCAGCTAGCTGTGGCTGGGTCCTAGTTTTGTCACTATGTTCTATACCTTACAGCTACAGAATTCAATATGTGTTCAAATAAATGTAACTCTTATATCTAACGTTATTAAAAACCTTCATCCAGCTATTTTACTGCCTCTTCGCACTAAGTGGTATTCCAGTGGTTTCGGATACTTTCTGTAGATATAACTCGGTGAAGACACCTTATTTGGCCTTTTTGTTTTGTATTTCTTCTCTTCGGCTCACTTTCCGCCGTCACATAGCCAAGTGGTTGCCCATCCGTGGTTTTTCTTATTTTCCAAAGAATCCCTCGGACTTTCTGGCATTTTATGTTCCACTTCTAGCTAAATTTTTCCTTTTCCGCAACTTCAGTTCCGTTGAATATTTTCTTGCTATTTTTCCTTCCTAAACTTCTTCGATGCAACTAGTGCCTTCCTGCAAGGCCGTCTTCCCAATCCCTTTTCTAGTTTCTATTAAAAATTTCTTTTCTCTTAGTTTGTTTATTACTTTTCTTACCTATTAAATTTTACAGATTTCCTTAGGTCCTTTGCTTTCTACAATATTTTCCGATGACCCTACTAAGTCCCGGATTTCCTTTGATTCCCTTTCCTTCTCACTTATTTTTTGACTTCTCGAGACCTTACCGACTTGTTCCAACGCTCGAATGCTTCTTCTTCTTTATCACCTCAGCATGCAATACTGAGCTTGAGGAAACGCATCTCTCTCGGTCGGGGTGCGTTCATGTTTTCTGCTATGGACAGCAGCCAGCCGGCATACACACTTCAGTATGTCATGTAGCATATTGCTATACGCAATACGCTACGACCATAACAATATCTATTTAATTTTCTCTGATACTTCCTGAGCGCGTTATATAATAATTCAAATTATTTTGTTTAGTGACTAATTTTTAACATTAAAGGCGTGCAGCAGTTATTAAGTATGCATTTTAGTTAATAAGGGAATATCAATATCTCATTGACGTGAAATGTTTAATTTAAATCACATACAAAAAAATGCAAAAATATATAACTATTAAGTCTTTATAGGATTTTTTTTTGTTCTTGTTCCGTTTTCCATTACCTTTTTTTCTCATTCAATTAATTTCTCTTTTACTTTCATAATTCATATATGCATAATTCTTTTTTTCTTTTTTTATTTTCTTACAGGAATAGGAGAGTTTATTTGGGTGGGCAATTCCCAACTTCGCATAGTCCCAGGAAATCTATGGATTGTTTTGATCGAACTAATTTATAATTTTCAGGTTATGTCTCTTTGGGCCTTTCTGAACTTATTAATAAGAATTTAAAAACACCAATAAAAATGTTCACTTCCTATGTGGTTATTATTTTCTTAGTACATACTAAAAATTTCCCCTTTCATGCGTTCTTATCCTAGTTCTATCATGAATCTATACGCTGTATTCTCCAACCAGCGACGTTCCTCGGAATGCCTTTGCAAACAGAAGCCATTAGGTGCAAAATGTATACATAGACTTGTCGGACTCTTAATTCTGTCCTGCTACCTGATTTATTAGCTCTGACAACCTCACTTGCCGGTCTCACTTCTCATGAGGAAAGTGGTTAGTTAATTCTTAATAACTAGTAAGGCCTTAATTAAGCAAATTCTTAACCTAACAATAAGCGTGCCGAGATAATTACTTGAATCGCACGACTTTCGGCACCTGTGTATGTCTGGACATGTTTGTGTCCGCGCCTTGAACTGGGGATCTCCTGGACATATATAATATATATAAAAACTTACGCTGTTTCCTTTCTTACAAATTTCTTCTGTTAAGTATAGGTGGACGGTTTTGAAGGATGATTCTTTAACTACCTCGCATACGCCAATGTCCGCCAATTCTTCATTTGATGTAGATGAAAGGTCTGGAGTTGTTTGATTTTTTTTCCTGCGCGGTTGGAGGAGAACTGAAGCAATCTTCGACGGGGCTGCTTAGGTGTCTGTCCAGCTTGTGGACATCTCAGATGGGCCGCATTCCGCCTTTCTCTTTCCTGTATCTAATAAACGGTCAAGCGCCCTGATTTTAAAGACCTGTGGGAATGTCGGTCAGGTGGATGTATTCCGTCTTTATCCGGTACATCCGCAGACAAATCGGGCCAGCGCTGTATATCTTTACCTCACTTGAAGATGAACTCTCTATTTTTGAGATTCATTCCTTTCTTGGACAGGCTCTTTCTATTTGGTATATCAGTACCACTCGGTTATCTTAACTCACATAACCTTTTGACAAATATGGCTGACCGTTTTCTTACTTGCTGACTGTCAAACTCAAAAGTAAGTGGAAGCGCGCTTCTATCTCAATGCGGTAGCGTTCGGTTAGTCAAGTCACGCCGTCCATATAGGACGTAACTTGCGGGTAGAGTGCATGCAGTATGCTACGAGCATAACAGGGCAGGGTTGTCTAGCCCACCTGTGGTCCACACGACACTGAAAAATGGTCGACCGAGCTAGCCGGTCTTAAAACATAGGCCTCATCGCTGCGGGCGCCCAATGTGTGTCTCGATAAACACGACCCAATAAGCCTTCCTCATCACTCGTATTCGACTATGATTGTCGCCCCACTTGGCCCCACTTGGTCGATTTCATTTCCTAACTTGCTAACAGTCGTATCCAGGCTTGGATTCCAACAGGTATATCACCCACCATTGGCGGGGCAATAGGAGGGCATCGCGATATCCTATAGTTTACCAGTGAAGCTGGCTGGATTCCTTCTTAGGGCTACCAGGAATAGATTTAGTACTACTAGGTCCGACGGTTACCGATTAACGAACTGTTGTAGACGGACAGACAAGGAAAAATCCTCCTAATGAGGCCGATCCAGAAGGGACTATAAAAAGTTTATCTACTCATAAGAGGTAGAGGTGTACTGATGAGATTGGATTCCAATAGGTATATCACCCACCATTGACGGGGCAATAGGAGGGCTTCGCGAGTTCCTATAGTTTACCAGTGAAAGTAGCTGGATGCCTTCTTAGGGCTACCAGGAATAAACGTGACAGTCGATAGATAACGCTTCTAGACTTGATATAACTGCCTGATGTCTTTTGCGTGATAGACTCATAAGGGTTTCCCTGCAGATCTTCAAGCTCGTACAGGGAGTTTCCTTTCTTGGCTCGAACCCGACACTTGAAAAATTTTCGTCCCAGTTTAGCACTAGTCTGCTGTTGAAAGTTGCTTTGGGCAAAATTCCGTCTGAATACCTCTTGACCCACTTTGAAATCAACAGGCTTCGCCCTGAAATTATAGCCTCTTGAACTCTGTTCGAACGCATGGTGTAAGTTCTCCTGCACTCTCGCACGGATCAATCTAATTTTGTCTTCAGCATCTACTCTCAGAGTCGCTAAGAGTCCCAACGCTCCTCAAGATGGAATAGGAGGTGCGATGTTCAATCATTTGTTGACCGAAGAGTGTTCGATAAGGAGTAAAGCCAGCTGCTTGGTGGAAAAGGCTCCTGAGGGAACTAGCTATCTGGCTCAGCTTCTCATCCCATTTTGTGTGTTCCTTCCGAATGTATGCTCTAATCCCTCACAATAGAGACCCGTTTACTCGCTCTGAGGCGTTTGCTTGTGGCGAGTAAACTGCCTCTAAACTTTCTCATAGGTTTGAGAATCGGGAATTTTGAAAAGTGGTCAAGAACTACTAAAATGCAGACATTTCCTTTCACTGACCGGGGATATGGACCTAAAAAATCAATATACAGCTTTTGCCATGGATGTTCTGTCACAGACTGGACTCCCATAGGTGGTCTCAGAGGTATTGGGAGCCTTAGTCTCTTTACACACGTCACAGGCGCCTACGTAGTTTCTGACATCAACTGTCATTCGTGACCAGTACAAGTGTCTTCTCAGACGTTCCAGTGTTTTCCCTATACCACCATGTGAAGCTAGTGGCGGATCATGAGCCCTCGAAATGACGTCGGAGACAAGCCCTCGTGGAATCTAAAGCTTCCAAGCTGCTTCTTCATGAATCGGATTGCCTGTTCTCGGAACAGTCCGAATGTAAACGAAGCCATCCATGACGCAAAGATCTGGTAGTTTGCCAGAAGTCGTTTTAACCTTATGCCTCAGTTCCTCATATTCCAAAGAGTTGAAATATGGCGAACTAACGTCAACTTCCGGGCCAGGACCTTCGTTGGTGGCCAGGATGTCACAATGGATGCGTGACAGCGCATCAAGGACAACGTTCAGGCTTCCTTTTCGGTGCTCAATAGTGAAGTTGAAGCCCTGAAGCTTCAAACTCCACCGTGCAAGTCTACCGCTGAGGTCATTTTGAGACATCTGCCATTCCAGGCTCGCACAATCCGTCACTATCTTAATGGGCATTAGCTCTATGAAGGGCCGGAACTTCTATACACTTAAGATTGCAGCTAGGCATTCCTGCTCTGTGACGGTATAATTTCTTTGTGCTGAGTTCAACTTTTTCGAGACGTAGGCTATTGGCTTCTCGTGGCCATCGTCATCTAGTTGAATCAGCACCCCACCAATACCTTGTTGGCTCGCATCGCACTGGATAACGAACGGCTTGGTGAAATCTGGGCTCACTAGCAACGGAGCAGAAGTAAGTCTTTGCTTTAGTAGCTCAAGAGACGTCTGGGCTTCAGGTGTCCATTTGTACTGACTGGGGGTTTTTCAAGGTGTCTGTAATGGAAGCAGTTAAGTCAGCATGGTTCGGGATGAACCGTCTATACCATCCCGCCATACCTAGTAGGCGTCGGGCTTGCCGAACAGTTTTAGGTGACGGATAGTCAACTATAGCTGAGATCTTGTCTGGGTCAGTCCTAATTCCTCCTTTCCCGACTACAAAACCCCAGTATTTGGTCCCCTTGATGCAAAACTTGCTATTCTCGACGTTGATAGCGAGGCCGGCTCTCTTCAAATGATCCGCTACATGGGCTACCAATGTGAGATGAGAGTCAAAGTCTGATGACAGAATCAGTAAATCGTCCAAGTAGACGAGAACATTTTCACGAAGATCGAAAGGAATGACTTTATCCATGAGGCGGCACATCGTTTGTGGAGCGTTGCATAGGCCGAACGGCATCACTGTGTACTGATAGAGAGGATGACCAGGTACAGTAAAAGCGGTCTTCTCTCTGGAATCAGTGCCTAGTGGGATCTGGCAGAATGCGTCTTTCAGGTCCAGTCTCGTGATGCAGTTTGCCGGAGGAAGTCGACTCGGAAGTGCGTCTATCTGCGGTAGCGGATAGGCGTCCTTACTCGTGACGGAGTTGACTTTCCTGGCGTCAAAACAAAGCAGAACCTTCCCAGGCTTCCTTACTAGAACAACTGGAGAGCTCCAAGGACTCTTGCTCTCCTCTATCACACCCAGTGATAGCATTCGCTCTAATTCAGCATCCATCAAACTTTATACTGCCGGCGATATTGGATAAAAGCGCTGGTTTACCGGGGCGGCGCCATTCGTTTCAATCTTGTGAGTGACCAACGATGTTTTTCCCAGGCCTAAAGAGGCGAAAGTGGAGAAAAGCTGTTTCGTGGCTTCCAGACGCTGTTGTTCCAGACTGGAAAGAATATGGCAATCGGTGTCAGAGGTAGCTGCTAGACTCGGATTCACTTCTGCAACTATACCCAGGACATCTGGAGCCAACCCAAACAGACGCCAGAAGTCTATTCCTAGATATAGTGCTTGAGCCCAGGAACCACGTAAAAACGCACGTTTTGGGTCTTACCACGGAAAGTGATATCCAAGTATACATGACCATACACAGTCGTCATGGCACCATTTGCTACTAGGACCTGTGTATGATACCTCTTCCATTCAACCTCTGCTTCTGCAAGCTTCTTTAGAGCTCCCTGGCCTAGAATACTGACAATGGCACCACTATCAAGTAATCCAGTCTCACTTCGCCCGAGCAGCTTTACTTCGGCATACGGTCGAATGTCTTCTGGCATCGACACGGAAATCTGCGCCAGTTTTTTCCTTTCCACTCGCAACCGTCGACAGTATTCCCGCCAACGAACGGTTGATCTTTTCTTTTTCAGTCTACTATCCAGTCAGGATATATAATTTGAGCTAACTCCGCTACTGAGGAGAAGATTCGGTCTCTTGCTGCCTTATATTTCTGCAGACGCGTATGATACGGCGTCAGCGGATGTAAAACAGGCTCACGCCCACTCGTCATATCAGAGCTTGGTGGCCGTTTTAAAACAGAAAGTCTCCTGCTCAGTAACCCTGTCAGCTAAAAGTGCTGTCGGTTTTATCGGGACATTGAAAATTAAAGACTCTTCTAAAGAAGTGTCTAATAAAGTAATGGGCTCCCCAGAATTAAAATTGGGAGCTTGATGATCTGCGGAGAAGTATATTAAGTTCTCCGTCTCTATCAATCGATATTTTGTACAGTCCGGTGGTTTGCCAATATCATCAGAATCACTGAATGATATCAGTGGACATTTCAGGGGTTCGTCGAGGTCTTCTAATGGAGCGGACCATCCTCCTTGTTCAATGTTTGAACTGGAGTGTTCGTTACGACTGGTGCTTGGGACGTTGACGCTGGTCGAGAACCGGTGTTGGGATTCCCGACTCGTCTCAAGTTTTTCTGTGCACAGTGTCCGCAGTTGGCTTTAAAAATGTTCTTGTGCCCGCATCCGTAGCAGAACACTTGCTGTCTTACTTGCAGGCAGTCCTGGTAATAGTGACCTTGCTGATCACAATTCCAGCATAATACTGGGTGTCTGGTCGCAATGGCAGACACGTCACATAAGTTGGGGTCACTGCTTGTTGCTACTGACAGTTCGGGGTTTAGAGTCTGGAAGTCGTCAATCTCGTGTACTCGTTCGTTCCGGTAAAGGTTCCAACTACCAGCTGTCGCAATTCGTAGCTGCGTGGGTTGAATTCGAGTAACGAGCGATCTTAACTGTCCTATCGTATCGGTAAAATGTAGGCATATCTTCTCCTGAATTTCAGGCAATAAATTAGATTTGACAATTTCCAAGAATTCTTGGTCTGGCATGGCGTTCTGCAACTGATAACGCAGCAACACTAAATGATGATGGTATTTGGCGAATAGTTCAACAGGCTTCTGCTTTCGCAACATCAGCTGCAAGCGGATTTTTAAATCGTCCTTGGGCACTCCCCATTCAATTGACAACCTAGTCCTGACAAATTCCCAGGTTGGAAAGGGATTATGTCTTAATATCGACAAGTACCAGTCCTTCGCTGGTCCTGCCAATAACGTGAGCATGTTTCTTACCAGGAGATCAAAATTTCCATCTAGAGCGGAGTGCGTGAGCGCTTTGATTCGAAAAATAAACTCATCTACGGACAGCTCGGAGTTATTTTCGTTGTATGTCAGGTTCCATCTTCTGATCGGACTGCCTGATGGTCGTTGTCCTACACTTGCAGGGATACGAATAGGTGGAACTGTTGGAGGTGGTCTAAAATTTGGTCTAGGCTGACCGCTAGGCTGACCACTAGGCTGACCAAAAGGTGATGACGGCCTGTTAAATGAATGCCTATGCGTGTCGTTGAAATCGTGCGGTGGTATCGGTTCACCCATAGAAGGAGGTTGCCGTGAAAAATCGATTGGTGGCATTGCAGCTGCTATTTGCTGCCTAACGCTACTTGTCAATTCAGTCCGTAATGCATTCAAGCTTTGCGCGAGGCCTTTTCGAACTAAGTCCTGCAGCTACATGCGCAGACCTGCCAGCAGGGCTTCAGTCGCTGCTGAGTTCTGTACACTGCCAGAAAGCAGTGGGCTATTTCGTCTCGAGTTTGGATGGGAAAAGGTCGTGGAATGCGGATTTAACATTCCAGGTGATAGAGATCCTCGACTAACTGGTGGGATCGTTAGAGGTGTTAAATCAAACACGGGGGCTGCCGTTCGGGGACTCTGACTAGAAGGCTTCGTGTGTGTCCTCTTAGGGATAGCACCTGTGTACTCAATAAAATCGTACGGAGTAAGCGGCTGTCTACAGTTCGGGCAGTTGGCTTGCTGTCCGATCCACGCCCGCAGACACACCTTGTGGAAGACATGTCTACAGATCGTTTCAACGGGCTTCCTCTTGCCTGACCAGTCTCCCTCCTGGCAGATGGAGCACTGGTCTGGCAACGGCATCGGTACACCAGTTGCTGGTGGTGGTGTTCGTGCGGTAGCCATTGTATATTCAGTCAAAGGTTACTAATTTCAAAAGTAACTTTTTCCAAATACTTCAGAAGAAATGCACAAAAGGTAAAAAAATTATCTTACTGTTAGTAAGTTAAGCGTTCAAAAAAAATTAATCGAGATCGGCGAAATTGCAATATAGGCGAAATTTCCCCATGGACATACAATATTCACCCTAAATCGTCGAAACCATAATAAGGGACGACGCTTAAATTCAAGCTCAATAACAAGAGACGTATTACTAAAATTGTTCGAAGCAAAATTACACTACAATCTACAGTATCAAAACGATTCCAATAGCGAAATTCAATTTAAAAAAAATCAGCAATCCAAAATCATACCAATTCTTTCGATTTGGACGTTCAAAAAAAAAAAAAATCAAAAGAAAGAAAAAAATATCATACTATTTCTCCCCCCACTTACATAAAAGTCTCCAGGTCGCTCTCTTTCAGGTCAAAAAAATATGGATACCGGCAAGCGACGTGAATGTGTGCATGAAAAAATGTATGAGTTCTCACCGAAAACTGGGAAGAGTCGGGTTGAAGAAGCTAGAGACTGAAAATGGTACTAGAGATTCTCCAGCCAAGCAGTTAGCAGTATGCCAACTCCTGATTACTGAAGGTCTCCAGCATCACTTCCATCCTCCAACAACTCTTTCCTTTCTCCTCACCCGATCGTCATATCTAGCGAACCTTCCAACTGGGCAGAGTCATGAATCTGGTCAACTAGTTAGCTGAAAGCCAAAAAGTCGTCTCACAGATTCACGACTCTGTCTAGCCAGTTGGCCAAAAAAGACATGTCTCCATGAGAGCTCACGCAAAAATTTAGTGCGAGGCCACCTACCATATCCATGACAGAAGGCCGGCGGGAAAGGTCCTTCAAAAAAATTTCAAAAAAATTCAACTGTTCAGACTTGAGGTTTGTCCAAAGTCAAACCTAAAGTCGAACTTACAATTGAAAACTTCCCAAAAAGAAATTACTCTACGTTATAAACTTTCAAAACTTTCAAAACTTTCAAAACTTTCAAAACATTACGTTACTTTAATCGTTACTAAAAATTCAAAATACCAAAAAACTTTACTTTACTTCCAACATTTTTTTATTAACAACACAATCAAACCTCAGGTCCACATGTATTCTCCACTGGATATGAGACTACCGAGTCAGACGATTTAACTACAAGCCAAATGTCCATATCTCAAGTAGCCTCAGTCCCCCCCAGTGTCAAACACTTTTGAACACCGAAGTTGACTGAGGTTGCCCCACGTTGGGGGCCATTTTTGTTATGGAACTATGTTGAGTGATTGGCTTGGACGTAAAGTCCACACTGCCAGCATGAGCTGACAGATCACTCGACGGACAGCGTTGACTGCAGGGCAGCACGCTAGTTCGCCTCAGCTATTGGCGGAAAGTGTGGGGAGGTTCCACGAAAAACCTGCCGCTGCCGTCTGCCATAAAAAAAAATGTTTGTGCCTATTAACTAAAAGCCGGCACACATTCGGTCCTGAAGGGATCCTTACGTCACCTACCCATATCCATGAGCGAAGGCGCAGATGGTCTGCCTTCTGTGCATGCCCCAGCCACCCATCTGACTCTGAGGGCAGATGTTTTCAGAGTCTCTTGTTGACCTGCAAAGAGAGACTAGTAACCCTAGAGATGACCTCCATACGAGAGAGAGGCTCCAGGAGAGTGACAGGAGAAAACAAAGACGTTTAGCGCACCATCACGTTATAAAATTCGTTATATTTCACAAAAAAATCATTTATAAACGCACACAACGTATACTACATCGCAAGTCCTGAAACTTACTGTATGAGAGTCTAATGACAAACTGACAAAGTATTCTAATCTTAGTTTCCATTAAAGCTTAACATAATGATTCATTTGGATAGGAAAGTTTAATCCGTTCATGGCAATACGCGTTCCTGTCCTCTTTTTTCTTTTTCTTATCATCAAGTTAACCATTATATTGCGATTAAGACTTCAATTTAGGTATTTGCTGATTCGTGAGAAATTAATTCAGTTCGTAATTCATTTGCTAGCTAATTTTTTTTTAAATGTTATATAAATCTTTATTGCTTTTACTCGATAAGTCAACTTCGCGTTCCTTAAAAGTTAGTATGAATATATATTGGTACATAACTATGCACCTAGCATTCTGTCGTGTCCCAAAAAATCAATCAAGAATCCATAGAAAATATCAAATTGTCAATTATCAACCGAAATGAATAAAACTCGCGAACTTCTTTAACACATTAATCCTTTATTACGACAACAAAACTGACCTATCTTAATATATAATTCACGCAACTCTAACCCGAACCGAACGGTAACTTGATCTCTAAACCAATTCGCGACTGAATACTTAACACTACGATGACTGATAATAAAATGGGCTAAGAACACTACAGGCACTCGACATTGGTCTTTTATGAACCTATACTCGGAAGTAAGCTTTCTTTGCTCACAACGCGAATGTAAACAAACGACAACAACCTTGTCGTTTGTTCTACCGGTTGCAGCACCTGAGTCGCTTAGTAGTAAGCAATCGCTTTACATAACAATTGCCATGCGAGGTTAATTATTATTGTAATCGTCGATTGCTCCACTAAGCGCTCGCAGCCAGCTGTTGGGCTAATCAGCAAAACAACCGACAGTTGCAGAGCAATACCATGCGAGGTTATTGTTTAGCAATTGCTGATTATTTCGATGTAATGCCTTTGGCTGCTGGAAGAATCTTCCGTATGTTCGGCCATCACAATTCCTTAAAGTTAGATTGAATATATATATGTGTATATACCTATGTACTTAGCATTCCTTAAAGTTAGAATGAAGATATATGTGTATATACCTATGTACTTAGCATTCCTTAAAGTTAGAATGAATATATAAATGGATATACCTATATAAATGTTCTATATGCAATGATAGTTCGCTATATGTGAACACATATATGTCTATGCTCGGTTCATCCGTATACTTTGAATACCTATGTAATTTTCGCAAAATATATAACTATTAAGTCTTTATATGATATGTTTTGTTCTTGTTCCGTTTTCCAATACCTTTTTTTCTCATTCAATTAATTTCTCTTTTACTTTCATAATTCATATATGCATAATTCTTTTTTTCTTTTATTATTTCCATACAGGAATAGGAGAGTTTATTTGGGTGGGCTATTCCCAACTTCTGTCTGTTCAGCTTGTGGACATCTCAGATGGGCCATATGCCGCCTTTCACTTTCCTGTATCTAATACACGGTCAAGTGGCCTGATTTTAAAGACCTGTGGGAATGTCTGTCAGGTGGATGTATTCCCTCTTTATCCGGTACATCCGCAGAAAAATCGGGCCAGTGCTGTATATCTTTACCTCACTTTAAGATGTACTCTCTATTTTTGAGATTCATTCCTTTCTGGACAGGCTCTTTCTATTTGGTATATGATTACCACTCGGTTATCTTAACTCGCACAACCTTTTGACAAATATGGCTGACAGTTTTCTTACTTGCTGACTATCAAACTCAAAAGTAAGTGGAAGCGCGCTTCTGTCTCAATTCGGTAGCGTTCGGTTAGTCAAGTCACGCCGTCCATATAGGACGTAACTTGCGGGTAGAGTGCTGCTGCTAGCTGTCATGTACCATACTGCTGCATGCAGTATGCTACGACCATAACAATAGGTAAATGTACCATGAATGTTGATTGCTGCTACTGTGGTGGTTATCCTTGTGTCAGCTTAAACTCCTCTTCACCTTGACATCAAGCTTTAGGTATAAGGATTAAAATTAAAAAAAAAACAAACAAACAAAAATGTAGACCACACATTTTGAGATATTCAAGGATAACGGACATATCCATTATCGTTGAAAACAAATTTTTATAAAAAGGACCTCGATTTGTTTTCTCAAAAACTTTAAGGATCCTGTATATAACTAACTCTTGTTTTGTGGATTAGCGATGCGTGCATTTAGAGATATAAATTTTTAAAGTTACACCTATCAAGCAAAATCTGCCACTTTTTCAAATTTGAAAATACCGTATCTCCGTCGTGAATGGATAAAAAAAATTTAAGCAAAGTACTATTAACAATTTAATCAACCTTTCTCTGAAATATCATCAAAATAGGAGATGGTCCATTGAGAACATTTGTCGATTTCCTCTGAAATGACCCTATTAAAAGGTTGCAAAATGCCAAAAAATCGTAGATAGTATAATACACAAATATAGTATAGTATAATATACATAATATTCCGATATCTAATATTAAAAGGTTCAAAAATGGCAATAAAACATAGAAAGAAAAAACTATATCGATATTCAACAACTTTTTATAGGGCAGTGAGAAAGGATAAAGAGGCAATTAAAAAAAATCTGACAAAAATTATGCATTTAGTGTTGACAAAAATACATCTTATATTAATAATAATGATATCAGTACACAGTTATTGGGGATTATGACAAAAACTGAAGGCATATAAATTTTCCTAGGATTGATTGCCCTCGGAGAACGGATGAAAGTTTCAGAACTGAAAATGACCCTGATCATCATAAAGAAATTACGCCCTTAATAAAATTACCGATTATTACTTTCCAATAGTTCCAGATATGTATAAAAATAGGTATGTAAGGCGAATGCATTCAGTATAAACTGTGTATTTGAAGACAATTTGAATGTTAAATATTTTCATACCTGTGAATTTTATTTAAAAATGATGATGAACTGTTTATGAAAATTCTTATGCACAAGTTAACATTCTGGTCAGTGAAATCATCTCACATAGGTACCTTGTAACTATTCGTATTGAATTTCACTTTATAGCATGATGATGATTAATTAAGATTAATTATGTTATGGTCGTAGCGTATTGCATATAGCAATATGCTACACGACGTACTGAAGCGTGTAGGCCGGCTGTGTCAAACACACAAAAATGAACGCACCCCGACCGAGAGAAATGCTTTTACTCTCAAGCTCATGTGACATGCGACGTGACAGTGGTGACAAAGAAGAAGAAGAAGACCATTAACATGTCATATTTAGTGAACAAGTGTGCATGGAAGAAATTCCAGGAATTATAATTATCGAAATTCCTCAACGACATCGGGCCCAGAAAGCTAATAATTCTGATTAAGTTTGGTAGAGTCACATCCAATAAATAAAATACTTTAGGAATTCCCAGAAAGCACCTGATAATCAAGAAGGAAATTAGAAAGGAAAAAAATAAAAAAGCCTCCAGTGGTTTTGCGTCGTGTCGAGAAGGGACTTGGGAAATTAGTGCCACCCAAAGTCAAATGGGAGGATGGGGCTGGCAAAGGAAGGTAGAACACCTACGCCTTCCACCTAGATACAGGTAAGTGACGTAAGGGTCCCTTCAGGACCGAGCGTGTGCTAGCTGTTCGTTTGTTGAAGGCACGATATCTCGTTTTGTATATGGTCCGTAACAGCGGCAGATTGTTTTGTGGAACCCCCCACACTCTCCGCCAATAGTCGAGGTGGACTAGCGTGCCGCCCTGTATACAACGCTGTTATCGGGTGATCGGTCAGCTCATGCTGGCAGTCTGGACTTAACGTCCGAAGTACATCACTCTCAATATAATTCCAGAACAAAATGGCACCCAACGTGGGGCCTCCTGAATTGGACCTCGGTGGTCTAAATGTAACATTTGCTGAGGATTGTGATTACTTCGAGATATGGGCATTTGGCTGTTAGCTAAATAGCCTGACCCGGTAATCGCATAATCAGTGGAAGTTATATGCGGACCTGGGTTTAATTGTTTGTTATTAGTTGCTTTTCTGTAGAGTAACGTAAAGTTTTTAAAGTTTTGATATTTTGATTTTTGATTGATTTTGTAACGATTGAAGTAAAGTAACGTTTTGAAGTTTTTGAAAGTTTATAAAGTAAAGTAACGTTTTGGAAGTTTTGAATTGTAAGTTCGACTTTAGGTTTGACTTCGGTCAAGCCTCAAGTCTGAACAGTTGATTTTTTTTTACAAATGTTTTTGGATGATCTTTCCCGCTGGCCTTCTGCCATGGAAATGGTGGGTGGCCTCACGAAATTTTTCGTTTGTGCTCTTGCGGAGACGTGTCTCTCTTGGCAAACTGGCTGGACAGAGTTATGAATCTGCGAGACGACTGTTTGGCTTCCAGCTAATTAGTTGACCAAATGCATGACCCTGCCCGGCTGAACCGGCTGGACATGATGATCCGGTGAGGAGAGGAGATGGAGTCATCGGAGGATGGGATTGATGCTGGAGACCTTCAGTAATCAGGAGTTGGCATGCTGCTAACTGCCTGGCTGAAGAATCTCTAGTAGCTTTCTCAGTCTTTGGTACCTCCGACTTTACTTTTCCCAGATTCTGCAAGGGCTCAGATTTTTTTTCAACGCACACACTCACGTCACTTGCTAGTATATCTGACCTGTAAGGAGGGAGAGCGACTTGAAGACCTCTTATGGTGAGTGTTAGCTTCGGGAAGTGAAGTGAAGTGAAACGCGGAATTGAACGGTTAGGAAGGGAATTTTTATACAAGGAGCGTGCTAATGTTTCCGAACTTTGGATTTTTATCGAGTCGAGAGGACTTTGCTAACTTTCCGAATCTTTGATTTTTTTTCACTTTATTGAAAACTTCTTCGAAAGTTTGGGGAGGTAATTTTATTTGAAATTTAGTATCTCGTCCAAACCTTCGACTTTAAATTAATCATCCTCGCGTTGTGAAGAGCCTGTTATCTCTTCCGAAGCTTCAAATCCTTTCGATTTTTTTTATATATCTATTCCAAACCCTTTGTTTGAAAATCTTTTGCCTGATTTACGACTGATTCTACAATGGCTACAGCGCGAACACCACCGCGAGCAACTGGGGTACGATGCTGTTGCCAGATCCGTGCTCTGTCTGTCTAGAGAGCGATTGGTCAGGACAGAGGAAGGCAGTGAAGACGGTCTGCGGACATGTGTTTCACAAAGCATGTCTGAAAACGTGGATTGGACAGCATTCAAACTGCCCGTTCTGCAGAGCCCATCTCACTCAGTATGATTTCCCGTCCCGAAGATGACAAAGCCTGTAAAGACTGTCAGTCACGATCCATTACCTTCCATGGCAACACTCGACTTCCCACCGTTGACAATTCCACCATCTAGTCGACGATCACTCTCTCCTGGAATGCCAGATATACATTCAAGGATTTTACCAATCCTAATTCGCGACGAAATAGCCCGCTGCCTTCTGGCAGTGGACATACCTCAGCAGCTACGGATGCGTTGATGGCAGGCTTGCGCCTACAAATACAAGACCTAGTACGCGAAGACCTCGAACAGAGCCTCGATGTATTGCGGACTGAGTTAATAACTAGTGTCCGACAACAGATCTCAGCAGCAATGCCGCCCATGGATTTTTCACGAACACCTCCTTCGATGGGTGACCCAAGACCACCTCAAGAATTTCACGACTCGCGTAGGCAGTCGTTAAATAGACCGCATTCAGCCTTTGGTCAGGCTATTGATCAGCCTAGACCAGATTTTGTCCCACCTCCACCACCACCACCTATTCGTAACCCTGCAGGCGTAGGACAGCGACGTTCTGGCAGTCCTATCCGCAGGTGGAATATATCGTATGGCGGTGACAGCTCACGGCTTACTGTCGACAAATTTGTGTTTCGAGAGGAAGCTTTGGCGTATTCGGCCTAAGAAGGAGATTTCGATCTTCTAGTAAGGCACATGACAACCTTACTTTCTGGACCAGCTATGGACTGGTACTGGTCTCTCCTGAGGCAAAATTCCACGCCTTCATGGGAGTATGTGAAAACAGCTCTATTAGCTGAATGGGGAGTACCGCAAGATGACCTTAAGGTCAAAGTCCAGCTGATGTTGCGCAAACAGAAAGCAGGGGAGTCATTTGCTACGTACCATCAACACCTGGTACAGTTGCGCGATCAACTGCAAAGTCCCTTGGCGGACGGAGAATTCCTAGAGATCGTAAAGTCAAATCTGCTTCCAGACATTCAGCAAAAGGTCTGCCTACATCCCACTAACATTATACATCAACTACGGAGTCTCGTGACTCAAATACAGGCGACGCAGCAGCGAATCGCTACAGCGAGCAGCTGGAATGCTTATCGCAGCCAAAGAGTCAGCGAGGTGAATGAGTTTCGTCCGACAGAGGCCGAACTGAATATGACACATGAACGCAGTGAAGAAGCAGTAGCACTAGCTGCTATTACCACCCCTCAGAATGTAACCTGCTGGAACTGTGACCAGGCCGGTCACTTTTATCAAGACTGCAGTCAGGAGAGACAAGCTGTGTTCTGCTATGGATGCGGACGCAAGAACATTTTCAAGCCCGATTGCAGCCACTGTCGACAGAAAACTTGAGACGGGTCGGGAATACCACCACCTCTTTCCGACCAATGTCGACGTCGCGAGCGACCACTGGAACGAACACTCCAGTTCAAGCCTTGAACAAGGAGGAAGGTCCGCTCCATTAGCAGACTTTGACGAATCCCTGAATTGTCCACTGATATCATTCAGTGATTCTGATGATATCAGTAAAACACCTGATAGTACGAACATTTCATTGAGGGAGACGGAGAATATGATAGACTTCTCCGCAGATCTTCAAGCTCCCATTTCCACTTCTGGGGAGCCCATGACATTATTAGACACTTCGTTGGAAGAGTCTTCAATTTCCGATATCCCGTTAACACCGACAGCACTGTTAGCTGGCAAAGTTACTGAGCAGGAGATTTGGTCTCCTGTCCTTTCTGTTTTAAGACGGCCACCACGCTCTGTTATGACGAGTGGGCGTGAGCCTGTTTTACATCCATTGACGCCGTATCATACGCGTCTGCAGAGATACAACACAGTAAGAGACCGAATCTTCTCCTCAGTGGCGGAGTTAGCCGAAATAATGTTTCCTGACTTGGGTATGAGACCGAAAAAGAAAAGATCTACCATTCGTTGGCGGGAATACTGTCGACGGATGAGGCTAGAGAGAAAAAAACTGGCACAGATTTCCGTGTCGATGCCAGATGACATTCGACCGTACGCCGAAGTAAAGCTGCTCGGGCGAACTGAGCCTGGACTACTTCATAGTGGTGCCACTGTCAGTATTCTAGGTCAGGGAGCTCTACACAAGCTTGCAGAAGCAGATGCCGGATGGAAGGAGTCTCGCACACAGGTCGAAGTAGCAAATGGTGCCATGACGACTGTGCATGGTCATGTGGACTTGGATGTCACTTTCCGTGATAAGACCCAAAACGTGCCTTTTTACGTGGTTCCTGGGTTCACACAGGCACTATATCTGGGAATAGACTTCTGGCGTCTATTTGGGTTGGCTCCAGATGTCCTGGGTATAGTCGCAGAAGTGAATCCAAGTGTAATAGCTACCTCTGATACCGACTGCCATATCCTTCCTAGTCTCGATCAACAACGCTTAGAAGCCACCAAACAGCTTTTCCCTTCTTTCGCCTCCTTAGACCTGGGAAAAACATCGGTGGTCACTCACAAGATTGAAACGAATGACGCGACCCCGATAAAACAGAGGTTTTATCCGATTTCACCGGCGGTACAAAGTTTGATGGATGGCGAATTAGAGCGAATGCTATCATTGGGTGTGATAGAGGAGAGCCAGAGTCCTTGGAGCTCTCCAGTTGTTCTGGTATGGAAGCCTGGAAAGGTTCGGCTTTGTTTTGACGCCAGGAAGGTCAACTCTGTTACGAAGAAGGATGCCTATCCGGTACCGCAGATAGACGGACTTCTGAGTCGACTTTCTCCGGCAAACTACATAACGAGCCTGGACCTGAAAGACGCATTCTGGCAGTCCCACTAGACACTGATTCCAGAGAGAAGACCGCTTTTACAGTGCCTGGTCATCCTCTCTATCAGTACACAGTAATGCCATTCGGCCTATGCAATGCTCCACAAACGATGTGCCGCCTCATGGATAAAGTCATTCCTTTCGATATTCGTGAGAACGTTCTAGTCTATCTAGACGATTTGTTAATTCTGTCATCAGACTTTGACTCGCATCTGAGGTTACTATCCCGCGTAGCGGATTGTTTGAGTAAGGCTGGCCTCACTATCAACGTCGAGAAGAGCAAGTTTTGTATCAAAGAGGCCAAATACTTGGGTTTTGTTGGCGGAAAGGGAGGTATGAGAACTGAGCCTGACAAAATTGCAGCTATAGTTGACTATCCGTCACCTAAAACTGTTCGGAAGGCCCGACGCCTACTAGGGATGGCGGGATGGTATAGACGGTTCATCCCGAACTACGCTGATTTGACTGCCTCCATTACAGACACCTTGAAAACGCTAGTCAGTTCAAATGGACACCTGAAGCCCAGACGTCTCTTGATCTTTTAAAGCAAAAACTTACCTCTGCTCCGTTGTTGGTGAGTCCAGACTTCACCAAACCATTCGTTATACAGTGCGATGCGAGCCAACAAGGTATTGGTGGAGTGCTGATTCAACTAGATGACGAGGGCCACGAGAAGCCAATAGCCTACGTCTCGAAAAAGTTGAACTCAGCACAAAGAAATTATACCGTCACAGAGGAAGAATGCTTAGCCGCAATCTTGAGCGTACAGAAATTCCGGCCCTTCATAGAACTCATGCCGTGTAAGATAGTGACTGATCATGCGAGCTTGAAATGTCTGATGTCTCAAAAGGACCTCAGCGGTAGACTTGCGCGGTGGAGTTTGAAGCTTCAGGGCTTCGACTTCACTATTGAGCACAGAAAAGGAAGCCTGAACGTTGTTCCTGATGCGCTGTCACGCATCCATTGTGACGGCCTGTCCACAAACGAGGATCCCGACCGGGAAGTTGACCTTAGTTCGCCATATTTCAACTCGTTGGAATATGAGGAACTGAGGCATAAGGTTAAAACGAGATCTGGTAAACTACCAAATCTTTGCTTCAGGGATGGCTTCGTTTATATTCGGACTGTTCCGAGAACAGGCGATCCGATTCAGGAGGAAGAGGCT
The DNA here is from genome assembly GCA_963930735.1 of Dioctria linearis. NCBI lineage: Eukaryota > Metazoa > Arthropoda > Insecta > Diptera > Asilidae > Dioctria > Dioctria linearis. Next base: position 162,194,077 of record OZ005742.1, on the reverse strand, counting down.
TGGAAGCTTTGGACTCCACGAGGGCTTGTCACCGACGTCATTTCAAGGGCTCATGATCCGCCACTGGCCTCACACGGAGGTATAAGGAAAACACTGGAACGTCTGCGAAGACACTTGTACTGGCCAAGAATGACAGTTGATGTCAGAAACTACGTAGGCGCCTGTGACGTATGTAAGGAAACGAAGGCTCTCAATACCATTCTTAGAACACCTATGAAAGTAAAGTCTGTGACAGAACGACCATGGCAAAAGCTGTATATCGAGTTTCTGGGTCCATATCCTCGGTCAGTGAAAGGAAACGTCTGCATTCTGATAGTTCTTGACCACTTTTCAAAATTTCCGATTCTCAAACCGATGAGAAAAGCATCTACACTCAATGTGTGCAATTCATTGAGACGGAAGTGTTCCACGTGTTCGGCGTCCCGGAAACGATCGTCTCTGACAATGGAGTACAGTTTTGCTCGACTCATTTTTCCAGATTGCTGGACAAGTATGGGGTGAAGCACTTGCGAACAGCAGTTTACTTGCTGCAAGCAAACGCCTCAGAGCGAGTAAACAGGTCTCTATTGTCAAGGGATTAGAGCGTATATTCGGAAGGAACATACGAAATGGGATGAGAAACTGAGCCAAATAGCTAGTTCCCTTAGGAGCTCTTTTCATCAAGCTACTGGTTTCTCTCCTTATCAAACACTTTTCGGTCAATAAATGATTGAACATGGCAGCTCCTATTCCATCTTGAGGAGCCTTGGAACTCTTAATGAGCCATTGAGAGTAGATGCTGAGGATAAAATGAGATTGGTCCGTGCGCGAGTGCAGGAAAACTTACAACACGCATTCGAACAGGGTTCACGAGCCTACAATCTCAGGGCGAAGCCTGTCGATTTCAAAGTGGGTCAAGAGGTATTTAGACGAAATTTTGCCCAGAGCAATTTCCAACAGCAGACTAGTGCTAAATTGGGACGGGAATTTGTTAAATTTCGGGTTAGGGCCAAGAAAGGAAACGCTTATTAAGTGCTTGAAGATCTGCAGGGGAAACTGTTAGGAGTCTATCACGCCAAAAACATCAGGCAGTGATCATCAGTCTGGAAACGTCGTCTATCTATTGTCACGTTTATTTCTGGTAGCCCTAAGAAGGCATCCAGCCAGCTTCACTGGTAAACTATAGGATATCGCGAAGCCCTCATATTGCCCCGTCAATGGTGGGTGATATACCTGTTGGAATCCATTCCCGTATTCGGCTGTCAGCATGTCACTACTTCGACGACGCCTTGGAGGCACACCCTTGAATAATCGCGGTCTGAGGTCCGGGTGAGATGTTGCGCCAGGAAAGCTTAGCTATCAGTTCTTCAGGTTGCTGATCGCAAGGCTTCCTCAGCATTTCGGTGAGGGAGGGCAGAGAGACAAAGACCGGCTGGATTTTTTTGGGTTACCAGCTTGTCGATGTGGCTTTGGCTGCACACACGGAGAGAGATGTCGAAGTCTGATCAAAGACTGACGATACTTCAGGGACGTGTCCTCGATGCGTCATCGGTCAAGTAGAGCAACGGAGTAGAGTCCGAGTGATGAGGAATACGCATTGGGTCTTGGGTCGAAACACACATTGAGCGCCCGCAGCGATGAGGCCTATGTTTAAGACCGGCTAGCTCAGTCGACCATTTTTCAGCGTTGTCTGAACCAAGGGTGGCCCAGACCACTCTGCCCTGTTATGGTCGTAGCGTATTGCATATAGCAATATGCTACACGACGTACTGAAGCGTGTAGGCCGGCTGCATCATACACACAAAAATTGAACGCACCCCGACCGAGAGAAATGCGTTTACTCTCAAGCTCGTGTGACATGCGACGTGACAGTGGTAACAAAGAAGAAGAAGAAGACCATTAAGATGTCATATTTAGTGAACAAGTGTGCATGGAAGAAATTTCAGGAATTATAATTATCGAAATTCCTCAACGACATCGGGCCCAGAAAGGCAATAATTTTGATAAAGTTTGGTAGAGTCACATCCAATAAATAAAATACTTTAGGAATTCCCAGAAAGCACCTGATAATCAAGAAGGAAATTGGAAAAGAAAAAAATAAAAAAGCCTCCAGTGGTTTTGCGTCGTGTCGAGAAGGGACTTGGGAAATTAGTGCCAACCAAAGTCAAACGGGAGGATGGGGCTGGCAAAGGAAGGTAGAACACCTACGCCTTCCACCTAGATACAGGTAAGTGACGTAAGGGTCCCTTCAGGACCGAGTGTGTGCTAGCTGTTCGTTTGTTGAAGGCACGATATCTCGTTTTGTATATGGTCAGTAACAGCGGCAGGTTGTTTTGTGGAACCCCCCACACTCTCCGCCAATAGTCGAGGTGGACTAGCGTGCCGCCCTGTATACAACGCTGTTATCGGGTGATCTGTCAGCTCATGCTGGCAGTCTGGACTTAACGTCCGAAGTACATCACTCTCAACATAATTTCATAACAATTATGTATTAATTAAATATATTACTGCTACAAAATCGTTATTATGTTAATACATTTATGGCGTAAAAAAACTATTTTTGTTTCTGTTTACATTTTCACTTGAACTTGAAAGTACATCTGTTTACCTTATTGAACTTCACTATGGTAAAAGCTTTATAAAAACCATCCAAAATATTCAAAACTTTTATTTTATGCACAATTTTAGTAATTTATTGCCAAATTTATTAAGATATCAAAGATTTTCTTATTTTATTTTTCTATATACATATAGATTACTGTAGACACAGTGACGCCACCACAATTTTCATTCCAGGCAAAATGATGGAACGTGGTTCGTACCGAGAATCCCATATTTTCTATATACCTTGTGGCTTTACTTCATTATCATGTTGGTGTTACTGCAGCTTCAGCTGCAGAATTATAATTTGTCTAATATCAGCAACAACTTCATGTGTAGCTTAGGTAAACTATTTTTTTCAATTAGCGAAGAATCCAGGGACCAACAAACGATTTTATTGATAAAAACGAGTCCAACAAACGATTACGCATTGATTGCGCTGGTTATAAATTAAATTAAATTAAAAATACGAATTTTCATTGTAGGAGATTCAGCGTATCCTATAAAGCCTTGCCTTCTAAAAAACTTTTCTTACAGTTGCAGCAAGAAAACAAGAATCTTTCAATGTTCATTGTAACAAGGCAAGAATAGTTGTGGAAAATGTTTATAAAAGATTTAAAGGACGCTGGAGAAAATTAAGTACACGAATTTGTATGGATTATTGCTTTGTACCAAAAATTGTAACCACCTGTTGTGTCTTGCATAATGAAACACAAGATGTATTTTCCTGGGTCCAGAAAGTAGCAGAAACTGAAGTAAATTTTCCACAGCCCGCTCAGCAAAAGCTAATCGAAAGAAAAACTCGCGAACTATACGTCAGACATATTATTGAATTATTTAATGAAGAATTTCCCTAAACTTAAACATGAAAATTGAATTAAATCAAAAATCTTTTTTTTTTACATAAATATTTTATTCAAACCCTCATTTGAATTTTTGAAATAAATCAGTATTTTATACAAAAGCTGAACGAAAATATTCATCAATTACTTCATTGATTAAATGTTTTTAATCCTTGCAGTTTTTTTTTACTCCTTCCTCCTTTTCGTCATATATTACATCTTCTTTATTATTAATTAGAGCAAAAAACCATTAACTGGATTCTACAAAAAGTTTTCTTGTTTCATTCACCATTTCTCGCAATAATTCTTTTCAATGCTTTTTCTGCAAATTGTGCTTATATTCTATTAGCTTGCTATGGTCGTAGCGTACTGCATATAGCAATATGTTACACGGAGAATTACTGCAGCACGTATGCCGGCCGGCTGCCTTACCGACAGCCCGCACGCCCAATCTCGAAGAATTCTGGCCTTCTGGTGGAAAAAAAGAAGACAATCGATCTGTCTTGTCAAACCGAGAAATTACTTTCTAAAACATCGGCGAATAATTTAACCCCGCACGTAAGTTTAGAAAATTTTTTATTATTTCTAATAACCAAATTTCAATGGATAAAATATTTTTCTAGTAACAATAAAGTAATCCGCCACCTTTTCGTCCAGCAAAAAAGAACACTCCGTCATTTGGGTTTAAATGCGTTGTACATATACAGATCCGCAAAATAAATTGCAGTATCGTAATGCTGAAGAATTATAACTACGGAATTTACCGATATATTTAACTGCGGCTATTTGGCATTACGTGGAGCAAATAGCAATTGTCGGCTAAGTTCTGAAAAATAGATTTGGTGCGATTACCAAGAAGTCGCAGAAAACAGATACCATATAAACGTGTCGTCAATCCGTCGACTCTTCAAATGCAAAGAGCATTTATTTGTAAGCCCCAGCCTCGTGCCCCAGCCACCCATCTGACTCTGAGGGCAGATGTTTTCAGAGTCCCTTGTTGACCTGCAAAGAGAGACTAGTAACCCTAGAGGACCTTCAGACGAGAGAGAGGCTCCAGGAGAGTGACAGGAGAAAAACAAAGACGTTTAGCGCACCATCACGTTATAAAATTCGTTATATTTCACAAAAAAATCATTTATAAACGCACACAACGTATACTACATCGCAAGTCCTGAAACTTACTGTGTGAGAGTCTAATGACAAACTGACAAAGTATTCTAATCTTGGTTTCCATTAAAGCTTAACATAATGATTCATTTGGATAGGAAAGTTTAATCCGTTCATGGCAATACGCGAAGTTCCTGTCCCCTTTTTTCTTTTTCTTATCATCAAGTTAACCAGTATATTGCGATTAAGACTTCAATTTAGGTATTTGCTGATTCGTGAGAAATTAATTCAATTCGTAATTCATTTGCTAGCTAATTTCTTTTTTTAAATGTTATATAAATCTTTATTGCGTTTACTCGATAAGTCAACTTCGCGTTCCTTAAAGGTTAGTATGAATATATATTGGTACATACCTATGCACCTAGCATTCTGTCGTGTCCCAAAAAATCAATCAAGAATCCATAGAAAATATCAAATTATCAATTATCAGCCGAAATGAATTAAACTCGCGAACTTCTTTAACACATTAATTCTCTAACCCGAACCGAACGGTAACTTGATCTCTAAAACAACTCGCGACTGAATACTTAACACTACGATGACTGATAATAAAACGGGCTAAGGACACTACAGGCACTCGACAGACCAGTCATTGGTCTTTTATGAACCTATACTCGGAAGTAAGCTTTCTTTGCTCACAACGCGAATGTAAACAAACGACAACAACCTTGTCGTTTGTTCTACCGGTTGCAGCACCTGAGTCGCTTAGTAGTAAGCAATCGCTTAACATAACAATTACCATGCGAGGTTAATTATTATTGTAATCGTCGATTGCTCCACTAAGCGCTCATCGCAGCCAGCTGTTGGGCTAATCAGCAAAACAACCGACAGTTGCAGAACAATACCATGCGAGGTTATTGTTTAGCAATTGCTGATTATTTCGCTGTAATGCCTTTGGCTGCTGGAAGAATCTTCCCTATGTTGGGACATCACAATTCCTTAAAGTTAGAATGTATATAGATATGTATATATACCTATGTACTTAGCATTCCTTAAAGTTAGAATGAATATATATGTGTATATACCTATGTACTTACTTAGCATTCCTTAAAGTTAGAATGAAATGGATATACCTATATAAATGTTCTATATGCAATGATAGTTCGCTATATGTGTACACATATATGTCTATGCTCGGTTCATCCGTATACTTTGAATATCTATTTAATTTTCGCTTTCTCTTTTTCTCTGATACCACCTGAGCGCGTTATATAATAATCCAAATTATTTTGTTTAGTGACTAATATTAAACATATGAGGTTTTAAGGCGTGCAGCAGTTATTAAGTATGTATTTTAGTTAATAAGGGAATTGTTACCCTCAATATCTTATTGACGTGAAAAGTTTAATTTAAATCACATACAAAAGAATGCAAAAATATATAACTATTAAGTCTTTATAGGATTGTTTTTTGTTCTTGTTCCGTTTTCCAATACCTTTTTTTCTCATTCAATTAATTTCTCTTTTACTTTCATATTTCATATATGCATAATTCTTTTTTTCTTTTTTTATTTTCTTACAGGAATAGGAGAGTTTATTTTGGTGGGCTATTCCCCAATTCTGTCTGTCCAGCTTGTGGAAATCTCAGATGGGCCGTGTTCCGCCTTTATCTTTCCTGTATCTAATAAACGGTCAAGTGCCCTGATTTTAAAGACCTGTGGGAATGTCGGTCAGGTTTATGTATTCCCTCTTTATCCGGTACATCCGCAGAAAAATCGGGCCAGTGCTGTATATCTTTACCTCACTTTAAGATGTACTCTCTATTTTTGAGATTCATTCCTTTCTTGGACAGGCTATTTCTATTTGGTATATGATTACCACTCGGTTATCTTAACTCGCACAACCTTTTGACAAATATGGCTGACAGTTTTCTTACTTGCTGACTATCAAACTCAAAAGTAAGTGGAAGCGCGCTTCTATCTCAATTCGGTAGCGTTCGGTTTGTCAAGTCACGCCGTCCATATAGGACGTAACTCTTGTTTCGTGAATTTGCGATGCGTACATTTAGAGATATAAATTTTTAAAGTTACACCTACCAAGCAAAATCTGCCACTTTATCAAATTTTAAAATACCGTATCTCCGTCGTGAATGGATAAAAAATTTTTAAACAAAGTACTATTAACAATTTAATCAACCTTTCTCTGAAATATCATCAAAATAGGAGATGGTCCATTGAGAACATTTGTCGATTTCCTCTGAAATGACCCTATTAAAAGGTTGCAAAATGCCAAAAAATCGTAGATAGTATAATACACAAGTATAGTATAGTATAATATACACAAGATTCCGATATCTAATATTAAAAGTTTCAAAAATGCCAATAAAACATAGAAAGAAAAAAACTATATCGATATTCAACAACTTTTTATAGGGCAGTGAGAAAGTATAAAGAGGCAATTAAAAAAAATCTAACAAAAATTATGCATTTAGTGTTGACAAAAATACATGTTATATTATTAATAATGATATTAGTACTTATGACAGGAATAAAAGTATTAAATGCACAGTTATTGGGGATTATGACAAAAACGGAAGGCATATAAATTTTCCTAGGGTTGATTGCCCTCGGAGAACGGATGAAAGTTTGAGAACTGAAAATGAGCCTGATCATCATAAAGAAATTACGCCCTTAATAAAATTACAGATTATATCTCTCCAATAGTTCCAGATATGAATAAAATTTGGTATATAAGGCGAATGCATTCAGTATAAACTTTCAAATACACAGTTTATACTGAATGCATTCGCCTTACATATTTACAATTTGAATGTTAAATATTTTCATACCTGTGAATTTTATTTAAAAATGATGATGAACTGTTTATGAAAATTCTTATGCACAATTTAACATCCTGGTCAGTGAAATCATCTCACATAGGTACGTTGTAACTATTCGTATTGAATTTTACTTTATAGCATGATGATGATTAATTAAGATTAATTATGTATTCATTAAATATATTACTGCTACAAAATCGTTATTATGTTAATACATTTATGGCTAATCTCCTTTCAGACATTCAGCAGAAAATCTGTTTAGATCCCACTAATACCATCCACCAACTACGGAGTCTCGTGACTCAAATACAGGCTACACAGCAACGAAACGCGACAGCGTGCAGCCGTAATGCCAATGCCTATCGCAGCCCAAGAGTCAGCGAGGTGGATGAGTGCCATCCAACAGATGCCAAACAGCACAGATCACCTGAACGCAGTGAGGAAGCCGTCCTACTATCTGCCCTAACAACATCTCAGAACGTTAGCTGCTGCAATTGTGACCAGTCCGGTCACTCTTACCAAGACTGCCGGCAGGAAACACAAGTCGTGTTCTGCTATGTATGCGGACGCAAAAATATCTTCAAGCCCGACTGCAGCCATTGTCGAAGAATCTTCTCCCTCAGTGGCGGAGTTAGCTGACATCATGTATCCTGACCTGGATGTTAGACCAAGAAAGAAAGATCTACCTTTCATTGGCGGGAATACTGTCGACGGATGAGACTGGAAAGAAAAAAATTGGCACAGATTTCCCTGTCGATGCCAGACGACATTCGACCGTATGCCGTAGTAAGACTACTCGGGCGAACTGAGACTGGATGACTTGATAGTGGTGCCACTGTCAGTATTCTAGGCCAGGGAGTTCGAGAGAAGCTGCGGAAGCAGAGGTTGAATGGAAAAGGTATCGGACACAGGTAGGGGCGGATTTGATCACTTGGCCGCCCTAGGCCTATGGAAGATTGCCGCCCCCCTACTCCCTCTAAAACACGAAAAATTGAATGATCTATATCCAGTGAAGGGACCCCAGGCTAGAATTAGCGGAGTAGGCTGCCTCATAAATCGGAGTAGATTTGAAAAAAATGGAGTAGAATTAAAAATAACACTTTCCAACGAATTATTTTATTTAAAAAAACGAAAAAGTATAAAAATGTAATGAAATACCCACAACTACAAGAAAAAATCAAAAATCATTCAAACATTTTGCCGCCCCCTAAATCTGCCGCCCTAGGCCCGGGCCTACTCGGCCTATAGGGAAATCCGCCCCTGGACACAGGTACAAGTGTTTAATTTTGCTAATATATGTTTGTATCTACTATGTAACTCGCTAAGATGTGCACAACGCTCAGCGTGGTTTTGGTACGGGTGCTCAAATAAATAAATGTTCATGTTTATGTTATGTTTAAGTAGCGAATGGTGTCATGACGACTGTGCATAGTTATGTGAACTTGGACATCACTTTCCGTGGTAAGATCAAAAACGTGCGTTTTTACGTGGTTCCAGGGCTCACACAGGCACTATATCTAGGAATAAACTTCTGGCGTCTACTTGGGTTGGCTCCACATGTCCTAGGTATAGTCGCAGAAGTAACACGAAGTTTACTAACTACTCCTGACACCGACTGCCATGCTCTTTCCGTAATAGATCGACAGCGTTTAGAAGCTACTAAACAGCTTTCACGTCCTCCGCCTCTTTAGGCTTAGGACAAACATCTCTTGTGAGTCACAGGATTGAATCGAATGACGCGACTCCGATAAAACAGAGGTTTTATCCGATTTCACCGGCAGTACAGAGTTTGATGGATGCGGAATTGCGACGAATGCTATCGCTGGGCGTGAGGGAGGCGAGCCAGAGTCCTTGGAGCTCTCTAGTTGTACTAGTGCGGAAGCCTGGAAAGGTTCGGCTTTGTTTTGACGCCAGGTAATTCAACTCCGTTACGAAGAAGGACGCCTATCCGCTACCGCAGATAGAAGCGCTTCTGAGTCGGCTTCCTCCGGCAAATTGCATTACAAACCTGAACCTGAAAGACGCATTCTGGCAGATCCCACTATACGCTGATTCCAGAGAGAAGACCGCATTTACAGTACCTGGTCATCCTCTCTATCAGTATATCCTGATGTCAGTCGGCCTTTCCAATGCTCCACAAACTATGTGCCGCCTCATGGATTGGGTCATTCCTTTCGATCTTCGTGAAAATGTTCTCGTCTTCTTGGACGATTTACTGATTACTTACCTTACTCTTACCTCTGCTCCGTTGTTAGTGAGCCCAGTGCGATGCGAGCCAACAAGCTATTGGTGGAGTGCTGCTTCAACTAGATGACGATGGCCACGAGAAGCCAATAGCCTACGTCTAGAAAAAGTTGAACTCAGCACAACGAAATTACACCGTCTCAGAGCAAGAATGTTTAGCTGCATTCTTAAGTGTACAGAAGTTGCGGCCCTTCATAGAACTTATGCCGTTTAAGATAGTGACTGATCATGCGAGCTTGAAATGGCTGATGTCCCAAAAGGACCTCAGCGGTAGACTTGCTCGGTGGAGCTTGAAGCTTCACGGTTTCGACTTCACCATTGAGCACCGAAACGGAAGTCTGAATGTCGTCCCTGATGCGCTGTCACGCATTGATTGCGAAGCCTGTCCACAAACGAAGATCCTGGCCCGGAAGCTGACTTTAGTTCGCCATATTTCAACTCGTTGGAATATGAGGAACTGAGGCATAAAGTTAAAGCGACTTCGGGCAAACTACCAGATCTTTGCATGAGGGATGGCTTCGTGTAAATTCGCACTATTCCGAGAACATGCGATCCGATTAAGGAAGAAGAAGCTTGGAGGCTTTGGATTCAACGAGGGCTTGTCTCCGACGTTGTTTCAAGAGCGCATGATCTGCCACTGGCTTCTCACGGAGGTATAGGGAAAACACTGGAACGTCTGCATTTGTACTGGCCACAAATGACAGTTGATGTCAGAAACTACGTAGGCGCCTGTGAGGTGTGTAAAGAGATCAAAACCCCCAATACCATTCTTAGACCACCAATGAGAATCCAGTCTGTGACAGAAAGACCCTGGCAAAAGTTGTTGTACTGCCCGTAGTCAGAGCGTACATGCAATAAATGAAAGGTGTAGTGAAATTTATGCCACTGGCATAAAGCTAGTGGTTTTTATCTGTTTATTCACTGCACTAAATGTTTCAAGTTCAATAAATACTAAAACTTGAGAACTCCAAGATATATATATATATATTGTAATATAAAAAGCTGAAACCAATGTTTATTAAATGATTAATATATAAATTTGATTTACACAACTGTAGCAATTGACTTGTACTCACCTGATCGATATATAGCAGCTGATTTACTTGACCTTTTATTTGACTGAGGTGTGGGATGAGGATATTCTTTATTGCAGTCGATACCCGCAATAAAGTGGATTTGTTAGGAATTGTCTTATTACAGTCGAAACCCGCAATAAAACTCTTTATTACAGTCGATACCCACAATAAACTGTTTTGTGTTAGTGATTTTCTTACTACAGTCGAGACCCGCAGCAAGAATCTGTATTACAGTCGAGACCCGCAATAAAGTGTTTGTGTTAGTAATTGTCTTACTACAGTCGATACCCGCAGTAAGATTCTTTATTACAGTCGATACCCGCAATAAAGTGGTGTTGTTAGTAATTGTATTATTACAGTCGAGACCCGCAATAAGGCTCTTTATTACAGTCCAGACCCGCAATAAAGTGTTTGTGTTAGTAATTGTCTTACTACAGTCCATACCCGCAGTAAGACTCTTTATTACAGTCGATACCCGCAATAAAGTGGTTTTGTTAGTAATTGTCTTATTACAGTCGAGACCCGCAATAAGACTCTTTATTACAGTCGAGACCCGCAATAAAGTTTTTGTGTTAGTAATTGTCTTACTACAGTCGATACCCGCAGGAAGACTCTTTATTACAGTCGATACCCGCAATAAAGTGGTTTTGTTAGTAATTGTATTATTACAGTCGAGACCCGCAATAAGACTCTTTATTACAGTCGAGACCCGCAATAAAGTGGTGTAAGTTAGTAGATTTCTTATTACAGTCGAGATCCGCAATAAGAAACTTTATTACAGTCGAGGCCCGCAATAAAGTTCTTTGTTAAGAATATTTTATTTTAGCTGTCAATTAAACCAAGTATTTAATTTAGTAATAAAATACACACTAGGAAAAATCACTAGGAAAGAACACAAAGGAATACAATCGCCAAGTTAATCACTGCACTGCTAAATCACAAAAGAGATCGAATCAAGTCAAACTGCTGTTTATATAGCCAGAGTTTGCGCACGGCACCAAAGAACGGTAGTCAACGGCGCGTGGCAACAATATTGGCATAGTAACAACTTGCATAGCAACAATAACCTGACCTAGCAACTGCACTTCATCATTGAGTCATAAAGTGTTACCATTTTAGTTATTATTGTTAACAAGCTGCACTCAACTTAACACTATATGAAATATTTTGCGTAAATTCAATTTTTTTTCGAATCCAGTGTAAATTAAATATCAATAAATAAAAAGAAAACTTTCGTCTTTGTTTAATTAGAACGTTTACTTACCCGGAATAATTTGTAAATTCCTAAAACCAATACCTTCAGCTGACTTAGACGTAGCTAGAAGCAGCCCACACGATTTGCTGCACATCCCAATATTCTGCTGCGCAGTAATTTCTCGTATATTGGCGGAACGTGGTTCGTAATGAGAATTCTTGTATCTCGATGCCATGGCGGCCATACTTGTTGCTGTTCAGCTGACTTGAGTTGACAGCAGCAATTGTTAGAAAAGCATAGAATAGAAAAGCTGTTTATTTTCAACCCCGGCCACGACGCTGGGTACTAAGATGTTACAAAGATTTACATTGAACGAGTCTTAACCCAAATAAATGTCAAGATTGTACGAAAGCATACAGACAAAGATTTTAGTTGTACCAAGACACAATGAATATAGGTGCCCCCGAACAAGACCAAAACAATTATGCTGAACCAAACAAACGAGATATATGTTGATGTTTTGCTGGACTTATTTGTATTAGGTAAGATGTTTATAATTTAAAGTAAGGTTTGATGCTTTGTGGTTCCTTTTTTCTCTTTTCAGGTTGGAGACACTGAAGTAAAACAAAAAAATTTATTCATTTGTTTGAGTGCCCGTGCCAAAGGCACGCCGAGCGCTGGGCACATCATAGCGAGCTACATGGTAGATACATACTGTAGCAAGACAAGTCAGGAGCCCAATCCTGAACAGTTGTACATCCATATCCTCGGTCAGTGAAAGATAATGTCTGCATCTTAATAGTTCTTGACCACTTTTCAAAGTTCCCGATTCTCAAACCTATGAGAAAAGCATCTACACTCAATGTGTGCCAATTCATCGAAACGGAAGTGTTCCATGTATTCGAAGTCCCGGAAGCGATAGTCTCTGACAATGGAGTCCAGTTTTGCTCGGCACAGTTCACCAGATTACTGGACAAATATGGGGTGAAGCACTTGCGAACGGTAGTTTACTCGCCGCAAGCAAACGCCTCCGAGCAAGTAAACAGGTTTCTACTGTCAGGGATTAGAGCATACATCCGGAAGGAACATACGAAGTGGGATGAGAAGCTGAGCCAGAGAGCTAGTTCCCTCAGGAGCCCTTTCCACCAAGCAACTGGTTTCTCTCCTTATCGAACACTTTTTGGACAGCAAATGATTGAACATGGCAGCTCCTATTCCATCTTGAGGAGCCTTGGGACTCTTAATGAGATTGATCCGTGCGAGAGTGTAGGAGAACTTACACAATGCGTTCGAATAGGGTTCAAGAGCCTATAATCTCAGGGCGAAGCCTGTTGATTTCAGAGTGGGTCAAGAGGTATTCAGATGGAATTTTGCCCAAAGCAACTTCCAACAGCAGACTAGTGCTAAACTGGGACGAAAATTTGTTAAGTGTCGGGTTAAAGCTAAGAAAGGAAACTCCTTATACGAGCTTGAGGATCTGCAGGGGAAACCCTTAGGAGTCTGTCACGCCAAAGACATCAGGCAGTGATAACCATTCTAGAAGCGTCATCTATCTACAGTCACGTTTATTCCTGGTAGCCCTAAGAAGGTATCCAGCAAGCTCCACTGGTAAACTAAAGGATTTCGCGCAGCCCTTCTATTGCCCCGTCAATGGTGGGTGATATACCTATTGGAATTCAACCTCGTCAACACACCTCTACCTCTGATGAGTAGATAAACTTTTTATAGTCCCTTTCGGATCGGCCTCATTAGGAGGGTTCTTCTTTGCCTGTCCGTCTACAACGCCTTGGGGACACCCCCTTGAACAATCGCCGGTCGGAGATCAGAGAGAGATGTTGTGCCAGGAGAGCTTAGCGATCAGTTGGTTAGGCTACTGATCGCGAGGTTTTCTCAGCATCTCTGTGAAGGAAGGCAGAGAGGCCTCGACTGGCTGGATTTTTTAGGTTACCAGCTTGTCGATGTACCTTTGGTTTCCAACACGGAGAAGAATGTCGCGTTCTGATCGAAGACTGACAGGACGTCAGGGATGTGTCCTCGATGCGTCATCGGTCAAGTAGGACCAGCAGTCGTAGTCGAGTACGAGTAATGAGGAATGCGCATTGGGTCGTGGGTCGAGACACACATTGGGCGTCCGGAGCGATGTGGCCTATGTTTAAGACCGGCTAGCTCAGTCGACCATTTTTCAGCGTTGTCTGAACCACGGGTGGTCTAGACCACTCTGCCCTGTTATGGTCGTAGCGCACTGCATATAGCAATATGTTACACGGAGAATTACTGCAGCACGTATGCCGGCCGGCTGCCTTACCGACAGTCCTCACGCCCAATCTCGAAGAAATCTGGCCTGCTGGTGGAAAAGAAGAAGACAATCGATCTGTCTTGTCAAACCGTGAAATCCAAAAAGACGTCAAAACAGGAGCTCACGAGAAATTACTTTCTAAGACATCGTCGAATAATTTAACCCCGCACGTAAGTTTACAAAATTTTTTTATCATTCTTAATAACAAAATTTCAAGGATAGAATATTTTTCTAGTAACAATAAAGTAATCCGCCACCTTTTCGCCCAGCAAAAAAGAACATTCCGTCATTTGGGTTTAAATGCGTTGTACATATACAGATCCGCAAAATAAATTGCAGTATCGTAATGCTGAAGAATTATAACTACGGAATTTACCGATGTATTTAACTGCGTCTATTTGGCATTACGTGGAACAAATAGCAATTGTCAGCTAAGTTCTGAAGAATAGATTTCGTGCGATTACAAAGAAGTCGCAGAAAACAGATACCATATAAACGTGTCGTCAATCCGTCGACTCTTCAAATGCAAACAGCATTTATTTGTAAGCCCCTGCTTAAAACAATGTACAACGCTGGACATTTCGATACATATTCGATTATTACTTATGAGAGCAATGTTGGACAGCATCCCGTCCTTATAGACCAATAAAACGGGTACCCCACCGAATTGGGATGCTATTACAGTATGAGTGAGACTGATCGGACAAACGAAAATGTTATGGGAGACCAGCATTTGATTAAATTGCATGCAGTTTCTTAGATATGGTAAAATCTAAAAGATACGCAAGATTGTGCAGTAACTGACAGGTCAGTGGGTGCAGTACCAACTTAAACTCTTCCAGTCAACCGTTTTGCAGATTGTGTTTGGTATGTACGTAAAGAGTTTAGATTATAATATATATATATAATTAGAAAAAAGGGATAAGAATTGAAATTAGTTTCCCTATCAATGAAATAAGTAAATAGATAAGAACGCAATGAGAAAATGTTGTAGGCTATAGTTGCCCTAAATTTTATCCAAAAAAATAAAATTTTATTAACTAATTTTTAAGATAGTTATTTGAAAGTCAGCCTGGATAATTTGCAAATAATGCTTTGTACGTAGTTGAAATAAGGTAATTTTTACAACCGTAACTGTGACGCGTAGGTAGGGTATATTAATTTGCATAAATTTATTATTCGTTTTTTTTGCTAACAGTACATAACTGCTTTTAAACGATAACGTTTTCGAACTTAATTGATACGCTCTGCTTAACTTGACATAAGATTTGTGTGGTAAATAGGACTGCATGTAAGAAGAGAGCAGATATAAGCTTGAATACTAAGCCACCGTAGTCACATAGTATTTTAACTTTTGGTTAATGTTTTCCGTCGAAAGGGAAAATGTAATGCATTATTTCTGTCAAAGTAATACAATTTCTGGCCAAAAATTTTAAATAGGTACCTAATACATATATCTGCTTGCCAATATAACTGAAATTAATTTTTCCCAATAAATGGGTTAATATAAAAACAAACAATTTTATTTTATTTATAAAATTTTAATAAAAATTGAAAATATTACATTTTAGATTCCTATAAGCTGCTTTGAAGCTTCAGTCAATGTAGAAATTTAAACAAATCGTCATCACCGTCATGACAATAAACGATATAAAATAATTAGATCAACCTATACCTTCAATTCATAATAATTTCATTAGAATTAACTTTAATTTAACATTTATTTGTTAGAATGAATCCATGATTAGGTGTATATTTTTTTTGAAAATGTCTTATGTCCTGAACAAGAATCATAGTCTAGAGATTGCAATTATAACGTAAAAATGAAGTGCTGAACGCTTTTATTTCTCCTTTCACTTTCCCGGAGCCCTCTCACATGAAGGTCGTCTGTCAGTTCATGCTGGCAGTCTGGACTTCACGTCCAAGCCAATCACTCAATATAGTTTCATAACAAAAATGGCGTCCAACGTGGGGCCACCTCAGTCAACTTCGGTGTCTAAATGTGTTTGACACTGGGGACGGAGACTGCTTTGTAGATATGGACATTTGGCTGCTAGCTAATTGTCTGACTCGGTAGTCTCATATCTTGTGGAAGATACATTCGGGTCTGAGGCTGACTGGTTCTGTTGTTAAGTAAATTTTTTTGTAGAGTAAGGCTTGTGGTTTTGACACGTTGTGCGCGTCCATTGTTATGTTCCATAACAAAAATGGCACCCAACGGGGGGCCACCTCCGTTAGACTTCGGTGGTCTAATTATGACTTTTACTGGAAACTGGGACTTAGAGTGAGATGGTCATTTGGCACTTTGCTAATTGACTGACTTCAAGTCTCATATCCAGTGGAAATTATATGCAGACCTGGGTCTAATTGGTTTTTTTGATGAGAAGTTTTGTAAAGTAAAGTAAAGTTTTTTTTGAAAGTTTTGATATTTTGATTTTTGAAAGTTGATTGAGTAAAGTAAAGTAACGTAACGTTTTAAAGTTTTGAAAGTTTTTGAATTGAAGTTCGACTCTAGGTTTGACTTTGGTCAAGCCTCGTGTCTAGTTCTTTTGAATTTTTTTTGAAGTTTTTGAATCGCTCTTTCCCGCTGACCTTCTGCTATGGAAATAGTAGGTGGCCTCACAAAATTTTTGATTGTGTTCACGGAGACATGCCTCTGTTGGCCAACTGGCTGGACAGAGTCGTGAATCTGTGAGACGACTTTTTGGCTTTCAGCTAACTAGTTGTCCAGATTCATGATTTTGCCCCGTTGGAAGGCTAACTAGACATGACAATCAGGTGAAGAGGAAGGAAAGAGTTGTTGGAGGATGGAAGTGATGCTGGAAACCTTCAGTAATACGGAGTTGGCATACTGCTAACTGCCTGGCTGAAGAATCTCTAGTATCATTTTCAGTCCCTTTCTTCTCCAACCCGACTCTTCTCAGATTTCTTTGAGAACCCAAGTTATTCATGCACACATTCACGTCGCTTGCTTACACCATTACTTCTGGTCTGATTAATGAGAGTGACCTGGAGATTTTTATGTTTGGAGAGTTAGCTCCTGCGCCTGCAGATGCAGGATTTGGTTCGAGAAGGCCTCGAGCAGAGCCTAAATATCTTATGGACTGAATTGAAAAATAGTGTCCGACAGAAAATATCAGCTGCAATGCCACCAGTCGAGTTTTCACTGCCACCTCCTTGTATGGGTGATCCGAGACCACCACCAGAGTTTCACGACGTGCGTAGGTAGTAGTTTAACCGACCGTCTTCGGCTTTTGGTCAGCTTGGACCAAACTTTGTTCAACCTGGACCAAACTTTGTTCAACCTCCACCAGCTCCATCTCATCGTATCCCGGAAAGCCTAAGACCACGACGTTCTGGTAGTCCTATCCGGAGATGGAATATATCCTATAGTGGTGACAGCTCTCGACTTTCTGTCGACGAATTCGTGTTTAGAGTGGAAGCATTGACTTACTCGGCCTTATACAGAGATTTTGATATCCTAGTACGGTACATGACAACCTTGCTTTCTGGACCAGTGATGAACTGGTACTGGTCTCTCCTGAAGCAGAACTCCACGCCTTCGTGGGAGTATGTAAAGACAGCCCTGTTAGCTGAATGATGACCTCAAATTCAAGGTCCAGCTGATGTTGAGGAAACAGAAAGCAGGGGAGTCATTTGCCACATACCATCAACACCTGGTACATCTGCGCAATCAACTGCAAGGTCCTTTGGCGGCCGGAGAGTTTCTTGAGATCGTGAAGGCTAATCTCCTTTCAGACATTCAGCAGAAAATCTGTTTACATACCACTAACACCATCCACCAACTACGGAGTCTCGTGACTCAAATACAAGCTACACAGCAGCGAATCGCGACAGCGTGCAGCTGGAATGCCAATGCCTATCGCAGCCCAAGAGTCAGCGAGGTGGATAAGTGACATCCAACAGATGCCGAACAGCACAGATCACCTGAACGCAGTGAGGAAGCCGTCCTACTATCTGCCCTAACAACATCTCAGAACGTTAGCTGCTGCAATTGTGACCAGTCCGGTCACTCTTACCAAGACTGCCGGCAGGAAACACAAGTCGTGTTCTGCTATGTATGCGGACGCAAAAATATCTTCAAGCCCGACTGCAGCCATTGTCGAAGAATCTTCTCCCTCAGTGGTAGAGTTAGCTGACATTATGTATCCTGACCTGGATGTTAGACCAAGAAAGAAAGATCTATCTTCCATTGGCGGGAATACTGTCGACGGATGAGACTGGAATGAAAAAAATTGGCACAGATTTCCGTGTCGACACCAGACGACATTCGACCGAAAGCCGAAGTAAGACTACTCGGGCGAACTGAGACTGGATTACTTGATAGTGGTGCCACTGTCAGTATTCTAGGCCAAGGAGTTCGAGAGAAGCTGCGGAAGCAGAAGTTGAATGGAAGAAGTATCGGACACAGGTACAAGTGTTTAATTTTGCTAATATATGTTTGTATCTACTATGTATCTCGCTAAGACGTGCACAACGCTCAGCGTGCTTTTGGCACGGGTCCTCAAATAAATAAATGTTTATGTTTATGTTATGTTTAAGTAGCGAATGGTGCCAGAGGCACTATATCTAGGAATAAACTTCTGGCGTCTATTTGGGTTGGCTCCACATGTCCTAGGTATAGTCGCAGAAGTAACACGAAGTTTACTAACTACTCCTGACACCGACTGTCATGCTCTTTCCGTAATAGATCGACAGCGTTTAGAAGCTACTAAACAGCTTTTCACATCCTTCGCCTCTTTAGGCTTAGAACAAACATCTCTTGTGAGTCACAGGATTGAAACGAATGACGCGGCTCCGATAAAACAGAGGTTTTATCCGATTTCACCGGCAGTACAGAGTTTGATGGAGCGGAATTTCGACGAATGTTATCGTTGGTCGTGATAGAGGAGAGCCAGAGTCCTTGGAGCTCTCTAGTTGTACTAGTGCGGAAGCCTGGAAAGGTTCGGCTTTGTTTTGACGCCAGGAAATTCAACTCCGTTACGAAGAAGGACGCCTATCCGCTACCGCAGATAGATGCGCTTCTGAGTCGGCTTCCACCGGCCAATTGCATTACAAGCCTGAACCTGAAAGACGCATTCTGGCAGATCCCACTAGACGCTGATTCCAGAGAGAAGACCGCATTTACAGTACCTGGTCATCCTCTCTATCAGTATACCATGATATCATTCGGCCTTTACAATGCTCCACAAACTATGTGCCGCCTCATGGATAGGGTCATTCCTTTCGATCTTCGTGAAAATGTTCTCGTCTACATGGACGATTTACTGATTCTGTCATTAGACTTTGAATCTCACCTCACATTGTTATCCCGTGTAACGGATTGTTTGAGGAAAGCTGGCCTCACTATCAACGTTGAGAAGATTAAGTCTTGCATTAAGGAGACTAAATACTTGGGTTTTATAGTCGGAAAAGGAGGAATCAGGACTGACCCAAATAAGATCTCAGCCATACTTGATTATCCGTCACCTAAAACTGTTCGCCAAGCCTGCTAGGTATGGCGGGATGGTATAGACGGTTCATCCCGAACTATGATGATTTAACTGCCTCCATACCTGACACCTGGAAGAACCCTAGTCAGTTCTAGTGGACACCTAAAGCCCAGACGTCTCTTGATTTGATGAAACAAAAACTTACCTCTGCTCCGTTGTTAGTGAGTCCAGATTTCACCAGCCTGAATGTCGTCCCTGATGCGCTGTGACGCATTCAATGCGACGGCCTGTCCACAAACGAAGATCCTGGCCCGAAAGTTGACCTTAGTTCGCCATATTTCAACTCGTTGGAATATGAGGAACTGAGGCATAAAGTTAAAACGACTTCTGGTAACTGCCAGATCTTTGCGTGAGGGATGGCTTCGTGTACATTCGGACTATTCCGAGAACAGGCGATCCGATTAAGGAAGAAGAAGCTTGGAAGCTTTGGACGACGTTATTTCATGAGCGCATGATCCGCCACTGGCTTCTCACGGAGGTATAGGGAAAACACTGGAACGTCTGAGAAGACACTTGTACTGGCCACAAATGACAGATGATGTAAGAAACTACGTAGGCGCCTGTGACGTGTGTAAAGAGATCAAAGCCCCCAATACCATTCTTACACCACCTATGGGAGTCCAATCTGTGAGAGAAAGACCCTGGCAAAAGTTGTACATCGATTTCCTGCGTCCATATCCTCGGTCAGTGAAAGGAAATGTCTGCATCTTGATAGTTCTTGACCACTTGTCAAAGTTCCCGATTCTCAAACCTATGAGAAAAGCATCTACACTCAATGTGTGCCAGTTCATCGAAACGGAAGTGTTCCATGTGTTCGGAGTCCCGGACACGATAGTCTCTGACAGTGGAGTTCAGTTTTGCTCGGCTCAGTTCAACACATTTCTGGACAAATATGGGGTGAAGCACTTGCGAACGGCAGTTTATTCGCCGCAAGCAAACGCCTCCGAGCGAGTAAAGAGGTCTCTATTGTCAGGGATTAGAGTATACATCCGGAAGGAACATACGAAGTGGGATGAGAAGTTGATCCAGATAGATAGTTCCCTGAGGAGTTCTTTCCACCAAGCAACTGGTTTCTCTCCTTATCGAACACATTCCATTTTGAGGAGCCTTGGGACGCTTACGGAGTCTCTGAGAGTAGATGCGGAAGACAAAATAAGATTGAACCGTGCGAGAGTGCAGGAGAACTTACACAGTGCGTTCGAACAGGGTTCAAGAGCCTATAATATCAGGGCGAAGCCTGTTGATTTCAGAGTGGGTCAAGAGGTATTCAGACGGAATTTTACCCAAAGCAACTTCCAATAGCAGACTAGTGCTGAACTGGAACGAAAATTTGTTAAGTGTCCGGTTAAAGCCAAAAACGAAACTCCTTATACGTGCTTGAAGATCTGCAGGGGAAACCCTTAGGAGCTTATCACGCCAAAGTCATCAGGCAGTGATAACCATTCTAGAAGCGTCATCTATCTACACTCACGTTTATTCCTGGTAGCCCTAAGAAGGCATCCAGCCAGCTTCACTGGTAAACTATAGGATATCGCGAAGCCCTCCTACTGCTCCGTCAATGGTGGGTAATATACCTATTGGAATTCAGCCCTGTATACGGTCTTTATCAATCTAAGGGAAGAAATCGGCAACGTCACTACTTCGACGACGCCTTGGGGACACCCCCTTGAACAATCGCCGGTCGGAGATCAGAGCGAGATGTTGTGCCAAGAAAGCTTAGCGAACAGTTGGTCAGGTTACTGATCGCGAGGTTTTCTCAGCATCTCGGTGAAGGAAGGCAGAGAGGCATCGACAGGCTGGATTTTTTAGGTTACCAGCTTGTCGATGCACCTTTGGTTTCCAACACGGAGAGGGATGTCGAAGTCTGATCAAAGACTGACGATACTTCAGGGACGTGTCCTCGATGCGTCATCGGTCAAGTAGAGCAACGGAGTAGAGTCCGAGTGATGAGGAATACGCATTGGGTCTTGGGTCGAAACACACATTGAGCGCCCGCAGCGATGAGGCCTATGTTTAAGACCGGCAAGCTCAGTCGACCATTTTTCAGCGTTGTCTGAACCACGGGTGGTCTAGACCACTCTGCCCTGTTATGGTCGTAGCGCACTGCATATAGCAATATGCTACACGGAGAATTACTGCAGCACGTATGCCGGCCGGCTGCCTTACCTACAGTTCGCACGCCAAATCTCGAAGTATTCTAGCCTGCTAGTGGAAAAGAAAAAGACAATCGATCTGTCTTGTCAAACCGTGAAATCCAAAAAGACGTGGAAACAAGAGCTCACGAGAAATTACTTTCTAAAACATCGGCGAATAATTTAATCCCGCACGTAAGTTTAGAAATTTTTTTTATCATTCCTAATAACTGAAGAAGGAACTTTTTTTGGATTCTCCGGTATATAGCAAAAGCTAAAAATGTTTTTAATTTTTTATTAAAAAAAGCAGATTCATTCGATACGAATCGAACCTGTATTCGCCCGCAGTGGGCTGAAAATGAAGAAAAATTAAAAGGAAGAAGAAGCGTTTCGTGTTAGCAGAAAACCTTCCACTCATCGGTGCATCTTGGTTTTCTGGCAGCTGCAGACGCTTGAAGCAGATCAAATTGATCTCCTCTCATATAAACTCAGAATAAATTCTGGGTGTGAGATATATGAGGCAAAAAACACTCCTATTTATACCAAGGAGGAAGAAATTAAGATAGAGATTACTCTATAGGATTTTTTACCGGGTTAAACTTATATTTGCTGAAGAAGAAACTTTTCTTGGATTCTCCGGTATATAGCAAAAGCTAAAAAATGTTTCTAATTTGTTATTTCATTACACAACTCGTTATACTTTGGGTGATAAGTTTCAAGTCTTGGTTTGACTCATCAACAGGTCCCAAATAGCCAAATTGAGTGACCTGAAAAACAAATGAAAAATTAGAACAAAGAAAAGAAATGAAAAAATGAAAAAATTGAGAACAATAGAAGAAAACAATTTTTTTATTAAAAAAAAGCAGATTCATTCGATACGAATCAAACCTGCATTCGCCCGCAGTGGCTGAAAAAGAAGAAAAATTAAAAGGAAGAAGAAGCGTTTCGTGTTAGTTTAACCCGGTAAAATGTTTTTTGCCTCATTTAATTCACACCCAGAATTTATTCTGAGTTTATATCAGAGGAGATCAATTTGATCTGTTTCAAGCGTCTGCAGCAGGCAGAAAACCAAGCTGCACCGATGAGTGGAAGGTTTTCTGCGAACACGAAACGCTTCTTCTTCCTTTTAATTTTCTTCTTTTTCAGCCCACTGCGGGCGAATACAGGTTCGATTCGTATCGAATGAATCTGCTTTTTTTTAATAAAAAATTTGTTTTCTTCTATTGTTCTCATCAATTTTCTCATTTTTTCATTTCTTTTCTTTGTTCTAATTTTTCATTTGTTTTTCAAGTCTATCAATGTCGCTATTTGGGACCTGTTGATGAGTCAAACTAAGACTTGGAACTTGTCACCCAAAGCATAACGAGTTGTGTAATGTGAATAACAAATCAAAAACATTTTTTAGCTTTTGCTATATACCGGAGATTCCAAAAAAGTTCCTTCTTCAGCAAATATAAGTTTAACCCGGTAAAAAATCCTATAGAGTAATCTCTATCTTAATTTCTTCCTCCTTGGTATAAATAGGAGTGCTTTTTGCCTCATATAATTCACACCCAGAATTTATTCTGAGTTTATATCAGAGGAGATCAATTTGATCTTTTTCAAGCGTCTGCAGCAGGCAGAAAACCAAGCTGCACCGATGAGTGGAAGGTTTTCTGCTAACACGAAACGCTTCTTCTTCTTGTTAATTTTTCTTCTTTTTCAGCCCACTGCGGGCGAATACAGGTTCGATTCGTAACGAATGAATCTGTTTTTTTTTTAATAAAAAATTTGTTTTCTTCTATTGTTCTCAAGTTTTTCATTTTTTCATTTCTTTTCTTTGTTCTAATTTCTCATTTGTTTTTCAAGTCACTCAATTTCGCTATTTGCGACCTGTTGATGAGTCAAACCAAGACTTGAAACTTCTCACCCAAAGTATAACGAGTTGTCTAATGAAATAACAAATTAAAAACATTTTTTAGCTTTTGCTATATACCGGAGAATCCAAAAAAAGTTCCTTCTTCAGCAAATATAAGTTTAACCCGGTAAAAAATCCTATAGAGTAATCTCTATCTTAATTTCTTCCTCCTCGGTATAAATAGGAGTGTTTTTTGCCACATATAATTCACACCCAGAATTTATTCTGAGCTTATATGAGAGGAGATCAATTTGATCTGTTTCAAGCGTCTGCAGCAGGCAGAAAACCAAGCTGCACCAATGAGTGGAAGGTTTTCTGCTAACACGAAACGCTTCTTCTTCCTTTTGATTTTTCTTCTTTTTCAGCCCACTGCGGGCGAATACAAGTTCGATTCGTATCGAATGAATCTGTTTTTCTTTTTTTTTAAATAAAAAAATTGTTTTCTTCTATTGTTCTCAATTTTTTCATTTTTTCATTTCCTTTCTTTGTTCTAATTTTTCATTTGTTTTTCAAGTCACTCAATTTCGCTATTTTGGACCTGCTGATGAGTCAAACCAAGATTTGAAACTTGTCACCCAAAGTATAACGATTTGTGTAATAAAATAACAAATTAAAAACATTTTCTAGCTTTTGCTATATACCCGAGAATCAAAAAAAGTTCCTTCTTCAGCAAATATAAGTTTAACCCGGTAAAAAATTTCTATAGAGTAATCTCTATCTTAATTTCTTCCTCCTTGGTATAAATAGGAGTGTTTTTTGCCTCATATAATTCACACCCAGAATTTATTTGGAGTTTATATGAGAGGAGATCAATTTGATCTGTTTCAACCGTCTGCAGCAGGCAGAAAACCAAGCTGCACCGATGAGTGGAAGGTTTTCTGCTAACACGAAACGCTTCTTCTTCCTTTTAATTTTTCTTCTTTTTCAGCCCACTGCGGGCGAATACAGGTTCGATTCGTATCGAATGAATCTGTTTTTCTTTTTTTTTTAAATAAAAAAATTGTTTTCTTCTATTGCTCTCAATTTTTTCATTTTTTCATTTCTTTTCTTTATTCTAATTTTTCATTTGTTTTTCAAGTCACTCAATTTCGCTATTTGGGACCTGTTGATGAGGCAAACCAAGACTTGAAACTTGTCACCCAACGTATAACGAGTTGTGTAATGAAATAACAAATTAAAAACATTTTTTAGCTTTTGCTATATACCGGAGAATCCAAAAAAAGTTCCTTCCTCAGCAAATATAAGATTAACCCGGGAAAAAATCCTATAGAGTAATCTCTATCTTAATTTCTTCCTCCTTGGTATAAATAGGAGTGTTTTTTGCCTCATATAATTCACACCCAGAATTTATTCTGAGTTTATATGAGAGGAGATCAATTTGATCTGTTTCAAGCGTCTGCAGCAGGCAGAAAACCAAGCTGCACCGATGAGTGGAAGGCTTTCTGTTAACACGAAACGCTTCTTCTTCCTTTTAATTTTTCTTCTTTTTCAGCCCACTGCGGGCGAATACAGTTTGGATTCGTATCGAATGAATCTGCCTTTTTTTTTAATAAAAAATTTGTTTTTTCTATTGTTCTCAATTTTTTCATTTTTTCATTTCTTTTCTTTGTTCTAATTTTTCATTTGTTTTTCAAGTCACTCAATTTCGCTATTAGGGACCTATTGATGAGTCAAACCAAGACTTGAAACTTGTCATCCATAGTATAACGAGTTGTGTAATGAAATAACAAATTAAAAACATTTTTTAGCTTTTGCTATATACCGGAGAATCCAAAAAAGTTCCTTCTTCAGCAAATATAAGATTAACCCGGAAAAAAATCCTATAGAGTAATCTCTATCTTAATTTCTTCTTCCTTGGTATAAGTAGGAGTGTTTTTTGCCTCATATAATTCACACCCAGAATTTATTTGGAGTTTATATGAGAGGAGATCAATTTGATCTGTTTCAAGCGTCTGCAGCAGGCAGAAAACCAAGCTGCACCGATGAGTGGAAGGCTTTCTGTTAACACGAAACGCTTCTTCTTCCTTTTAATTTTCTTCTTTTTCAGCCCACTGCGGGCGAATACAGGTTGGATTTGTATCGAATGAATCTGCTTTTTTTTTTAATAAAAAATTTGTTTTTTCTATTGTTCTCAATTTTTTAATTTTTTCATTTTTTTTCTTTGTTCTAATTTTTCATTTGTTTTTCAAGTCACTCAATTTCGCTATTTGGGACCTGTTGATGAGGCAAACCAAGACTTGAAACTTGTCACCCAAAGTATAACGAGTTGTGTAATTAAATAACAAATTAAAAACATTTTTTTGCTTTTGCTATAAACCGGAGAATCCAAAAAAAGTTCCTTCTTCAGCAAATATAAGTTTAACCCGGTAAAAAATCCAATAGAGTAATCTCTATCTTAATTTCTTCTTCCTTGGTATAAGTAGGAGTGTTTTTTGCCTCATATAACTCACACCCAGAATTTATTCTGAGTTTATATGAGAGGAGATCAATTTGATCTGTTTCAAGCGTCTGCAGCAGGCAGAAAACCAAGCTGCACCGATGAGTGGAAGGTTTTCTGCTAACACGAAACGCTTCTTCTTCCTTTTAATTTTTCTTTCTTTTTCAGCCCACTGCGGGCGAATACAGGTTCGATTCGTATCGAATTAATCTATTTTTTTTTTTTAATAAAAAATCTGTTTTCTTCTATTGTTCTCAATTTTTTCATTTTTTCATTTCTTTTCTTTGTTCTAATTTTTCATTTGTTTTTCAAGTCACTCAATTTCGCTATTTGGGACCTGTTGATGAGTCAAACCAAGACTTGAAACTTCTCACCCAAAGTATAACGAGTTGTGTAATTAAATAACAAATTAAAAACATTTTTTTGCTTTTGCTATATACCGGAGAATCCAAAAAAAGTTCCTTCTTCAGCAAATATAAGTTTAACCCGGTAAAAAATCCTATAGAGTAATCTCTATCTCAATTTCTTCTTCCTTGGTATAAGTAGGAGTGTTTTTTGCCTCATATAACTCACACCCAGAATTTATTCTAAGTTTATATGAGAGGAGATCAATTTGATCTGTTTCAAGCGTCTGCAGCAGGCAGAAGACCAAGCTGCACCGATGAGTGGAAGGTTTTCTGCTAACACGAAACGCTTCTTCTTCCTTTTAATTTTTCTTTCTTTTTCAGCCCACTGCGGGCGAATACAGGTTCGATTCGTATCGAATTAATCTATTTTTTTTTTTTTAATAAAAAATTTGTTTTCTTCTATTGTTCTCAATTTTTTCATTTTTTCATTTCTTTTCTTTGTTCTAAGTTTTCATTTGTTTTTCAAGTCACTCAATTTCGCTATTTGGGACCTGTTGATGAGTCAAACCAAGACTTGAAACTTCTCACCCAAAGTATAACGAGTTGTGTAATGAAATAACAAATTAAGAACATTTTTTAGGTTTTGCTATATACCGGAGAATCCCAAAAAAGTTCCTTCTTCAGCAAATATAAGATTAACCCGGTAAAAAATTCTATGGAGTAATCTCTATCTTAATTTCTTCCTCCTTGGTATAAATAGGAGTGCTTTTTGCCTCATATAATTCACACCCAGAATTTATTCTGAGTTTATATGAGAGGAGATCAATTTGATCTGTTTCAAGCGTCTGCAGCAGGCAGAAAACCAAGCTGCACCGATGAGTGGAAGATTTTCTGCTAACACGAAACGCTTCTTCTTCTTGTTAATTTTTCTTCTTTTTCAGCCCACTGCGGGCGAATACAGGTTCGATTCGTATCGAATGATTCTCTTTTTTTTTTAATAAAAAATTTGTTTTCTTCTATTGTTCTCAAGTTTTTCATTTTTTCATTACTTTTCTTTGTTCTGATTTCTAATTTGTTTTTCAAATCACTCAATTTCGCTATTTGCGACCTGTTGATGAGTCAAACCAAGACTTGAAACTTGTCACCCAAAGTATAACGAGTTGTCTAATGAAATAACAAATTAAAAACATTTTTTAGCTTTTGCTATATACCGGAGAATCCAAAAAAAGTTCCTTCTTCAGCAAATATAAGTTTAACCCGGTAAAAATCCTATAGAGTAATCTCTATCTTAATTTCTTCCTCCTTGGTATAAATAGGAGTGTTTTTTGCCTCATATAATTCACACCCAGAATTTATTCTGAGTTTATATGAGAGGAGATCAATTTGATCTGTTTCAAGCGTCTGCAGCAGGCAGAAAACCAAGCTGCACCGATGAGTGGAAGGTTTTCTGCTAACACGAAACGCTTCTTCTTCCTTTTAATTTTTCTTCTTTTTCAGCCCACTGCGGGCGAATACAAGTTCGATTCGTATCGAATGAATCTGTTTTTCTTTTTTTTTAAATAAAAATATTGTTTTCTTCTATTGTTCTCAATTTTTTCATTTTTTCATTTCCTTTCTTTGTTCTAATTTTTCATTTGTTTTTCAAGTCACTCAATTTCGCTATTTGGGACCTGTTGATGAGTCAAACCAAGATTTGAAACTTGTCACCCAAAGTATAACGATTTGTGTAATAAAATAACAAATTAAAAACATTTTCTAGCTTTTGCTATATACCGGAGAATCAAAAAAGTTCCTTCTTCAGCAAATATAAGTTTAACCCGGTAAAAAATTCTATCGAGTAATCTCTATCTTAATTTCTTCCTCCTTGGTATAAATAGGAGTGTTTTTTGCCTCATATAATTCACACCCAGAATTTATTCTGAGTTTATATGAGAGGAGATCAATTTGATCTGTTTCAAGCGTCTGCAGCAGGCAGAAAACCAAGCTGCACCGATGAGTGGAAGGTTTTCTGCTAACACGAAACTCTTCTTCTTCCTTTTAATTTTTCTTCTTTTTCAGCCCACTGCGGGCGAATACAGGTTCGATTCGTATCGAATGAATCTGTTTTTCTTTTTTTTTTAAATAAAAAATTTGTTTTCTTCTATTGCTCTCAATTTTTTCATTTTTTCATTCCTTTTTTTTTATTCAAATTTTTCATTTGTTTTTCAAGTCACTCAATTTCGCTATTTGGGACCTGTTGATGAGGCAAACCAAGACTTGAAACTTGTCACCCAACGTATAACGAGTTGTGTAATGAAATAACAAATTAAAAACATTTTTTAGCTTTTGCTATATACCGGAGAATCCAAAAAAAAGTTTCCTTCCTCAGCAGATATAAGATTAAACCGGAAAAAAATCCTATAGAGTAATCTCTATCTTAATTTCTTCCTCCTTGGTATAAATAGGAGTGTTTTTTGCCTCATATAATTCACACCCAGAATTTATTCTGAGTTTATATGAGAGGAGATCAATTTGATCTGTTTCAAGCGTCTGCAGCAGGCAGAAAACCAAGCTGCACCGATGAGTGGAAGGCTTTCTGTTAACACGAAACGCTTCTTCTTCCTTTTAATTTTCTTCTTTTTCAGCCCACTGCGGGCGAATACAGGTTCGATTCGTATCGAATGAATCTGCTTTTTTTTTTAATAAAAAATTTGTTTTCTTCTATTGTTCTCAATTTTTTCATTTTTTCATTTCTTTTCTTTGTTCTAAGTTTTCATTTGTTTTTCAAGTCACTCAATTTCGCTATTTGGGACCTGTTGATGAGTCAAACCAAGACTTGAAACTTCTCACCCAAAGTATAACGAGTTGTGTAATGAAATAACAAATTAAGAACATTTTTTAGGTTTTGCTATATACCGGAGAATCCCAAAAAAGTTCCTTCTTCAGCAAATATAAGATTAACCCGGTAAAAAATTCTATGGAGTAATCTCTATCTTAATTTCTTCCTCCTTGGTATAAATAGGAGTGCTTTTTGCCTCATGTAATTCACACATAGAATTTATTCTGAGTTTATATGAGAGGAGATCAATTTGATCTGTTTCAAGCGTCTGCAGCAGGCAGAAAACCAAGCTGCACCGATGAGTGGAAGATTTTCTGCTAACACGAAACGCTTCTTCTTCTTGTTAATTTTTCTTCTTTTTCAGCCCACTGCGGGCGAATACAGGTTCGATTCGTATCGAATGATTCTCTTTTTTTTTTAATAAAAAATTTGTTTTCTTCTATTGTTCTCAAGTTTTTCATTTTTTCATTACTTTTCTTTGTTCTGATTTCTAATTTGTTTTTCAAATCACTCAATTTCGCTATTTGCGACCTGTTGATGAGTCAAACCAAGACTTGAAACTTGTCACCCAAAGTATAACGAGTTGTCTAATGAAATAACAAATTAAAAACATTTTTTAGCTTTTGCTATATACCGGAGAATCCAAAAAAAGTTTCTTCTTCAGCAAATATAAGTTTAACCCGGTAAAAATCCTATAGAGTAATCTCTATCTTAATTTCTTCCTCCTTGGTATAAATAGGAGTGTTTTTTGCCTCATATAATTCACACCCAGAATTTATTCTGAGTTTATATGAGAGGAGATAAATTTGATCTGTTTCAAGCGTCTGCAGCAGGCAGAAAACCAAGCTGCACCGATGAGTGGAAGGTTTTCTGCTAACACGAAACGCTTCTTCTTCCTTTTAATTTTTCTTCTTTTTCAGCCCACTGCGGGCGAATACAAGTTCGATTCGTATCGAATGAATCTGTTTTTCTTTTTTTTTAAATAAAAATATTGTTTTCTTCTATTGTTCTCAATTTTTTCATTTTTTCATTTCCTTTCTTTGTTCTAATTTTTCATTTGTTTTTCAAGTCACTCAATTTCGCTATTTGGGACCTGTTGATGAGTCAAACCAAGATTTGAAACTTGTCACCCAAAGTATAACGATTTGTGTAATAAAATAACAAATTAAAAACATTTTC
Source organism: Dioctria linearis (assembly GCA_963930735.1). NCBI lineage: Eukaryota > Metazoa > Arthropoda > Insecta > Diptera > Asilidae > Dioctria > Dioctria linearis. Next base: position 162,163,576 of record OZ005742.1, on the reverse strand, counting down.
TAGCTTTTGCTATATACCGGAGAATCAAAAAAGTTCCTTCTTCAGCAAATATAAGTTTAACCAGGTAAAAAATTCTATCGAGTAATCTCTATCTTAATTTCTTCCTCCTTGGTATAAATAGGAGTGTTTTTTGCCTCATATAATTCACACCCAGAATTTATTTGGAGTTTATATGAGAGGAGATCAATTTGATCTGTTTCAAGCGTCTGCAGCAGGCAGAAAACCAAGCTGCACCGATGAGTGGAAGGTTTTCTGCTAACACGAAACTCTTCTTCTTCCTTTTAATTTTTCTTCTTTTTCAGCCCACTGCGGGCGAATACAGGTTCGATTCGTATCGAATGAATCTGTTTTTCTTTTTTTTTTAAATAAAAAATTTGTTTTCTTCTATTGCTCTCAATTTTTTCATTTTTTCATTCCTTTTTTTTTATTCAAATTTTTCATTTGTTTTTCAAGTCACTCAATTTCGCTATTTGGGACCTGTTGATGAGGCAAACCAAGACTTGAAACTTGTCACCCAACGTATAACGAGTTGTGTAATGAAATAACAAATTAAAAACATTTTTTAGCTTTTGCTATATACCGGAGAATCCAAAAAAAAGTTTCCTTCCTCAGCAGATATAAGATTAAACCGGAAAAAAATCCTATAGAGTAATCTCTATCTTAATTTCTTCCTCCTTGGTATAAATAGGAGTGTTTTTTGCCTCATATAATTCACACCCAGAATTTATTCTGAGTTTATATGAGAGGAGATCAATTTGATCTGTTTCAAGCGTCTGCAGCAGGCAGAAAACCAAGCTGCACCGATGAGTGGAAGGCTTTCTGTTAACACGAAACGCTTCTTCTTCCTTTTAATTTTCTTCTTTTTCAGCCCACTGCGGGCGAATACAGGTTCGATTCGTATCGAATGAATCTGCTTTTTTTTTTAATAAAAAATTTGTTTTCTTCTATTGTTCTCAATTTTTTCATTTTTTCATTTCTTTTCTTTGTTCTAATTTTTCATTTGTTTTTCAAGTCACTCAATTTCGCTATTTGGGACCTGTTGATGAGTCAAACCAAGATTGGAAACTTGTCACCCAAAGTATAGCGAGTTGTGTAATGAAATAACAAATTAAAATCATTTTTTAGCTTTTGCTATATACCGGAGCATCCAAAAAAAGTTCCTTCTTCAGCAAATATAAGTTTAACCCGGTAAAAAATCCTATAGAGTAATCTCTATCTTAATTTCTTCCTCCTTGGTATAAATAGGAGTGTTTTTTGCCTCATATAATTCACACCCAGAATTTATTCTGAGTTTATATGAGAGGAGATCAATTTGATCTGTTTCAAGCGTCTGCAGCAGGCAGAAAACCAAGCTGCACCGATGAGTGGAAGGTTTTCTGCGAACACGAAACGCTTCTTCTTCCTTTTAATTTTGCTTCTTTTTCAGCCCATTGCGGGCGAATACACGTTCGATTCGTATCGAATGAATCTGCTTTTTTTTAATAAAAAATTTGTTTTCTTCTATTGTTCTCAATTTTCTGATTTTTTCATTTCTTTTCTTTGTTCTAATTTTTCATTTGTTTTTCAAGTCACTCAATGTCGCTATTTGGGACCTGTTGATGAGTCAAACTAAGACTTGGAACTTGTCACCCAAAGCATAACGAGTTGTGTAATGTGAATAACAAATCAAAAACATTTTTTAGCTTTTGCTATATACCGGAGAATCCAAAAAAAGTTCCTACTTCAGCAAATATAAGTTTAACCCGGTAAAAAATCATATAGAGTAATCTCTATCTTAATTTCTTCCTCCTTGGTATAAATAAGAGTGTTTTTTGCCTCGTATAATTCACATCCAGAATTTATTCTGAGTTTATTTGAGAGGAGATCAATTTGATCTGTTTCAAGCGTCTGCAGCAGTCAGAAAACCAAGCTGCACCGATGAGTGGAAGGTTTTCTGCTAACACGAAACGCTTCTTCTTCCTTTTAATTTTACTTCTTTTTCAGCCCACTGCGGGCGAATACAGGTTCGATTCGTATCGAATGAATCTGCTTTTTTTTAATAAAAATTTTGTTTTCTTCTATTGTTCTCAATTTTTTCATTTTTTCATTTCTTTTATTTGTTCTATTTTTTCATTTGTTTTTCAAGTCACTCAATTTCGCTATTTGGGACCTGTTGATGAGTCAAACCAAGACTTGAAACTTGTCACCCAAAGTATAACGAGTTATGTAATGAAATAACAAATTAAAAACATTGTTTAGCTTTTCCAATATACCGGAGAATGCAAAAAAAGTTGCGTCTTCAGCAAATATAAGTTTAACCCGGTAAAAAATCCTATAGAGTAATCTCTATCTAAATTTCTTCCTCCTTAGTATAAATAGGAGTGTTTTTTGCCTCATATAATTCACACCCAGAATTTATTCTGAGTTTATATGAGAGGAGATCAATTTGATCTGTTTCAAGCGTCTGCAGCAGGCAGAAAACCAAGCTGCACCGATGAGTGGAAGGTTTTCTGCGAACACGAAACGCTTGTTCTTCCTTTTAATTTTCTTCTTTTTCAGCCCACTGCGGGCGAATACAGGTTCGATTCGTATCGAATGAATCTGCTTTTTTTTAATAAAAAATTTGTTTTCTTCTATTGTTCTCATCAATTTTCTCATTTTTTCATTTCTTTTCTTTGTTCTAATTTTTCATTTGTTTTTCAAGTCACTCAATGTCGCTATTTGGGACCTGTTGATGAGTCAAACTAAGACTTGGAACTTGTCACCCAAAGCATAACGAGTTGTGTAATGTGAATAACAAATCAAAAACATTTTTTAGCTTTTGCTATATACCGGAGAATCCAAAAAAAGTTCCTTCTTCAGCAAATATAAGTTTAACCCGGTAAAAAATCCTATAGAGTAATCTCTTTCTTAATTTCTTCCTCCTTGGTATAAATAGGAGTGTTTTTTGCCTCATATAATTCACACCCAGAATTTATTCTGAGTTTATATGAGAGGAGATCAATTTGATCTGTTTCAAGCGTCTGCAGCAGGCAGAAAACCAAGCTGCACCGATGAGTGGAAGGTTTTCTGCTAACACGAAACGCTTCTTCTTCCTTTTAATTTTTCGTCTTTTTCAGCCCACTGCGGGCGAATACAGGTTCGATTCGTATCGAATGAATCTGCTTTTTTTTTTAATAAAAAAATTGTTTTCTTCTATTGTTCTCAATTTTTTCATTTTTTCATTTCTTTTCTTTGTTCTAATTTTTCATTTCTTTTTCAAGTCACTCAATTTCGCTATGTGGGACCTGTTGATGAGTCAAACCAAGACTTGAAACTTGTCACCCAAAGTATAACGAGTTGTGTAATGAAATAAAAAATTAAAAACATTTTTTAGCTTTTGCTATATACCGGAGAATCCAGAAAAAGTTCCTTCTTCAGCAAATATAAGTTTAACCTGGTAAAAAATTCTATCGAGTAATCTCTAACTTAATTTCTTCCTCCTTGGTATAAATAGGAGTGTTTTTTGCCTCATATAATTCACACCCAGAATTTATTCTGAGTTTATATGAGAGAAGATCAATTTGATCTGTTTCAAGCGTCTGCAGCAGGCAGAAAACCAAGCTGCACCGATGAGTGGAAGGTTTTCTGCTAACACGAAACGCTTCTTCTTCCTTCTAATTTTCTTCTTTTACAGCCCACTGCGGGCGAATACAGGTTCGATTCGTATCGAATGAATCTGTTTTGTTTTTTTAATAAAAAATTTGTTTTCTTCTATTGTTCTCAATTTTTTCAATTTTTCATTTCTTTTCTTTGCTCTAATTTTTCATTTGTTTTTCAAGTCACTCAATTTCGCTATTTGGGACCTGTTGATGAGTCAAACTAAGACTTGAAACTTGTCACTCAAAGTATAACGAGTTGTGTCATGAAATAACAAATTAAATACATTTTTTAGCTTTTGCTATATACCGGAGAATCCAAAAAAAGTTCCGTCTTCAGCAAATATAAGTTTAACCCGGTAAAAAATCCTATAGAGTAATCCCTATCTTAATTTCTTCCTCCTGGGTATAAATAGGAGTGTTTTTTGCCTCATATAATTCACACCCAGAATTTATTTGGAGTTTATATGAGAGGAGATCAATTTGATCTGTTTCAAGCGTCTGCAGCAGTCAGAAAACCAAGCTGCACCGATGAGTGGAAGGTTTTCTGCTAACACGAAACGCTTCTTCCTTTTAATTTTTCGTCTTTTTCAGCCCACTGCGGGCGAATACAGGTTCGATTCGTATCGCATGAATCTGCTTTTTTTTAATAAAAAATTTGTTTTCTTCTATTGTTCTCAATTTTTTCATTTTTTCATTTCTTTTCTTTGTTCTAATTTTTCATTTGTTTTTCAAGTCACTCAATTTCGCTATTTTGGACCTGTTGATGAGTCAAACTAAGACTTGAAACTTGTCACCCAAAGTATAACGAGTTGTGTAATGAAATAACAAATTAAAAACATTTTTTAGTTTTTGCTATATACCGGAGAATCCAAAAAAAGTTCCTTCTTCAGCAAATATAAGTTTAACCCGGTAAAAAATCATATAGAGTAATCTCTATATTAATTCCTAATAACCAAATTTCAATGGATAAAATACTTTTCTAATATCAATAAAGTAATCCGCCACCTTTTCGTCCAGCAAAAAAGAACATTCCGTCATTTGGGTTTAAATGCGTTGTACATATACAGATTCGCAAAATAAATTGCAGTATCGTAATGCTGAAGAAGTATAACTACGGAATTTACCGATGTATTTAACTGCGGCTATTTGGCATTACGTGGAGCAAATAGCAATTGTCGGCTAAGTTCTCCTTCGTCGGGGAATTTGACATTTAACTCAGTAAAATTTTGCTGGATTATCTTTTGTTCTTATCGTTCTAAAGTATTTTGAGATAAGGGGAAACTACTTTCTCTGTTGTCCAGCAATGTTCGAGTAATGTAAATCAGCCATAATTGCAAAAATCATTTACTTAAGCTAGACATGAAGTTGTATCTGACATTAGCCAAATTATAATTTTGGAGCTGCACAAGTTAACATCCTGGTCAGTGAAATCATCTCATATAGGTACGTTGTAACTATTCGTATTGAATTTTACTTTATAGCATGATGATGATTAATTAAGATTAATTATGTATTAATTAAATATATTACTGCTACAAAATCGGTATTATGTTTGTTAAAATAAAGAATGAAATCTTTTAGCTCAAACTTAAACACTTTATTTAGCTTTTATAAAGAATACTTTTGTAACTTAGGAACAAACTTCTAGTTTACGTTTCACCATGTTTTCTTAACATGCGTCTTGATAAAAGGGCCACCTGTCAAATCGGTCAGCAAAACAGTGCTGTCAGCATAGATGTACAATAATCAACACGCCTCCTTACATATATGTTGCAACACGACATTTACATTTATTTTGAAAAATAAGATCTTAACTTCTACCATACAAATCACTTAATAAACCTATTCCAATTTTACACATCTTATTTTGATTGTGAAATACTTTTATTATTCTTTTACATTCAACACTTCTCTATACTTAATGAATTTAACATTTCCTAATGCTTTTGTTAATATGTCTGCAATATTATTTTCTGACTTATTTTTACAACTTCAATTTTGTTTTTCTTAATATTTTCATGAACAAAGTGATAGTGTACTTCAATGTGTTTAGAATTTTTTGTAAAATTTCCTTACTTAGCAATAGTTACTGCTCCTGAGTTATCTTCATATATTTTAATAGGTATACAAATTATAGTAAAAACATCATTCACCAGGCAAATAAGAAAATCTGTTTCTGTTACAGCTTCTGATAAGGCAACATACTCAGCAAATGTAGAAGACTTAGTTACACTATTTTGTTTTTTAGATTTCCAAAAGATAACATTTCCAAATAATCTTATAACAAATCCTGTGGTAGACTTCCTATCAATAGTGTCTCCTGCCCAATCAGCAACCACAAAACAATCTAAGATATCAGCATTATTATTTTTACTATATTTTAATTTCAGATCCCTTAACAAATACACATACTTTAGAACTCGCAAGGCATATTTAAAATGTGTTTCATCATAACAATTTTGGAATCGACTTAGATAATTTACACTGAAAGATATATCTGGCCTAGTACCAGAACTTATGTATAAAATTGGACCTATCAAATTTCTATACTTTACATTTTCATTTACATCAGTTTGTTTCAATTTTAAATTTATTTCCATAGATGTCTTGTACAGTTTAGAATTTTCTATATTATAATATAAAGACTCAATGTATGATTTCTGACTCAAAGTTAAAATATTATTATTTTTATAGTTATATTCAATATCAATACCAATGTAATTTTTTACTTTACTCATGTCTTTCATTTTAAATTTTTCAGACAACTTATTTTTAATGTGAGCAATAGCGTTTTCATATTTACAGCAAATTAAAAGATCGTCTACAAATAATAAAATGTAAACACTTAAATCATTTTCCTCTTTAACATACAAACAATAATCATAATTACATCTTCGAAAACCAAGAGTTTTTAGAAATGTATTACAATATTCATACCATGCCGGATGGATCTCTTTTAAACCATATAATGATCTATTTAATTTATAGCCTATATCAGAATCATCTTCATAACCAACTGGTTGTTTTACATAAACTTCAGACAAAATTTTACCATTTAAAAATGCTGTTTCTACGTCCATTTGATGAATATCTAAAGAATTTTGACAATAATAAGACAATATTAACTTCAAAGTAGGAATCTTAGCAACAGGGGAATAAGTATCATCAACACAATCAGTTTGTTGAAAACCTCTTACCACTAACCTAGCTTTATATTAATTTTCACTCTTCTTTCAGTAGATCCACTTCACATCAGTTACCTTTTTATCCAGAGAAGGCTTGTTTACCAACGTCCATGTATTGTTTTTAACAAGACTTTTCATCTCACGATTCATTGCAGCTTTCCATTTTGTAGATTCGTCACATGACATCGCCTCCTGAAAATTTTCTGGAATCATAGCATCACAATAATTTACACAAATACAATGATATCCAAGTTCTTCGTCAAAACGTTGTGAAGGTTTAATTTGTTTCCTTGAACCTTTTCTTTTCTTTTTTGCTTCTTCACCTTTTATCTCATCATCACTATATACTTCCTGTGTATTTTTATGTTCCTGTTCCAATTGTTTTGTCATGTCCTTTTCCATCTGACTTGTATTATTTATATCTTCTTCTGATTTATTTCTTGTTATATCCAAATCTTTTATTTTTTCCTTTTCTTTTTCGTTCTTTTCCTATTGTACTTCCTCAAATCCACAAAAGGTTACATCTTCCTCTATTACATCACAGTTTCTAACAATTTTCACTCTATTGTCGATCAGAGCTCTGTATCCAGTGTCTGTATATCCAAGTAAAATTCCCATTTCTGCTTTTTTGTCCCATTTAGATTTTCGTCTTTCCTCTGGAATCCTTACATATACTCTGCTTCCATACATTTTTAGATATTTCACTGATGGTTTCCTATTAAAAATATTTCAAATGGAGTTTTCCTTTCAACTGTGCTCGTTAATGTTTTTTTTTAAGATATGCAGCTGTTTTAATTACTTCTGGCCAAAACTTTCTTTCTATTTTAGCTTCTGATAAAAGACATCTCCCCATATCCATTAATGACCTATTGTATCTCTCTGCAGTTCCATTTAATTCATGCACATAAGCTGGACAAGGCTTTACTATTATTCCGTTTTCTTTTACAAACTGAAATACTCTTGCATTTATATATTCTTTACCATTATCATATCGCATTTCCTTTATCATTTTGCCAGTTAAGTTTTGTATTTCATTTACATATTGCATTAAACAGTCATATACCTCATCTTTATTACAGATGCAATAAACTTTCACTAGTTTGCTATAATCATCTATAAAGCTCAAACAATATTTTTCTCCATGGTTACCTGTTGTTTGGTGTGGTCCATTTAAACCACTGTGTACAATTTCTAATATTTCCTCAGCTCTTCTTCGATTATTATTAAAGGGTATGTTATGAATTTTATTTTCCATACATGTTGCGCACTTTAAATATTCTTTTTCAATATTTTCTGGTAGTCCTTCTAAAGATTTATTTTAACACATTATTTCCAAATTTTTAAAATTTATATGTCCTAATGTACGATGTAGTTTTTCTTTCTTAGTCATATTACTTTTACTTATGTTTGCTTGTAATCTCTTTTCATATATGTTACTTTTCATTTTATATAATCTGTCTTCTTTAAATGCAACAGCTATAAGATTTCCATAAGGGTTATATATTTTTGACAATCTACCTCTTGAAACAATTGAATTTTTATCTGTAATTTTTGCATAACTTAACAAGTGTGCCTTCATCTCTTTTACATAAAAAACATTTAACAGTATTATCTCTGATTTATGTCCATAAATTGGAAAATATGTTTTAATATTACCAACCTTTGTTGCTTCCAATATTTTTCCATCGCCAATTTTTACCTTTACAGGTTTCTTCAGTATTTCACAGGTTTCATAATACTCAATACTCATCGGTGTTTATAATATGATCTGTGCAACCACTATCAAGCACCAATTCTATTTGGCCATTTTTTATATTGTTGTACTCACTTGTGTAAATATTATTTGCAATTACTGTAGTATAGAAACTATTTTCGTGATATTGGTCATTATGATAATTTCCTCTTCCATGTTGTAAGTTTTTATTATATGTAGTTAGTTCCACGTCCTCGATATACACGACCTCGACCACTGTTAACATTTGTATGACAATTTCTTTTTAGGTGACCGGGCTTACCACAGTTATAACATTTCAAATTATTTATCAATGAAGACTTAGTTTTAGCACGAAAAACATTAGTTTTATCATTTGACATTTCGTTAGATTTTTCTTCAGCACTTTTTAATTTTATTTTGCTTTTTAGATAATCAACTATTCTCTCTTTTTCTGGTAAAACATCTATCAAATCATGACTATAATGTTGTGGTAGGCTTTTTAACATGTAATTAAGTTTTTCCTGCTCTGTTACTGTTGCACCTGCCTGCTTTAACTCGTTTACAGCTTTTTCAAAATCATCAAAGAATAAAGATACTTCTGAATAATTTTTCAATTTGAAATTTTCAAGATTATGTCGGCAAACTATTTGCAAAGCTGTCGACTTTTTCAAATACATCTCATCAAACTTTCGTATAATTTCATAAGCTAAATTTAATTCACTAATATATTCAAGTTGTGTGTTTGTTATTGCGCTGTAAATATAGTTTGTAGCCTGAATATCGCATTCGTCCCATTTTTCGTCATCGGTATTTACTTTTTTTCTTATTACCACATCTTTACATTTTTTGTATTGTAAAAACTTGAGCATTCGAATTTTCCAGTTGCTATAATCTGGTCCGTTGAATATTGGAAATATTTATATCGCGCTTTCCGGCCATTTTAACACGTTCTTTCCCTTTGATATTTCCGAACTGATTTTTTTTCACTTGTTGTTTTCCACACAACCACTATCTGCTACCATGTTAAAATAAAGAATGAAATCTTTTAGCTCAAACTTAAACACTTTATTTAGCTTTTATAAAGAATACTTTTGTAACTTAGGAACAAACTTCTAGTTTACATTTCACCATGTTTTCTTAACATGCGTCTTGATAAAAGGGCGACCTGTCAAATCGGTCAGCAAAACAGTGATGCCAGCATAGATGTACAATAATCAACAATGTTATTACATTTATGGGATAAAAAAACTATTTTTGTTTCTGTTTACATTTTCACTTGAACATGAAATAACATTTTTTAACCTTATTGAACTTCATTATGGTAAAAGCTTTATAAAAAAACATCCAAAATGTTCAAAACTTTCATTTTATGCACAATTTTAATAATTGATTGTCAAATTTATTAAGATATCAAAGACTTTCTTATTTTTCTATATACAGATTACATATTAGACACAGTGACGCCACCACAATTTTCATTCCAGTCAAAATCACGGAACGTGGTTCGTACCGAGAATCCGATGTTTTCTTGTGTCTTTACTTCATTATCATCATCGCCTCAGCTATTGGCGGAGAGTGTGGGGAGGTTCCACGAAAAACATTCCGCTGCGTCCGGGAATGTGAAGGAAAAATTAAAAGCCTTATAGCATCTTTACGTTATAAACGGAATCCAGTTTAATGACTATGAACTTGTACTATTAGTAATTTCATGTAAATAAAGGATTTCGTGCTAATATAATTACTATATCTAGAAATACTAAGATGTCTTTAGACTATTAATTTCAACTTGTATACGAGTTCCTGATATTTGACAACAGGAAAAATTACTCTTTACTACTATGCATGCTTACTGTGTGCAAATGCTTCATTCAATGAATTTAATATTGGTTAAACTTAAGACATCATCGTCTGGATTATGTTACTAAAGCTAAATATAAATATATTATGTACATATTCTCAGTTAAGTATCTCTTCGCTTCCATTGGTTGAGATCACTAGAGTATAACGAGGATTTTTACATCCTACAATTTCTTAGTTATTTAACAACAGCTCAATTGTTCTAACCTCGAGCTAAAGAAAACCAGTCGTTTCCTAAATCCTACCCTTAACATAATTACTCTTTAAGGTTATATAGTCACAAATATAATGCTCAACTCAGTATTCATTGCATATAAGTTTAAATGAATGTATAAGAAGATATTTTCAAGCAAGAGATATAAATACTCAATTTTTAAATGAATGAATAAAAAGATATTTTCAAGTAAGAAATACAGATTCTCAATTTTTAAATGAATGTATAAAAAGATATTTTCAAGTAGGAAATATAAATTCAAAGGCAACAACTTACATTTTTTTTTGGTGAGGATCCATCGTAGAGGCGCCTCCAGGACGTTCCAATATACCACTGGATTCTAATTTAAAAGTTTAAAATTAACAATGACGTAAATGCGTATTTCGTAGGCCCACACAGCTGTTAAAATTTAAATCTACCTCTAACATGTGTATCGAATCTTTAAATCTAACTATAGGAATTTAAGCTTCTACCAGGCTGAACTGCTCAAAAAAACTGATTGCGAGAGATACTTTTTCAGTAGAGTTAAATTAAAACAGCCTCAATTATTGGATCATGTCAGATGTTTCTCGGCATACACGACACATATCGACATAGGACATATCAGCTTCAAATCCTCATTTTGTTGATAAGCTTTCTTAGTTGTCTCATATAAATACCGCCACAGGTACATTTTTTTATATGTTTCTTTCGTTCATGGTGACGTTACGACTTTTGACCACATGCCCTATGATACCTAATCCCCTTTAGACCCTAATAAAGGAGTTTCTGGAGTGTCTTTCGTTTCGACAGGATGTGCTCTAACCAAAACTTGTCAGGAGGTGTGAAATTATCCTGAAAATTATGTGTCCGAAAATTAGGGTATAAATGTCTATAACCACTGGACGTTCTGTGATGGGGTTGACTTGTTATTTGTCGAATTATATTTCCATTCCCTTTTTTTATGGTTTTTAGTTTTAACCGCAATATATCTCTGTGATGTGTGATTAATGTGTTTTTCACTAGTTAATTTAACCGTCAATCTCCTTTGATTTCGATTAGAAAATTCTAAATTGTATTTTGTTGATTCCTTTGTATGATTCTAGTAAATCATTCGCGGTAGACATTAGACTGTCCCAAGAACAGGATCTCATTTCTGATTGTTGCGGCTTTTATAAGGCGCATATTTTATATACTCGTTCGTGTGGTCAAGATTTTTTTTTATTTCCAGCAACTATTTTTTTCACAGCGTAGAGGCGGCGTACGTTTGCAACATTTGCAGTAAACTCAAGTTCACAACAAGAGTTGTTATTTTGCACTCAGATGATTCCTGCTCAATCTTCCAGGTCTTGACGAAAATCTCCCGATCGTAGAGAAACTGTGTGTTGTGTTAGGAGGTATCTATGGATAATAAGAATTTCCCCTTTTTTTTGCATACAATTGTAGTTGCCCATGTGGGATTGTACTAGCAACTTATCATGTGCCCAGAAAGGCGCCACAGCTCGCAGAAAAGTAGTTTCTTCTAACCCAAAAAAAATCGCAAGCTCTCGTCGCGTATGACTTTTTCAGCACTTTATACTGTAGGATTGCTCCTGTAAAAATACTGTAATTTGCTGATTATAATAATATTTTTTTCCCAAAATTAATTTAAAGGCAACAAAAACTAATCACACTTTTGACTTCCTCACGGAGTGAACGTTTTTCCAGACAAACCTCTGATCCTTCTTCTTCTTTATCTTTCCTCTTCCGAGTGTCACACCGAGCTCGAGGAAACGCACTTCTCTCGGTCTGGGTGCGTTCAAATATTGAAATATTGCTATATGCAATGCGCTACGACCATAACAAGCTAAATTATTTTTTTCAATTATTTCTTTATTTCTAAAAACCAGTTCAACAAACGATTACACATTGGTTGATGGTTATAAATTAAATTAAATTAAAAATACGAATTTTCCGGCTAACTTGATGACGAATTTTTCGGCTACTTGGTGGTGAATTTTCTTTTTAGATCTTCGAAAAAACTATTATCCAACAAATGTTTAAATTAAGCCAACAATCACCAACAAACGACCAATAATCGATATGTGCAATAAAAAATTAAAAAAGTAAAGTTGGTCGGCCAACTTGATGCAGCTCATACTCATCGTGTCGCCAAAAACCTTAGAACATATAACAAAATGGAATGGTGATAAGCCAAATTTTACGTAATGAATTTCTGGTTGAGTTGGTAGTCGATTTTTACATGCATTTATACACCATCCCTATTCTAAGCAACTTGTCAATTGCAAAAAGTAAACAAACAGATGCTCCGCTCTGTGGTAAAAAAATATTCTTTTTCTACTTTATTTTGAAACAATTCACATAATTAATTTATATAAATCTTTGCTTCTATTAACAGAAAAGATAATTTAGATAGTGCAGTTTTCTCAAACAGGACTCCCTAGTTTATAATCCAATTTATATTTGCAAGCACTGACCGAACACTTCATTTCTGTTTTTTTTTAATTATTATGGGGGTTTTAACAGGCACTAGTGTCACTATAAAACTTTGCACAAAATAAACTTCAAAATTAAATAGTTTTGAAAAAAAAACTGATTCCGTACTTTTGTTGAATTTCGCAAAAGAATTTTAAATTGCATAAACCTATTCACAAAAAAAAAAATCACATTTGACAATCCTCAGCTTTGAGAAATCTTCCTTCCAGCATCTCACTTACTCTTATGTATAATCTCCTGCTCTTGACAAATTACGCTCATGTACACGAATTTTACACTATTCAACTATTCCTGTTTGCTCTATATATTCTAAGGAAGTTGCCTACCCCAAATATAATTTTGTTGTTGGTACAACTGAAACTGATCAGCAAATTTAGCCGTGCATTCTGCACGAAGTATGAATAAGATAAAGTAGCAACTTTTAAATTGCGGCATGAAAAACAACAGAGATGAAAATATTTAAAAGCTCTCTTAATTAGTATTCGTAGAGCTTAAAAGCACCTCAAAGCTTCCTTGTCATAAGGGCTATAGGAGGAAGGAGCACAAAATTTTTAAATGCAAATTGTCACGCGAACAAAACGTTCCACTATATATTGAAATCAGCTGATGCTGTCAAATATGTCGCACACTATGGTTTATGAGACTAGTGTGCAAAATTGCACTAATACTAATTTATTGACCAGCCGCCCGTCAAGTAAATCCTACAAATACAGAGCCATTGACCAGCCGCGCCAAGTAAAATTATATAAAGTGAAGTATAACACATTTAAATTGGGTAGCCGCAACCGTGTACAGATAGTTCCCCACACCAAGAAATGAGCAGCCGCCGGAATCGCAATATTTATTATAATTTTAATTTTATGACACCATGCGAGAAGAAACTTTTAATTAATAGTGAATGAAACGCTTTATTTTGTTTTGATCCTGTGAATGAGGAATAGTGTTATTGTTGAGTGAAAGTTATAGTGGTAAAAATCTTACAGTAATTAGTGAATAGGAGTAAATCTGTTGACGGCCTTTTTATTTGTAAGGCAGTCTCAAGTTTTCTTCTAATTGCTAATTATTTTCAACAGACTGACGATTTTCTATTAAAGTCGATGATTTGTAATTTATTAATGATTATAGAGCAGTTTACAATACATATTTTTCATTAAATAATTAATTTTCAGAGCTAACACATACTGTAGAGTCAGCCAGCAGCAGCTAGTGTACATATTATACCTCCATGTACTAACACTAATAAAGGAATCAGCAGAGCTAAGTGTTTTAAATAAAATCTATAATATATAAAAAAGTGATTGTGTAAAAATGTGTCTTTAATCAATATCTTAGAATTTATTGGTTGCTGGGATAAAATCCGGTGGTGGTCTGCTCTGATTGCAGGGCTATCCCAGCTTTTTTCCTACCGACTGGTTTTTAACAACAGTATTAAAGTATTTTATAATTTATCGAATTCAACCAAATTATTATTATTATTTAATAAATTTATATTAGTAAAGACTAGGAATTTTGTTGTGAATCGTGGGAAGAAATCTTTTGTTTTTAGATAGAATAAGGAAAAAGGTTAAGACTTGTTGATTGTTATGAAAAGCAAATTTAAAAATCTATTTGAAAATATAGCAAGATTCATTCAGACGAGGATGGCTTTATCTGATCGTCGAACAACTTACAGATGAGTCTACACCCCAACATTTTAAATCCCACATTATTAGCTAATTAATATGATAATATCAAATATTGATATTGATAATCTTCTTATTTGTATTTGCTAATGTAGCTATCGAAAGAAAGTGATAGTTACTGAGCAGAGCTGTTTTGATATTTCTATTAGTTTCTGCTTTGAATCCCTAGTTTATTTAGTGAAAAAACTTACTTCTGAAGATAGATAAAACTGAGTCGGTGCGAAACCGGTTTCACAGTGCGCTATTGCGTGTAACATAAATTTGGAATTGTTCAAGTGCAACATTTGATAAAAATTTATATTTTTCAACATGGCTACCACCGCATCGAGGGCACTAATTGGTAACCCTTTCATTTAAGCACACAGGCAATGGCACTGCATCTGGCTGTGATTTTTGAACTGAGCACTTGTAAATCTTGTAGTAGCGCTGGCACTCAACACCTTTTCAATCCATCCTATCCATCAGAGGCACTGCTATTGTTAGAGCATCTGCCGGTCTGCTTACCTAACCTTTTTGCAGCTTTTAGAGAGGAAACATCTCCTGAACATTGATGTCTTTAAACTGAAAAGTTCACCTTCCATGCATCTTTTTGTAGACGATAAGAAGTAGATACTCCGATCTCGTGCGTTTGCTTTACCGTGGTGCAAAAAAAATGTGTTAAAAGACCATGATCCACTGATAGTTAATCGGATCAATTATTGCAACTTCTCTTAGGCGGCCCATACTCGCTTCAATTAGTTGAGCAACCTCAAATTGACCACTTAGTTAATCAATCTATCAACAAGCCCATACACGTTTCAAATTGGTATCAACTTAAAAATTCTTACCGTTTTTTGTAAACAATGAATTAATATGGAGAACAAATTTTGTGTATTATTCTGGGAATAATTGTAATTACCAGTTATTCAATCATCGCACATATGCAGGATAAGTTGACGTCAACCACAAGTCTTTGTGCGAGACCATCAACTTAACAATTCGCAGTTCAACTTACTCAACATCCACACACACGTCTCAATTTATCGCATCAAAAATTGTAAATTGTAGGAAAGTTGATCAACTAATTGAAGCGAGTATGGGCCACTTTATAGACTACAAATCAAATCAATATTAGCTTCACGTGTTCTCCAATAAAAATATATTTAGTGAAGTATGCCTCTTACGCTGCTCAAACGCTCTGTTTCTTCCCATCATTATTCTCCAAAAGTACAATTATTGCAGATTATTTTTACTTTTATTTAAATTTTCTTATACTGGTTATCTAATGTGATCGAAGTTTGTTTTTGTTAATAAAATATACTTTTGTTTCCCACTGTACTTTTTATATTTTTCTTCATCAGATTTGTTTTCTCCTTAAATTAGATGGCGCCAAAAATTGTGTCAGTTTCAGTTATTATTCAGTGCGACGAACAAATGAAGAAAAGATGGCCCCAAAGCGGAAAGAAAAGTATTCAGCGGGATGTAAATTATTCAGATTGCCGAAGGATATTACATCGTAAGTTAGTTTTATATTAAATAATAGTAATTTTTTATTTATTCATCTTTATAAATGCCATGTAATTTAATGAGGGAACGTTATATGTAAAACAAAATCACAAATAATCCTAATCTATGTCATAGAGTCGTAAAAACAATAACTGTCTTAACCAAAACTAAATAGTAGCAATACATGTATGTCTCGTTTACTAATCATAGTGAAGTGATTTACTTTTCCCTCTTCGTTTAATAATTCAATCTAATTTATTACATGTTATTTTTCTCCTTCTAATGAAACCATGGTTTTATAGAGATTTTTACATCTGGTCTTGTAGGGTAGGGTATATTGTATATAAAACAGATTTGATGTGCATCCTTCCACACTTTTGCACTTCTTTATTACATTCTTTATTTTACGTGGTTTGATGATACATAATTTTCTGATCTTGTAGTATATATGTATGTAAGTCAAAGTAAGTGACTCCATCAGGAATGGATTGTGTATCAATCAGGCACAAATTAGCAAGGGCGGAAGATCCTTTTCATAACTATTTCTGCTACCATTTTATTATGTACATTCAATAATCAATAACTTTTTTTTAATTTATAGACGGCAGGCTTGGTTGAATGTAGTGCGACTACCACGTGAAGCCGATAAACCCAGCGCCCGTCTGTGTGAGAAGCATTTTAACGCTGAAATGTTTGGGCCCAGCGGGGGAAGATTGGTGCCATGGGCTATGCCACACTTTGTACAGCTCTATAGGGCTGTACAAAGTGTGGTATAGCCCATGGTATAATTTAACCATTATTATTAGAAATTTATATTTACTTTTTTTTCTCTATTAATTTATTGTATTATTTACCCCAACCCTATTTTTATTTTTGTTACCCTTTTTTCGATTTTTTTTTTCGATTAAATATTATTTTTCAGCAGGATATCTATACGTCCCAGTATAGTGTAGAGCAACAGTATCAGGATCCTATAAATTTAGGTAGTCAGGATAGTTTATTTATAGGTAAAGTAGAGTCAGATGACAATTTACTCGGCGAAGCACAGTGCAGCCAATATTCTACGCAGGAGACTCATGGAGAGTTGCAGTTAGAAAAGGATTCTAGCAGTTTCTTGCAAGAGAATATTTCTTTGCATTCCTTTCAAACTGGTAGAACCCCCCAAACTTCGGGAAAAGCATCCCAAACTGCAATGGCACTGTCTCTTGCCACTCCACGAAAAAAGGCATTAAGAGGTAAAGTAAGAAGGTTGCAAGCGCAAATTAGAAGACAGAACTATGAATTTAAGAAATTTAATTTCTTTATTCAACGTTGCAACCATCTCTTGCCAAGGGAATTAGGTAGAGTTTTAGAAAGTTCCATTCGAAATAGTGGAAAAGCGAAGAAAGGAAAACGCTAATCCAGAGATGTTAAAGCAACTGCTTTAATGTTACATTTTCTATCAGCAAATAGTTACAAATATATAAAAGATCAGTTTTGCCCGCTTCCAACTGTAAGAACTTTGCAGCGGTTTACGGAATCGTGGCCCTCTGCCCCGGGGAACATGGCATTTAATTTGAAAGCAATGGAATTCAAATATATGCAGATCACAGAATTTTCTAAATATTGTGTTCTTTGCATTGATGAAATGAGCTTGAAAAGCCATTTATATTATGACCGATCCAAAGGCATAATAATAGGACTCACAGATAATGGGCGAGATAAAACTGATAAGCTTGCACGCAACGCATGTGTAATTATGGTACGTGGTCTATGGGAAAATTGGAAGTTTCCATTAGATTATATGTTTGTAGAGTCTTCGTGTCCTGCTGCTGAAGCTAAGAGGTTAATTTTCGAAGCAGTGCGAGGCCTTAGGAAAATTGGCTTTCACCTCGTGGCTTTAGTAAGCGATATGGGCTCCAATTTTCAAGCATTGTCTTCCATGTTAGGAATAAGTCCTTATAATTCTCTTGTTACGATTGATTCGCAACCTCTGTTTTACTTCTTTGATACGCCTCATTTATTGAAGCTCGTTAAAAACAACTTTGCGAAGTATGATGTTGTTTTTGATAAGGACAAGCGAGCTTCGTTTAAGTATGCAGAGAAATTCTTTGAAATTGATAGCAAACATGAATTCAAACTGGCGCCAAAACTAAGCAACGCACATATCTACCCCAACAGTTTTCAAAAAATGAGTGTGAAGAATTCTACTCAAGTTTTGAGCCATTCAGTTGCATGTGGGCTTGGAATTCTTGTTAAGGACAACAAGCTACAGGCAACGGCCTTAGACACAGTTGAATTTATCAAAAAGATGGATAAGCTTTTTGATATATTTAACTCATCGAAATTTTCGGACCCGAAAGAGATGATTTGTCGGAAGTGAAAGTCAATTACAATTTCTTACTGATGCGAGAGATCTAATTTCTAATCTCCGTTTTTCCGTAACCAATTCTATCAAATGTTTAAAGGGTTGGTTAATAAATATAGAAAGCCTTTCTAAATTAAGGGATTTTCTCAATACGGTAGGGTTTAAGTTCATTCTGACTAGGCGTATAAATCAGGATCCTCTTGAGAACTTCTTTGGAGCAGTCAGAAAACAGGGTGGAAATTGCCATCACCCTACTGCTCGTCTATTTTCATTCGCATTCAAGAAACTTTGGGGAGTGAAGTTTCTTGAAATTTCAAAAAGTGGAAATTGCGAATATGAAAATGACCCTTATCCTTATCCGTGGCTCCCTCGCAGCATCCCCTGCCAGACATTTCTTGGATGTCAGAAACATCTCCGGTATCCCAGTGTCCTGCTACTGTTCCCACAGATTACAAAGAACTGGACTATATAGAAGAGAACGCAATTACCTATGTTGCAGGATACCTCTTCAAAAAATGTAAAAAGTGGCACGTATGCCCAACGAATGGTTCAGAAGCGAATGATTCAAATAGTTGTACATTCATTCAATTCAAACAGTATGATAATTCTGAATTTATCATTCCCCCTAAAGCTTTCGTTGACTACATTAAAAGGTTAGAAGAAGGCTTGAAATCTTGCTTTCTCAGTACGATATGTCGGCGATATTTCGATTCTTGTATGTTTGATACCCTTTCAAATATAGAAGAATACAAATGCTGTGACGAATTTGACAATATTAGATTATTGTGGTTATTTATTCGTGTTAGGGTGTATTATAAATTAAAGTATATTAATAAAAAACTTAGGATTCCTGACACAAAGAAAAAATGATATCAGTTTGCAATCTTTAGTATAATTTTAAGACATTGTAATGATTCCTGTACCATTGATCTTGATACCTGTGAATCATAAAAAACAAATTAGTCTCGTGAAAAGATTTCAGCAGACCCGAAATAGAAGGCAGGCAAATTTCACAATTGAGTGCTTTACCACCTGCAACATGTAGCGTGAGCAAATTGCTAATGAGGTAATATCTGTAATACTCATAGAGTAAATTTAACTGGTTGATAATTAGCCTACTTTTACTCCGTGTGTGTCACCAAATACCCTGAGTATTCTGACAAATACCATAAAAACAAGCAAGTAATTTGCTGGATAATTGCAATTATCATGATAACAGCGCCAACTGCCAACTGCTAGTCGCAAGAAATATAAAATTTGTATAAGCACATATTCAGCGATAGAGAATGACATACCAGAACCAAAGTTAAAATGAAAAGTGACAATTCGAAATCATCTGCATTGCATTGCAAGCGTCTCCAATTAACTAGATAATTCAATTACCGTTAAGCATATAGTCAGTTAAATTTACCCTATGTGTATTATAAGCATAAGCTGCTGTTGCACTCAATTAATTGTGACATATTGATTCGCATCATTCTATGTCCGGTGCTGATACTTAATCTGTCCGGGGACTAAATAGACATAGAATCCGAGAAAAGGAATATAGATTTACAGCAAAAATATTATTTGGTATGAATACGCGTCAAGAATAATGTGCATTAAAATACATATTGAAAGCTGACTGATTTTCATTGCGCTTGTTGTAGTCTATATTTTTTCCAAGGACTTATTTCTAAACACTGATCAGCATACAAGAATTGCGCAAAAAACAGTTTACCAGACTCTACCAATAATTTTCAAATATTTAGGGCAAAAGTTTGAACTAGATTAACATCCTTGTTCAAGAAGGCTATTTTTGGATTCTCCGGTACAGCAGCAAAAGCGAAAGGAGTTTTTATTTGTTGTTTCATCACAAACTTATTGATTTTAGGTGGCAAATTTCAAGTCTTGGTTTTGACTCATCAAGACTTGAAGCTTATTATCTAAAAATTAATAAGCTGTGTGATGAAGAACAAATAACAAATTCTTTCGCTTTTGCTGTTGTACCGGAGAATCCACAAATAGCCTTCTTGAACAAGTATAAAGTTTACCCGGTTAAAATAATAGTAATGTTATATTAGGTCTGTATGTTTATTTTTGTGTAAAAATGTAAAATTCAAATAAAAACTTAGATAATACTAGATGATAATGAACTGTCAAATTTTTGTAGTCCGGGAATTTAACATACACTTTATGGGTAAAAAACTTTGAAGCCTGGGTAAAAACTTTCGAGTAAACATGCAGACCTATTAATAATATATATAATATTTGCACGGGTTTTAGAGAAATAACTAGCGAGTACAGAAATGATAAGGGAAGCCCATCCTCACGGAATGAGGTAACGTGTTGAAGGTCTCACTAAAGTCTGTATAAATATAATCCGTTATTGGCGTTTTGCGCCAATTTTTTAATAGGCCTGTAATTAGAATATTTTATTTTCTACCCTTTTTGAAGAAGATATGTGAATGGTTTTTTTCACATTATTCACGAAAAATAACAATTTGCGTTCTAAAAAGTCCAGTGTATCTGTTTTTGGTGGACTTGTCCACCCTCTTCCTATGCTAAAATGATATTATAATTAAATGTTAAGTATGCTTAGCAGTACCGCCTTGACGTGGCAAGGGGGCTTAATGCGCATTCATTTACATGTGGTAATATATAATAATAATATATAGATAACTTTGTCGTAATAAATGTGCACACTAAGAGTACCGTAAAATATATACACTTATGAGAATATATAGTTAAAAATATGGCAACCCTGCGAAGGAGTTGCCCCATTGGTCCCATTTTTGAACTTAAATTTACATTTTTTTAAACACTGTGTACAAAATTTGAACTCTCCACGTCGACGCGTTCTCAGGCAGTGTCCAAATATATAGTGTAAAACCAAAAACCAAACGGAAATAACTCATATTTCATATATTGTTACTTTCGTACAGATTAATGAAAGTCCTATAACTAACCACTATAAGTACTTACGTATATTTCTATTGTAGTTCAGCCTATTAATAGTTTAATTTAAGTTTTCTCTTTAAAGAATCTTACTTTAAAATCATTTAACATTATGCGGGCTGTGCGCATTTAAATTGTCTTCAACCGAATCTATAAATGATCAAAAACAAAGTACTAAAACAGGCTCAAACGTTTAAAAAAATTTTACTGGACTGCTTTTATTTAAACGCAAATTTTAAATTATGAAATTTAAAAAACAAATGAAAATAACTAATATTTAACCATATTGTTAACAGGGAACGATCCAGATTAGATCTTGTCTTAAGCAACTGTTGGTGTTGTGCTTCAATTTCTTGCAATTTCCTATGTAAACCACCTACTGAATCTTGAATTTCAAGAACTTCTTGCACAAGACGTAATTGCGCAAAATCCCTTAAAATAAATGAATAAATGTGTAACAAAACGTTCATAAACAAAGTTATTATAGGTATGTAAGAGTTACGCACTTGCAAAGTTCAAGTCCTACCCGATGAGATCTTGCCTCCAATCGGGTTTGCGCAACTTTCAATGGATTTGATTTGTCTTCTATAGCTTTCCTCAAAAGATCAATAACCTTTTCAATATCGAATAGTTCTTGTTGAACGTTGTGCAAATGAAGTTGGATCTTATTTTTAGCTTCTGCCATTTCAGAGGATCGTCTGTCCAAGGAATTATTGGTATTAGTCCAATGATCTCATTCAGATGTTGCAACACCATTTATCATTGTGTCAATATCACTTCTCAATTGAGCTGATTTTCCACGCTCTGACTGAGATCTATAAAGACAAAATAATAGTACGATGCAAAAATAAATTCAAATTTCAATATTGTAGATTTCACTAACTTATTAATCCTGTAACTACTAGCTTTCGACCATGATTCGGCGGTACTAACAGTGGGATCGTATTTCTAAATTCCACCTTATTAGTTGATACCCGTACTGAAATTATTTAATTGATGGCAAACCGAGTCGATTCCAATGGTAGACTCATTATGAACGACATCTTCTTCTAAAGCATGTTGAGCTGCTCTACAGTCAGTCAATTGTTTACTCATCTGATATTAAAACGTGGATGTGAATAATGAAGAGACAATTAGTCCGCTTTATAAAAATATGCCTTTCTCATTCTATCCAGATTATTTTTTATTAGATGCATTTATAGCCGTCCGTGAATAACCGCTTACTCACACCTGTATACATTTTTCGGCCAAAATATTTTCCTCTTCCAGGAGAGTCGTTACTTTATAATTAGTCATACTTCGGTCACATTTTTACACACCATGTCGTTCAGGCGACCGATGCGTTGTCATTTCCCCACCAGATCAAAGCACATCGCAGCGTCCAGCCGCCCAAAATGTGAACAGCGGTGTGCACATTTTTACGCTACGGTCTGTTAGCGTAGTGTCTCGGTGAGTTTAGTAGTTTTGACGTTTGGCGTGGTTTTATGCTTTCAAAATGACATTTAGCGCGAATTTATAGATTGAATTCAATTGATTGCAAATTTAAATTAGAAATGGAACAAATTTATAATTTTGTTTTAAACGAAGACAATTTCCTTTTACAAAAGGAAAATACGGTTGCTGTTTTGAATGATGGTAAAAATTCCTTAATTTGGTAAAAAATTAATTTTTTAATAAAATAATTTATTTCAGATAACAAAATTGTTTTCATCCAAATCAATCTATATCCTATTGGGTTGAGTTCTTTGTAAAGAATTGTTATGGTATTTATGTTTAGAGTGATTGGTCAGGACGTGAAGTCCAAACTGCCAGCATGAGCTGACAGATCACTCGATGACAGCGTTAGTACAGGGCGCCACGCTAGCACCTCGGGTAAGGGTGGCGGAGAGTGTGGGGGGATTTCCCGAAATAACCTGCCGCTTGTCATCAACCATAATCAAAAAAGATTTTCGTGCCTGCAACCAATAAGCCAGCACACACTCGGTCCTGAAGGGACCTTTACGTCACTTACCTGCATTCCAGTGAAGGCACAGATGGTCTGCCTTCTTTGCCAAGCCCCATCCTCCCATTGACTTTGGGTGGCACAATCGTCCAAAGTCCCTTTTTGACCTGTAAAGAGAGAGACTAGCGGACCTAGACGACCTTCATGTCAGAGGGCTCCAGGAGAGAGGAAGGAGAAAATAAAAAGTATTTAGAGCATAATTACGTTACAATCGTTATATATATATATATATATGCAGAACAATACCGTTTCATCTTTCCTTATATTCTTAACCACAACAGTGACTAGGTGAAGAGGAAATCTTCCCAAACTATGATACAATAACACTAATAGTGATGCTAAAGCATTTGAATCCTATTCTGTTTTGCTTTTCTTCCAAAAATAAAATATGTACTTTTAAATATTGAATATATATCATTTGAATTATTTGTAACGTTTTGATTCTTACAGTTTCGATTTTCAAATACAAATTTATTTAATATTATTGGAGCAGAATATGCACTTGTGGTGGTATTTTTTTTTGTGCTTTGTTGTAAATTATATTTTTGTTGTTTTTATACTTATTATATGTATTAAGTTAGATAGTACTATGTATTTGTATTGTATTTCTGTTTTCCAGCTATGTGTATGTATCTTACTTTGAGTTTCAAAAAGGCATATCACAACCGAGGAGCTATTTCTACATATACATACATTCATAATACGTATTATGTTTTTGTATTATTGGTTTGCTTTATCATTATTGTAGTTTTAATAGATATTGAGTAAAAAAAGATTGTAAATTGGAGATTCATTCACGAATCATGTATCTAACTACGAGGTTTGAGTCGTACTAGTTAATATTGCACCAACATTTATTTAAAGTTTTATTGAAAATTATATTTATGTATTTTTAAACTTAATAGTAAAAACTTGATTTCAACTAAAATGTAAAAAGAAAATAAAAATCACACTTTTAGGGAGCATGCTTATATAAACTTTTACTATGCCTACTACTACTACTAGAGCTAACAAAAAGATACTAAAAAAATTAATTGAAAGTGGCTTTTAATATTCGAATGTTTACTGGCCATTACGATTTCCTGATTTGTGTTGATGGACTTAAGGAGCCAGCAGACTGTGACGGCGATGAACTTTTAACTGGCCCTTTTGCTAAATTTAGATTTTCTTGTGATGTATTATGGGTTATAATGCGTAACTTTTCAGACCCTGTGCTGTCTTGTAACTTTTTTTGCACAGAGTTTGCTAATCTAAATTTCTATCCGGGGACAAGAAAACAATGATAATCTAGTCACATACCATGAGAATCCGGGTAATGTTAATGCCAAGTAACCGGCAGTTAAGTCCCTCGGTAATTTCCTTACCGTTATATGTCCTTCAGCCTTATGCTACTGCAATTTACTTTGCATATCTATATCCAACGCAATTAAGCCGAAATGTCGGAATACCTTTTAGCTGGACGACGAGATGGCGGATTACTTATGTTGGTGCGGGGTTAAATTGATAACCGATGCCCATGGAAAATCCTTGCTTTTTCGAACTCTAACTTTTCACGTTTGTTCGGGTCACGTCTGAGAAGACAGAAGTCGATTGTCTTCCTCTTACTTTCGTCAAAACTTAAAAGTAAGTGGAAATGCTCTTCTGGTCGATTCGAGTGTGTTCGAGTAGACAAGTCGCGCCATCCATATTGGACGTAACTGGCGGGTAGAGTGCTGCTGCTAGCTGTCATGTAGCATATTGCTATATGCAAGTGCTACGACCATAACAGGGCAGAGTTGTCTAGGCCACCCTTGGTTCAGACAACGCTGAAAAATGGTCGACTGAGCTAGCCGGTCTTAAACATAGGCCTCATCTCTGCGGGCGCTCAATGTGTGTCTCGACCCACGACCCAATGCGTATTCCTCATCACTCGAAGTCTACTTGACCGATGACGCATCGAAGACACATCCCTGAAGTCTCGTCAGTCCTCGATCAGACCTCGACATCCTTCTCCGTGTGGGAAGCCAAAGGTACATCGACAAGCTGGTAACCTAAAAAATCCAGCCGGTCGATGCCTCTCAGCCTTCCCTCACTGAGAAGCTCACGAAGCCCTGCGATCAGTAACCTAAAGAACTGCTCACTAAGCTTTCCCGGCGCAATATCTCACCCCGATCTCAGACCGCGATTGTTCAAGGGTGTGCCTCCAAAGCGTCGTCGATGTAGTGACATGCTGACGGCCGAATATGGGAATGGATTCGAACAGGTATATCACCCACCATTGACGGGGCAATAGGAGGGCTTCGTGGTATCCTGTAGTTTACCAGTTAAGCTGGTTGGATGCCTTCTTAGGGCTACCAGGAATAAACGTGACAATAGATGGACGACGTTTCCAGACTGATGATCACTGCCTGCTGTCTTTGGCGTGGTAGACTCCCAACAGTTTCCCCTGCAGATCTTCAAGCTCATACAGGGAGTTTCCTTTCTTGCTTTTAACACGACATTTGACAAATTTCCATCCCAGCTTAGCACTCGTCTGCTATTGGAAGTTGCTTTGGGCAAAATTCCTTCTAAATACCTCTTGACCCACTTTGAGATCGACAGGTTTTGCCCTGAGATTGTAGGCTCTTGAACCCTGTTCGAATGCATGTTGTAAGTTTTCCTGCAGTCTCGCACGGATCAATCTCATTTTGTCTTCTGCATCTATTCTCAATGGCTCATTAAGAGTTCCAAGGCTCCTCAAGATGGAATAGGAGCTGCCATGTTCAATCATTTGTTGACCGAAAAGTGTTCGATAAGGAGAGAAACCAGTAGCTTGATAGAAAGAGCTCCTGAGGGAACTAGCTATTTGGCTCAGTTTCTCATCCCATTTCGTATGTTCCTTCCGAGTATACGCTCTAATCCCTGACAATAGAGACCTGTTCACTCGCTCTGAGGCGTTTGCTTGCGGCGAGTAAACTGCCGTTCGTAAGTGCTTCACCCCATACTTAACCAGCAATCTGGTGAACTGAGTCGAGCAAAACTGGACTCCATTGTCAGAGACTATCGCTTCCGGGACTCCGAACACGTGGAACACTTCCGTCTCAATGAATTGGCACACATTGAGTGTAGATGCTTTTCTCATAGGTTTCAGAATTGGAAATTTTGAATAGTGGTCAAGGACTATTAGAATGCAGACGTTTCCTTTCACTGACCTGAGATATGGACCTAGAAAATCAATGTACATCTTTTGCCATGGTCTTTCTGTCACAGACTGGACTCTCATAGGTGGTCGTAAAATAGTATTGGGAGCTTTCGTTTCCTTACACACGTCACAGGCGCCTACGCAGTTTCTGACATCAACTGTCATTCGTGGCCAGTACAGATGTCTTCGCAAACGTTCCAGTGTTTTCCCTATACCTCCGTGTGAAGCTAGTGGCGGATCATGAGCCCTTGAAACGACGTCGGTGACAAGCCCTCGTGGAATCCAAAGCTTCCAAGCTTCTTCTTCCTGAATCGGAGCGCCTGTTCTCGGAACAGTCCGAATGTAAACGAAGCCATCCCTGACGCAAAGATCTGGTAGTTTGCCAGAAGTCGTTTTAACCTTCTGCCTCAGTTCCTCATATTCCAACGAATTGAAATATGGCGAACTAAGGTCAACTTCCGGGCCAGGATCTTCATTTGTGGACAGGCTGTCACAATGAATGCGTGACAGCGCATCAGGGACGACGTTCAGGCTTCCTTTTCGGTGCTCAATAGTGAAGTCGAAGCCCTGAAGCTTCAAACTCCACCGAGCAAGTCTACCGCTGAGGTCCTTTTGAGACATCAGCCATTTCAAGCTCGCATGATCCGTCACTATCTTAAACGGCAAAAGTTCAATGAAGGGCCGGAACTTCTATACGCTCAAGATTGCAGCTAGGAATTCCTGCTCTGTGACGGTATAATTTCTTTGTGCTGAATTCAACTTTTCGAGACGTAGGCTATTGGCTTCTCGTGGCCATCGTCATCTAGTTGAATCAGCACCCCACCAATACCTTGTTGGCTCGCATCGCACTGTATAACGAACGGCTTGGTGAAATCTGGGCTCACTAGCAACGGAGCAGAAGTAAGTCTTTGCTTTAGTAGCTCAAGAGACGTCTGGGCTTCAGGTGTCCATTTGTACTGACTGGGGGTTTTTCAAGGTGTCTGTAATGGAGGCACTTACATCAGCATAGTTCGGGATGAACCGTCTATACCATTCCGCCATACCTAGTAGGCGTCGGGCTTGCCGAACAGTTTTAGGTGACGGATAGTCAACTATAGCTGAGATCTTGTCTGGGTCAGTCCTAATTCCTCCTTTCCCGAGTATGAAACCCAAGTATTTGGTCTCCTTGATGCAAAACTTGCTCTTCTCGACATTGATAATGAGGCCAGCTTTCCTCAAATAATCCGCTATACGGGATAGTAGCGTGAGATGCGAGTCAAAGTCTGATGACAGAATTAATAAATCGTCTAGATAGACGAGAACGTTCTCACGAATATCGAAAGGGATGACTTTATCCATGAGGCGGCACATAGTTTGTGGAGCATTGTAAAGGCCGAATGATATCATGGTATACTGATAGAGAGGATGACCAGGTACTGTGAAAGCGGTCTTCTCTCTGGAATCAGCGTCCAGTGGGATCTGCCAGAATGCGTCTCTCAGGTCCAGGCTCCTAATGTAGTTTGCCGGAGGAAGTCGACTCAGAAGAGCGTCTATCTGCGGAAGCGGATAGGCATCCTTCTTCGTAACAGAGTTGACCTTCCTGGCGTCAAAACAAAGCCGGACCTTTCCAGGCTTCCTTACCAGAACAACTGGAGAGCTCCAACGTCTCTGGCTTTCCTATATCACACCCAGTGATAGCATTCGTTCTAATTCGGCATCCATCAAACTTTGCACTGCGGGTGAAATCGGATAAAACCTCTGTTTTATCGGAGCTGCGTCATTCGTTTCAATCCTGTGAGTGACCAATGATGTTTTTCCCAGGCCTAGAGAGGCGAAAGAGTGGAAAAGCTGTTTGGTGGCTTCTAAGCGTTGTTGATCGAGACTAGAAAGAATATGGCAGTCGGTGTCAGAGGTAGCTATTACACTTGGATTCACTTCTGCGACTATACCCAGGACATCTGGAGCCAACCCAAATAAACGCCAGAAGTCTATTCCTAGATATAGTGCCTGTGTGAGCCCAGCAACCACGTAAAAACGCACGTTTTGGGTCTTATCACGGAAAGTTCACATGACCATGCACAGTCGTCATGGCACCATTTGCTACTTGGACCTGTGTCCGATACCTCTTCCATTCGACATCTGCTTCCGCAAGCTTCTCTAGAGCTCCCTGGCCTAGAATACTGACAGTGGTACCACTATCAAGTAATCCAGTCTCAGTTCGCCCGAGCAGCTTTACTTCGGCGTACGGTCGAATGTCGCCTGGCATCGACACGGAAATCTGTGCTAGTTTTTTTCTCTCTAGTCTCATTCGTCGACAGTATTCCCGCCAACGAACAGTTGATCGTTTCCTTTTCGGTCTCACATCCAGGTCAGGAAACATAATGTCAGCTAACTCCGCTACCGAGGAGAAAATTCGGTCTCTTGCTGCTCTGTATTTCTGCAGACGCGTATGATACGGCGTCAGCGGATGTAAAACTGGCTCACGCCCACACGTCATAACAGAGCTTGGTGGCCGTTTCAACACAGAAATGACAGGAGGCCAAATCTCCTGCCCAGTAACCTTGTCAGCTATGCGTGCTATAGGTGTCAACGGGACATCGAAGATTAAAGACTCTTCTAAAGAAGTGTCTAATAATGTCATAGGCTCCCCAGAAGTGGAAATGGGAGCTTGAAGATCTGCGGAGAAGTCTATTAAGTTCTCCGCCTCTGCCAATCGTACAATCAGGTGTTTCACTGATATCATAAGAGTCACTGAATGATATCAGGGGACATTGCAAGGATTCGTCATTGTGGTCTGCTAATGGAGCGGACCTTCCTCCTTGTTCATGGCTTGAACTGGAGTGTTCGTTGCCGCTGTCGCTCGCGACGTTGACGCTGGTCGGAAAGAGGTTGTGGTATTCCCGACCCGTCTCAAGTTTTTCTGTCTACAATGGTGACAATCAGGCTTGAAGACGTTCTTGCGTCCGCATCCATAGCAGAACACAACTTGTCTCTCTTGCCTGCAGTCTTGATAAAAGTGACCGGGCTGGTCACAATTCCAGCAGATTACATTTTTCGGGGTTGAAATAGCCGATAGTGAGACTTCCTCACTGCGTTCAGGTGACGTATTCAGTTCAGCCTCAGTCGAATAGTATCCATCCAGCTCACTGACTCTTTGTCCGCGATAAGCGTTCCAACTTGCTGTCGCGATGCGCTGCTGCGTCGCTTGAATTTGATTCACAAGAATCCTGAGCTGGTGGATGGTGTTTGTAGGATGCAAACAAATTTTGTTTTGGATCTCTGGCAGTAAATTTGATTTGACTATTTCCAAAAATTCAACGTCTGGCAACGGGTTCTGCAATTGGTCTCGTAGCTGTACCAGGTACTGGTAGTACGTAGCAAATGACTCCCCTGCTTTCTGCTTGCGCAACATAAGCTGGACCTTGACTTTAAAGTCGTCTTTGGGGACTCCCCATTCAGCTAATAGAGCTGCTTTCACATACTCCCATGACGGTGTGGAATTTTGCCTCAGGAGAGACCAGTACCAGTCCATTGCTGGTCCAGAAAGCAGAGTCGTCATGTGACGCACCAATAGGTCGAAGTCTCCTTCCAAAGCCGAAAAAGTCAAGGCTTCTACCCGAAATACAAATTCATCGACTGTGAGCCGAGAGGTGTCTCCCCTGTAGGATATATTCCACCTGCGGATAGGGCTGCCAGAACGCCGCTGTGCTATGCCTGCGGGGACACAAATAGGTGGTGGTGGTGTAGGTGGTAAAAAGTTTGGTGCAGGCTGACTTCTAGGCTGACCAAAAGCTGATGGAGGTCGATTAAAAGATTATCTATGCAGATCGGGAAAATCGTCAGATGGTCTGGGATTTCCCATAGCCGGAGGAGTTCGCGAAAAGTTCAGTTGTCGGATACTATTTGTTAAGTCAGTCCGCAAACCATTGAGACTCTGTTCGAGACCTTCTCGTATTAGATTTTGCATTTGTAGGCGTAGATCTGCCATGAACGCATCCGTAGCTGGGGAATGGCCTTGAGCTTTACGCACTGAACTATCTCGTCGAGGAGCCGGGTCTACAAAAGTCCTTAAGTGCAAATCGGGCATTCCTGGTGATAAGGATCGTCGAATCGGTGGTGGTAAGTCGAAGGTAGGCAAGTCAAAAGTCGGCAATGAATCGCGACTAGCCGACCTCGCGGGATTCGTTCTTTTGGGAAAGGCACCAGTGTAACCAGTTAAGTCCTGTGCAGTGAGACGGTGTCTACAGTTAGGACAACTGGAATGCTCGCCTATCCAGGTCTGGATACATGCCTCATGAAAGACATGTCCACACGTGGTCATGACTAGTTTCTGTTCAGCTGACCAACTTATGTCTCCACAGATCGTGCATGGCTCACGCAACATAGTCACACTGTACGGCCCAGGAGGTGGTGTCCTCATTGTAGCCATTGAAACTTGTCGTAATTCAGGAAAACTTCACAAACCAAAGGTTCGCAAGGAATGTCAAGGAAATCGAGAGAGTCCAGCAGTTCAAAATGAACAGGCCCTTTAACAATGGAGATAGTGAAGTAATGATTTTAAAAATTGAAGGTTGGGACAAGATACTAAAATCCCAGACAAAAAAAATTTTTTTCCAAACGTCCGGCGAAATTGTACTAAAATTCAAAACAAAATTTCTTCCCAAACGTTCGAAGAAGTTCCAAAAATAATTCAAAAAAATTCAAAGGCTCGGAGAAGTTAGCAGAGTCTTACCAAATTGAGTTAACAGACGTATTTATTTAACGAACGAAAATCCAAACGTTCTGAAGAGATAGTAACTCTTTGAATAAAAGTTTTCTTTCAAAAAGTTCAATTAATGCATTCCAAAAAGTGTGAAAAACCAACAGGATCACAAACGTTTCAACAAAAAATTCCTATCAAAACATGTGGTTCCTCCCTCACTTCCCGAAGCTAACCCTCAACACAAGAGGCATCCAGGTCGCTCTCTCCCTTTCCAGGTCAGAATCCGGATAAGGGCAAGTGACGTGAGTGTGTGCATGAAAAATATGTGGAGTTCCCACAGAAATCTGGGAAGAGTCAGGTTGGGGAAGCTAGAGACTGAAAATGATACTAGAGATTCTTCAGCCAGGCAGTTAGCAGTACGCCAACTCCTGATTGCTGAAGGTCTCCAGCATCACTTACATCCTCCAACAACTCCTTCCTTCCTATTCACCTGATCTTCATGTCCAGCTAACCTTCCAACTGGGCAGAGTCATGAATCTGGTCGACTAATTAGCTGAGAGCCAACAAGTCGTCTCACAGATTCATAACTCTGTCCAGCCAGTTGGCCAATAGAGACATGTCTCCGTGAGAGCTCACACAAAAAATTTTGTGAGGCCACCTACCATTTCCATGGCAGAAGGCCAGCGGGAAAGATCATTCAAAAAAAAAATTCTCAAAAAAACTTTCAAAACTTTACTTTAACTTTACTTTACTTTCAAACTTTCAATAAAACTTTCAAAAACTTTACGTTACAACAATTTTATACTAACCAGATCAGTCAAACCTCAGGACCGCATGCATCCTTCACTAGATATGAGACTACTGAGTCAGACGATTTAGCTATAAACCAAATGTCCATCTCTCAAGTAGTCTCAGTGCCCAGTGTCAAACACATTTAGACACCGAAGTTGACTGAGGTGGCCCCACGTTGGGCGCCATTTTTTATGGTATTTATGAGAGTGATTGGTCAGGAAGTGAAGTCCAAACTGCCAGCATGAGCTGACAGATCACTCGATGACAGCGTTAATACAGGGCGGCACGCTAGCACCTCGGCTAAGGGTGGCGGAGAGTGTGGGGGGAGTTCCCGAAATAACCTGCCGCTTGTCATCAACCATAATCAAAAAAGATTTTCGTGCCTGCAACCAATAAGCCAGCACACACTCGGTCCTGAAGGGACCCTTACGTCACTTACCTGCATTCCAGTGAAGGCGCAGATGGTCTGCCTTCTTTGCCAAGCCCCATCCTCCCATTGACTTTGGGTGGCACAATCGTCCAAAGTCCCTTTTTGACCTGTAAAGAGAGAGACTAGCGGACCTAGACGACCTTCATGTCAGAGGGCTCCAGGAGAGAGGAAGGAGAAAATAAAAAGTATTTAGAGCATAATTACGTTACAATCGTTATATATATATATATATGCAGAACAATACCGTTTCATCTTTCTTTATATTCTTAACCACAACAGTGACTAGCTGAAGAGGAAATCTTCCCAAACTATGACACAATAACACTAATAGTGATGCTAAAGCATTTGAATCCAATTCTGTTTTGCTTTTCTTCCAAAAATAAAATATGCACTTTTAAATATTGAATATATATCATTTGAATTATTTGTAACGTTTTGATTCTTACATTTTCGATTTTCAAATACAAATTTATTTAATATTATTGGCGCAGAATATGCACTTGTGTTGGTATTTTTTTTTGTGCTTTGTTGTAAATTATATTTTTGTTGTTTTTATACTTATTATATGTATTAAGTTAGATAGTACTATGTATTTGTATTGTATTTCTGTTTTCCAGCTATGTGTATGTATCTTATTTTGAGTTTCAAAAAGGCATATCACAACCGAGTAGCTATTTCTACATATACATACATACATAATACGTATTATGTTTTTGTATTATTGGTTTCCTTTATCATTATTGTAGTTTTAATAGATATTCAGTAAAAAAAGATTGTATTGCTATATGCAATATGCTGCGACCATAAAAGGGCAGAAAAATGATAGACTGAGCTAGCCGGTCTTAAACATAGGCCTCATCTCTGCGGGCGCTCAATGTGTGTCTCGACCCACGACCCAATGCGTATTCCTCATCACTCGAACTCTACTTGACCGATGACCGATGAAGGTACATCGACAAGCTGGTAACCTAAAAAATCCAGCCGGTCGATGCCTCTCAGCCTTCCCTCACTGAGAAGCTCACGAAGCCCTGCGATCAGTAACCTAAAGAACTGCTCACTAAGCTTTCCCGGCATAATATCTCACCCCGATCTCAGACCGCGATTGTTCAAGGGTGTGCCTCCAAAGCGTCGTCGTAGTAGTGACATGCTGACGGCCGCATATGGGAATGGATTCACCCACCATTGACGGGGCAATAGGAGGGCTTCGTGATATCCTATAGTTTACCAGTGAAGCTGGCTGGATGCCTTCTTAGGGCTCCTAGCAAGTGACAATCAGGCTTGAAGACGTTCTTGCGTCCGCATCCATAGCAGAACACAACTTGTCTCTCTTGCCTGCAGTCTTGATAAAAGTGACCGGGCTGGTCACAATTCCAGCAGGTTACATTTTTCGGGGTTGAAATAGCCGATAGTGAGACTTCCTCATTGCGTTCAGGTGACGTATTCAATTCAGCCTCAGTCGAATAGTATCCATCCACCTCACTGACTCTTTGTCCGCGATAAGCGTTCCAACTAATTGCTGTCGCGATGCGCTGCTGCGTCGCTTGAATTTGATTCACAAGAATCCTGAGCTGGTGGATGGTGTTTGTAGGATGCAAACAAATTGTGTTTTGGATCTCTGGCAGTAAATTTGATTTGACTATTTCCAAAAATTCAACGTCTGGCAACGGGTTCTGCAATTGGTCTCGTAGCTGTACCAGGTACTGGTAGTACATAGCAAATGACTCCCCTGCTTTCTGCTTGCGCAACATAAGCTGGACCTTGACCTTAAGGTCGTCGGGGACTCCCCATTCAGCTAATAGAGCTGCATTTACATACTCCCTTGACGGCGTGGAGTTTTGCATCAGGAGAGACCAGTACCAGTCCATTGCTGGTCCAGAAAGCAGAGTCGTCATGTGACGCACCAATAGGTCGAAGTCTCCTTCCAAAGCCGAAAAAGTCAAGGCTTCTACCCGAAATACAAATTCATCGACTGTGAGCCGAGAGGTGTCTCCCCTGTAGGATATATTCCACCTGCGGATAGGGCTGCCAGAACGCCGCTGTGCTATGCCTGCGGGGACACAAATAGGTGGTGGTGGTGTAGGTGGTAAAAAGTTTGGTGCAGGCTGACTTCTAGGCTGACCAAAAGCTGATGGAGGTCGATTAAAAGATTGTCTATGCAGATCGGGAAAATCGTCAGATGGTCTGGGATTTCCCATAGCCGGAGGAGGTCGCGAAAAGTTCAGTTGTCGGATACTATTTGTTAAGTCAGTCCGCAAACCATTGAGACTCTGTTCGAGACCTTCTCGTATTAGATTTTGCATTTGTAGGCGTAGATCTGCCATGAACGCATCCGTAGCTGGGGAATGGCCTTGAGCTTTACGCACTGAACTATCTCGTCGAGGAGCCGGGTCTACAAAAGTCCTTAAGTGCAAATCGGGCATTCCTGGTGATAAGGATCGTCGAATCGGTGGTGGTAAGTCGAAGGTAGGCAAGTCAAAAGTCGGCAATGAATCGCGACTAGCCGACCTCGCGGGATTCGTTCTTTTGGGAAAGGCACCAGTGTAACCAGTTAGGTCCTGTGCAGTGAGACGGTGTCTACAGTTAGGACAACTGGAATGCTCGCCTATCCAGGTCTGGATACATGCCTCATGAAAGACATGTCCACACGTGGTCATGACTAGTTTCTGTTCAGCTGACCAACTTATATCTCCACAGATCGTGCATGGCTCACGCAACATAGTCACACTGTACGGCCCAGGAGGTGGTGTCCTCATTGTAGCCATTGAAACTTGTCGTAATTCAGGAAAATTTCACAAACCAAAGGTTCGCAAGGAATGTCAAGGAAATCGAAAGAGTCCAGCAGTTCAAAATGAACAGGCCCTTTAACAATGGAGATAGTGAAGTAATGATTTTAAAAATTGAAGGTTGGGACAAGATACTAAAATCCCAGACAAAAAAAATTTTTTTCCAAACGTCCGGCGAAATTGTACTAAAATTCAAAACAAAATTTCTTCCCAAACGTTCGAAGAAGTTCCAAAAATAATTCAAAAAAATTCAAAGGCTCGGAGAAGTTAGCAGAGTCTTACCAAATTGAGTTAACAGACGTATCGATTTAACGAACGAAAATCCAAACGTTCTGAAGAGATAGTAACTCTTTGAATAAAAGTTTTCTTTCAAAAAGTTCAATTAATGCATTCCAAAAAGTGTGAAAAACCAACAGGATCACAAACGTTTCAACAAAAAATTCCTATCAAAACATGTGGTTCCTCCCTCACTTCCCGAAGCTAACCCTCAACACAAGAGGCATCCAGGTCGCTCTCTCCCTTTCCAGGTCAGAATCCGGATAAGGGCAAGTGACGTGAGTGTGTGCATGAAAAATATGTGGAGTTCCCACAGAAATCTGGGAAGAGTCAGGTTGGGGAAGCTAGAGACTGAAAATGATACTAGAGATTCTTCAGCCAGGCAGTTAGCAGTACGCCAACTCCTGATTGCTGAAGGTCTCCAGCATCACTTACATCCTCCAACAACTCCTTCCTTCCTATTCACCTGATCTTCATGTCCAGCTAACCTTCCAACTGGGCAGAGTCATGAATCTGGTCGACTAATTAGCTGAGAGCCAACAAGTCGTCTCACAGATTCATAACTCTGTCCAGCCAGTTGGCCAATAGAGACATGTCTCCGTGAGAGCTCACACAAAAAATTTTGTGAGGCCACCTACCATTTCCATGGCAGAAGGCCAGCGGGAAAGATCATTCAAAAAAAAAATTCTCAAAAAAACTTTCAAAACTTTACTTTAACTTTACTTTACTTTCAAACTTTCAATAAAACTTTCAAAAACTTTACGTTACAACAATTTTATACTAACCAGATCAGTCAAACCTCAGGACCGCATGCATCCTTCACTAGATATGAGACTACTGAGTCAGACGATTTTGCTATAAACCAAATGTCCATCTCTCAAGTAGTGTCAGTGCCCAGTGTCAAACACATTTAGACACCGAAGTTGACTGAGGTGGCCCCACTTTGGGCGCCATTTTGTTATGGTATTTATGAGAGTGATTGGTCAGGACGTGAAGTCCAAACTGCCAGCATGAGCTGGCAGATCACTCGATGACAGCGTTAATACAGGGCGGCACGCTAGCACCTCGGCCAAGGGTGGCGGAGAGTGTGGGGGGAGTTCCCGAAATAACCTGCCGCTTGTCATCAACCATAATCAAAAAAGATTTTCGTGCCTGCAACCAATAAGCCAGCACACACTCGGTCCTGAAGGGACCCTTACGTCACTTACCTGCATTCCAGTGAAGGCGCAGATGGTCTGCCTTCTTCTCCAAGCCCCATCCTCCCATTGACTTTGGGTGGCACAATCGTCCAAAGTCCCTTTTTGACCTGTAAAGAGAGAGACTAGCGGACCTAGACGACCTTCATGTAAGAGGGCTCCAGGAGAGAGGAAGGAGAAAATAAAAAGTATTTAGAGCATAATTACGTTACAATCTTTATATATATATATATATGCAGAACAATACCGTTTCATCTTTCCTTATATTCTTAACCACAACAGTGACTAGGTGAAGAGGAAATCTTCCCAAACTATGATTCAATAACACTAATAGTGATGCTAAAGCATTTGAATCCTATTCTGTTTTGCTTTTCTTCCAAAAATAAAATATGTACTTTTAAATATTGAATATATATCATTTGAATTATTTGTAACGTTTTGATTCTTACATTTTCGATTTTCAAATACAAATTTATTTAATATTATTGGCGCAGAATATGCACTTGTGTTGGTATTTTTTTTTGTGCTTTGTTGTAAATTATATTTTTGTTGTTTTTATACTTATTATATGTATTAAGTTAGATAGTACTATGTATTTGTATTGTATTTCTGTTTTCCAGCTATGTGTATGTATCTTATTTTGAGTTTCAAAAAGGCATATCACAACCGAGTAGCTATTTCTACATATACATACATACATAATACGTATTATGTTTTTGTATTATTGGTTTCCTTTATCATTATTGTAGTTTTAATAGATATTCAGTAAAAAAAGATTGTATTGCTATATGCAATATGCTGCGACCATAAAAGGGCAGAAAAATGATAGACTGAGCTAGCCGGTCTTAAACATAGGCCTCATCTCTGCGGGCGCTCAATGTGTGTCTCGACCCACGACCCAATGCGTATTCCTCATCACTCGAACTCTACTTGACCGATGACCGATGAAGGTACATCGACAAGCTGGTAACCTAAAAAATCCAGCCGGTCGATGCCTCTCAGCCTTCCCTCACTGAGAAACTCACGAAGCCCTGCGATCAGTAACCTAAAGAACTGCTCACTAAGCTTTCCCGGCATAATATCTCACCCCGATCTCAGACCGCGATTGTTCAAGGGTGTGCCTCCAAAGCGTCGTCGTAGTAGTGACATGCTGACGGCCGCATATGGGAATGGATTCACCCACCATTGACGGGGCAATAGGAGGGCTTCGTGATATCCTATAGTTTACCAGTGAAGCTGGCTGGATGCCTTCTTAGGGCTCCTAGCAAGTGACAATCAGGCTTGAAGACGTTCTTGCGTCCGCATCCATAGCAGAACACAACTTGTCTCTCTTGCCTGCAGTCTTGATAAAAGTGACCGGGCTGGTCACAATTCCAGCAGGTTACATTTTTCGGGGTTGAAATAGCCGATAGTGAGACTTCCTCATTGCGTTCAGGTGACGTATTCAGTTCAGCCTCAGTCGAATAGTATCCATCCACCTCACTGACTCTTTGTCCGCGATAAGCGTTCCAACTAATTGCTGTCGCGATGCGCTGCTGCGTCGCTTGAATTTGATTCACAAGAATCCTGAGCTGGTGGATGGTGTTTGTAGGATGCAAACAAATTGTGTTTTGGATCTCTGGCAGTAAATTTGATTTGACTATTTCCAAAAATTCAACGTCTGGCAACGGGTTCTGCAATTGGTCTCGTAGCTGTACCAGGTACTGGTAGTACATAGCAAATGACTCCCCTGCTTTCTGCTTGCGCAACATAAGCTGGACCTTGACCTTAAGGTCGTCGGGGACTCCCCATTCAGCTAATAGAGCTGCATTTACATACTCCCTTGACGGCGTGGAGTTTTGCATCAGGAGAGACCAGTACCAGTCCATTGCTGGTCCAGAAAGCAGAGTCGTCATGTGACGCACCAACAGGTCGAAGTCTCGTTCCAAAGCCGAATAAGTCAAGGCTTTTAAACGAAATACAAATTCATCGACTGTGAGCCGAAAGCTGTCACCCCTGTAGGATATATTCCACCTGCGGATAGGGCTGCCAGAACGCCGCTGTGCTATACCTGCGGGGACACGAATAGGTGGTGGTGGTGGAGGTGGTACAAAGTTTGGTGCAGGCTGACTTCTAGGCTGACCAAAAGCTGATGGAGGTCGATTAAAAGGTTGTCTACGCAGATCGGGAAAATCGTCAGATGGTCTGGGATTTCCCATAGCCGGAGGAGGTCGCGAAAAGTTCACTGGCGGCATTGCTGCTGCTACTTGTTGTAGGATACTATTTGTTAAGTCAGTCCGCAAACCATTGAGACTCTGTTCGAGACCTTCTCGTATTAGATTTTGCATTTGTAAGCGTAGGCCTGCCATCAACGCATCCGTAGCTGGGGAATGGCTTTGAGGTTTACGCAGTGAACTATCTCGTCGAGGAGCTGGGTCTACAAAAGTCCTTAAGTGCAAATCGGGCATTCCTGGTGATAAGGATCGTCGATTCGGTGGTGGTAAGTCGAAGGTAGGCAAGTCAAAAGTCGGCAATGAATCGCGACTAGCCGACCTCGCGGGGTTCTTTTGGGAATGGCACCAGTGTAACCAGTTAGGTCCTGTGCAGTGAGACGGTGTCTACAGTTAGGACAACTGGAATGCTCGCCTATCCAGGTCTGGATACATGCCTCATGAAAGACATATCCACACGTGGTGATGACTGGTTTCTGTTCAGCTGACCAACTTATGTTTCCACAGATCGTGCATGGCTCACGCAACATAGTCACACCGTACGGCCCAGGAGGTGGTGTCCTCATTGTAGCCATTGAAACTTGTCTTAAGTCAGGAAAATTTCACAAACCAAAGGTTCGCAAGGAATGTCAAGGAAATCTAAAGAGTCCAGCAGTTCAAAATGAACAGGCCCTTTAACAATGGAGATAGTGAAGTAATGATTTTAAAAATTGAAGGTTCGGACAAGGTACTAAAATGCCAGAAAAAATTTTTTTTCCAAACGTCCGGCGAAATTGTACTAAAATTCAAAACAAAATTTCTTCCCAAACGTTCGAAGAAGTTCCAAAAATAATTGAAAAAAATTCAAAGGCTCGGAGAAGTTAGCAGAGTCTTACCAAATTGAGTTAACAGACGTATCGATTTAGCGAACGAAAATCCAAACGTTCTGAAGAGATAGTAACTCTTTGAATAAAAGATTTCTTTCAAAAAGTTCAATTAATGCATTCCAAAAAGTGTGAAAAACCAACAGGATCACAAACGTTTTAACAAAAAGCGTTTCAACAAAAAATTCCTCTCAAAACATGTGGTTCCTCCCTTACTTCCCGAAGCTAACCCTCAACACAAGAGGCATCCAGGTCGCTCTCTCCCTTTTCAGGTCAGAATCCGGATATAGGCAAGTGACGTGAGTGTGTGCATGAAAAATAT
The DNA here is from genome assembly GCA_963930735.1 of Dioctria linearis. NCBI lineage: Eukaryota > Metazoa > Arthropoda > Insecta > Diptera > Asilidae > Dioctria > Dioctria linearis. The sequence continues at coordinate 162,123,345 of OZ005742.1, read as the reverse complement.
GTGGAGTTCCCACAGAAATCTGGGAAGAGTCAGGTTGGGGAAGCTAGAGACTGAAAATGATACTAGAGATTCTTCAGCCAGGCAGTTAGCAGTACGCCAACTCCTGATTGCTGAAGGTCTCCAGCATCACTTACATCCTCCAACAACTCCTTCCTTCCTATTCACCTGATCTTCATGTCCAGCTAACCTTCCAACTGGGCAGAGTCATGAATCTGGTCGACTAATTAGCTGAGAGCCAACAAGTCGTCTCACAGATTCATAACTCTGTCCAGCCAGTTGGCCAATAGAGACATGTCTCCGTGCGAGCTCACACAAAAAATTTTGCGAGGCCTCCTACCATTTCCATGGCAGAAGGCCAGCGGGAAAGATCATTAAAAAAAAAATTCTCAAAAAAACTTTCAAAACTTTACTTTAACTTTACTTTACTTTCAAACTTTCAATAAAACTTTCAAAAACTTTACGTTACAATAATTTCATACTAACAAGATCAGTCAAACCTCAGGTCCGCATGTATCCTTCACTAGATATGAGACTACTGAGTCAGACGATTTAGCTATAAACCAAATGTCCATCTCTCAAGTAGTCTCAGTGCCCAGTGTCAAACACATTTAGACACCGAAGTTGACTGAGGTGGCCCCACGTTGGGCGCCATTTTTTATGGTATTTATGAGAGTGATTGGTCAGGAAGTGAAGTCCAAGCTGCCAGCATGAGCTGACAGATCACTCGATGACAGCGTTAATACAGGGCGGCACGCTAGCACCTCGGCTAAGGGTGGCGGAGAGTGTGGGGGGAGTTCCCGAAATAACCTGCCGCTTGTCATCAACCATAATCAAAAAAGATTTTCGTGCCTGCAACCAATAAGCCAGCACACACTCGGTCCTGAAGGGACCCTTACGTCACTTACCTGCATTCCAGTGAAGGCGCAGATGGTCTGCCTTCTTTGCCAAGCCCCATCCTCCCATTGACTTTGGGTGGCACAATCGTCCAAAGTCCCTTTTTGACCTGTAAAGAGAGAGACTAGCGGACCTAGACGACCTTCATGTCAGAGGGCTCCAGGAGAGAGGAAGGAGAAAATAAAAAGTATTTAGAGCATAATTACGTTACAATCGTTATATATATATATATATGCAGAACAATACCGTTTCATCTTTCCTTATATTCTTAACCACAACAGTGACTAGCTGAAGAGGAAATCTTCCCAAACTATGACACAATAACACTAATAGTGATGCTAAAGCATTTGAATCCAATTCTGTTTTGCTTTTCTTCCAAAAATAAAATATGCACTTTTAAATATTGAATATATATCATTTGAATTATTTGTAACGTTTTGATTCTTACATTTTCGATTTTCAAATACAAATTTATTTAATATTATTGGCGCAGAATATGCACTTGTGTTGGTATTTTTTTTTGTGCTTTGTTGTAAATTATATTTTTGTTGTTTTTATACTTATTATATGTATTAAGTTAGATAGTACTATGTATTTGTATTGTATTTCTTTTTTCCAGCTATGTGTATGTATCTTACTTTGAGTTTCAAAAAGGCATATCACAGCCGAGTAGCTATTTCTACATATACATACATACATAATACGTATTATGTTTTGTATTATTGGTTTGCTTTATAATTATTGTAGTTTTAATAGATATTGAGTAAAAAAAGATTGTAAATTGGAGATTCATTCACGAATCATAGTATGTATCTAACTACGAGGTTTGAGTCGTACTAGATAATATTGCACCAACATTTATTTAAAGTTTTATTGAAAATTATATTTATGTATTTTTAAACTTAATAGTAAAAACTTGATTTCAACTAAAAT
>OZ005742.1:162059018-162116518 GCA_963930735.1 Dioctria linearis | reverse complement strand
TGGGTGCAGTAAAAGCCTTATTAACAATTTTTTTTATGATCAGGTGTAATGGCATGGTCAATGTTGCCACTTGAAATCTTTCTAGAGTAGCTTTTTAGCGTAGTCCGAAAGTGGTATGCGTAGCCACACCTTACAGAAAATGTAAAATCTTACCAATTTAAAGCAGGAAGTTACTGCTATGATATTAACATAGTATGATATTTGGAAGTCATATGGGTGAAGTAAAAACCTAATTTTTGGTGATCTGGTATAATGGAATGACCAGTGTTGAAATATGAAATCTTTCTAGAGTAACTTTTTCGCAAAGTGATCCTTCTCTGGTTAGGCTATGAGAGTTCGACATCAAAAATCTCATGTTATTTCTTATGGAAGTCCAAGTTTACTTTTGTAATTATCTCGCTTTAACACATCATCTGTCTCTCTCTAATACATTTGCTTGAGGTGGAATTGGTCATATACTTGCCTATAAAAGCCCAAGCAAACTCTTGGGGAGCATCAGTCTGTTTTAGTCTCCGCGATAGTACATAAAAAATAAAAATGACAACCGCGCTAGTAAATAAAAGTTTTTCAGTAATTAAAAACTTGCGGAAGGATGTGTTGAAGTGTTTAACAAATTCAGAGAATAAAGACTATATTGTTAAAAAGTGCAACAGAAACATACATAAATTTCAAGTTGCATTTCGGAAGTGCAATAAGAGTGCTATGAAACGACATTTCGAAAGCTGTCTCGAGCAAATTAAAGCATTGAGAGCACTATTGAGAACTCCCCGTCGAGGTGGAGGAATCACTCGCGTAAGAAGAAGTGATTTTGTAAAGTGGGAGGAAATAAAGACAGCGTTCGCAGACAGATTTCGACAAGGTGTTATTGCAAATTTAAAACATATCGAGCCGAAGTTATTTATGCAAGACGCTGCCAAATTATTTACTCGTCGTGTTAAAAATACCCTAAAACATTATTTTAATATTAAAGTCTCTACAACGTTTTGCGGTGAATTTGTTAAAGAAACTGGTGACAATGAAACTATAAAAGACATTAAATATTTCCAAGCGAGAACTACTCCAATTAGTGCAGATGATAATTTAGAGGAGTGGTTTAAATCAAACATTTTGGATCCAATACACACTCAGCTGGAAGAATTCCAGGAAAAAGACAGTGGCTGGGCACTGCACTCAATAATACATCTAGCAGTACACATCAACAAGTATATACCTATACCAAAGGATATTGCATCAAAGAAAGCTTGCATTAATGTGAAAAATAATGATGAAGCATGCTTCGCATGGACCGTAACATCAGCGCTATATCCTACAACTGTCAGCTCCGATAGGACCACATCATATCCACATTATTCAACTGTACTTAATTTAAATGGGATAACATTTCCCATGACACTTAAGCAAATTACGCAATTTGAAGACCAGAACGATTTATCAATAAATGTGTTCATCCTAGAGAAAGAGCGTTTCTTCACCACAGTTCCAGTTAGACTTACGAAACACAGGATGGAGCGACATGTTAATCTCTTAATGCTACAAGATGACTATGACCAGGCTGATGATCATATGGACGATGATGATGGCAGATATCATTTCTGCTGGATTAAAGATCTTTGAAGCAAACTTCGAAAAATCATGCTAAAAGGCATATCTGCGACAGATGTTTGCTCTACTTTTACTGTGTAGAAAAATTAGCGTCACACACTCCTCAATGCGAGAATCAAAACGATTGCAGAATTATGTTTACCTCAGAAGAAAAGAAATGGCTGGAATATAAGAATTATAACCATCAGAATCAAATTCCGTTTTGTGTGTATGCAGATCAAAATACACAGCGAATCCAGGAACATGAAGCTCGCAGCATAGGATTCTATTTCCACTGTAAACATGATGCTAAGCTCTCATATTACAGAGCATATCGAGGCAAGAATTGCCAACAATGGTTTGCATTAGAATTGCAAAAAATTGCATCCATAGCTGCACAGGAAAAGCTGAACATCAGACCAATGCAACCCCTGACTAAAGAGGAACGTCGTTCACATTTGGAAAATACTTGCTGCCATATATGTGAAAAAAACGTTTGCAGCCGATGAGGAACGAGTCCGGGATCATTGCCACTTAACAGGAAAATATCGAGGACCAGCACATAATGCATGCAATCTCATCTATCAGGATTGCTCCATAGTTCCAGTCATTTTTTCACAATTTATCTGGATATGATGCCCACTTCATAATTAAGGATATAGCTACATATTTCCTAGGAAAAGTTGATCACTTACCAATAAACAAGGAAAGATATATCTCGTTCACCAAGCACATGGACGGCAGCCACATAAAATTCAGATTCATCGATTCCTTTCGTTTTATGGCTGAATCTTTAAATAAGCTATCATCATTGCTGCCAATGGATAACTTAAACACTACAAGATCAGTATGGCAGGGATTGGATGATGACACTATCAAACTTCTTACACGCAAAGGTGTCTTCCCATATGATTTTATTGACGACTGGGATAAATTGGATTTCCGGAACTTGCCAACACAGGAAGCGTTCTACAGTAAACTGACTGACAGTGCTATATCTCCTGAGGACTACAATCATGCTGAAGAGGTCTGGCAAAAATTTGAAATACAAACACTTGGTGAATATTCAGATCTATACCTTAAGACTGATGTTCTCCTATTGGCCGATGTGTTTGAGAACTTTCGAGAAGTGTGCATGAAGACATACAACTTAGATCCAGCACATTATTACACCATGCCAGGCCTAACATGGGATGCTATGCTAAAATACACTAATGTGAAATTAGAGCTGATAACCGACGTAGATATACTGCTATTCATAGAGAGAGGCATTCGAGGTGGTATAAGTCAATGTTCGCGAACAGATATAGTAAAGCCAATAATAAATATCTGGATGATTTTAAGCCTGAGGAGAAAGAGAAATACTTGATGTATTATGATGTGAATAACCTTTATGGATGGGCCATGTCACAGCATTTACCAACCGGAGGATTCAAATGGGTTGATGTTCCCAATGTTCACGTTTCCGAAATTCCTGATGATTCTCCAACTTGATACATATTCGAAGTCGACTTGGATTATTCTCAACATCTACATGATAAGCATAAGGACTTACCGTTTTGCTCTGAGCATGCAGCACCACCTGGAGCAAAACTAGAAAAGCTTCTGACAACATTGCATCCAAAAATTAAATATGTTATACACTACCGAAACTTGAAGCAATGCTTATCACATGGACTCATCCTGAAAAAAGTGCACCGGGTTCTTCAATTCGACCAATCAGCTTGGCTTAAACCATATATTGACTTAAATACTACCAAACGGATGCAGGCTACAAGCGATCATGAGAAGGACAGCTATAAGAAGATGAATAATGCATGAATAATGCAGCTTTTGGTAAGACCATGGAAAATGTGCGCAAGTATATCGATATAAAACTTTGCGTCAAGTGGGAAGGTCGCTATGGTGCAAAAGCTCGGATTGCGGCACCCAACTTCCACAGTGCATCGATATTTGATGAGAATTTAGTTGCTGTGGAATTAAGGCTTTTAAACAGGGTCAGGTAACAGCTTAACAGCTTTTCAAACAGGTCTGGAAACAGCTTAAACAGCTTTTAAAACAGGGTCAGATAACAGCTAAACAGCTTTTCGAACTGGTCTGATAACAGCTTAACAGCTTTTCGAACAGGTCTGGTAACAGCTTTTAAGCAGGTTAAATAACAGCTTAATAGCTTTTCAAACAGCTTTGATAAACAGCTTAACAGCTTTTAGACAGGTCTGATAACAGTTAAACAGCTTTTAGAACAGGTCTGATAATAGCTTAACAGCTTTTCGAACAGGTCTGATAACAGCTTAACAGCTTTTCGAACTGGTCTGATAACAGCTTAACAGCTTTTCAATAGGCCAGATAACAGATTAACAGCTTTTCAAACTGGTCTGATCAACAGACGGAATCCTCATCATCAGCCAAATCGTAGTTCCCTGCGATGTGCTTGATTATACGCTTATATATAATACACTTCCGGATGAAGGTCAAGGGTCAGACACCCTTCCGGTTTCAAAGGTGATGAGCCCACGTGTAAAATGTTTTTTCTCAAGCCGTCCTAACATTCTGGGTAAAACGCTCAAACCGCCCCGATTAGGAGCTCGCTGTAGTGGCAAATATTATTCGGGAGCTCTGGACTTAGTAGGGAAATTGAATAAAAAGAATACCATATATAAAATATCATTATTGATTTATTATAAATTGAAAAATATTAACATTTAATTCTTATTGTATCATTCAATTCCTTTAATCGGTTTCCCTATAACTGTAATAATACTTTCTTTATTTTACAATAATGTATATCTTATACTATAATACCTACAATTAAAACAAACTATTTCATTAAATGGTATTTTAGCTATAATACAATTTTTATTTACATTACATATCTTAGACTAGCCTTAGATTATATGTTTTCTGCGTCTGCTCCTTGCTGTTCTGATTGAATAGAGTAATGTCCCCATGGTAGAGTATCCGTTGTCCTACTCATAATATACCGCTTGTTATCATATGGACTCAATGCAATCTTCTTTTGGTTGATCGTGTAGACATTATGGTTATGCGATCGTATGGAGCTCTGATTCGCAGTTAATATTCGCTCGTTATTCAAGCATTCGACGTAGTCTTCGAAATTGATATGCCTCTGGACTACATTAGTCTTTACTCCTTTTGCTTTCTTTACAGTTTTACCATCGTTTATACGCACACTCTACATTTTCGAGCGCAAGCCTACAAATTCGCTCATGATTTTCCCATTAAGCTCATCCATCATTAGACCAGGAATCTTTTTATTGATGAGCGGTAAATCGAACTGGTTATCTTCTGGGTAATCACTTGTATCAAATTTGTTTATATTTTCAGCCATGAACTCATATGCATTTTTCTCTTCAAGTTCATATATTAGAGAATCTGTATCTGTATACATGACTTTACATTTATCTCCAAATTGACGCTGCATAAAACTGTAATGGAAATTGTAGAGGCATATCTTTGAAATTTCCATAACTGCCATTCCAATATAGAGAGGCTTATTGAATAAGATTTTGAGTCGCCTTAATTCCACAGCAACTAAATTCTCATCAAATATCGATGCACTGTGGAAGTTCGGTGCCGCAATCCAAGCTTTTGCACCATAGCGACCTTCCCACTTGACGCAAAGCTTGATATCGCTATACTTGCGTACATTTTCCATGGTCTTACCAAAAGCTGCATTATTCATCTTCTTATAGCTGTTCTTCTCATGATCGCTTGTAGCCTTCATCCGTTTTGTAGTATTTAAGTCAATATATGGTTTAAGCCAAACTGATTGGTCGAATTGAAGAACCCGGTGCACTTTTTTCAGGATGAGTCAATGTGATAAGCAAGTTTCGGTAGTGTATAACATATTTAATTTTTGGATGTAATGTTGTCAGAAGCTTTTCTAATTTATCTCCAGGTGGTGCTGCATGCTCAGAGCAAAACGGTAAGTCCTTATGCCTATCATGTAGATGTTGAGGATAATCCAAGTCGACTTCGAATATGTATCCAGTTGGAGAATCATCAGGAATTTCGGAAACGTCAACATTGGGAACATCAACCCATTTGAATCCTCCGGTAAATGCTGTGAAATGGCCCATCCATAAAGGTTATTCAAATCATAATACATCAAGTATTTCTTTTTCTCCTCAGGCTTAAAATCATCCATATATTTATTATTGGCTTTACTATATCTGTTCGAATATTGACTTATACCACCTCGAATGCCTCTCTCTATGAATAGCAGTATATCTACGTCGTTTATCAGCTCTAATTTCACATTAGTGTATTTTAGTATAGCATCCCATGTTAGGCCTGGAATGGTGTAATAATGTGCTGGATCTAAATTGTATGTCTTCATGCACACTTCTCGAAAGTTCTCAAACACATCGGCCAATAGGAGAACATCAGTCTTAAGGTATAGATCTGAATATTCACCAAGTGTTTGTATTTCAAATTTTTGCCAGACCTCTTCAGCATGATTGTAGCCCTCAGGAGATATAGCACTGTCAGTCAGTTTATTGTAGAACGCTTCCTGTGTTGGCAAGTTCCGGAAATCCAATTTATCCCAGTCGTCAATAAAATCATATGGGAAGACACCTTTGCGTGTAAGAAGTTTGATAGTGTCATCATCCAATCCCTGCCATACTGATCTTGTAGTGTTAAATTTATCCATTGGCAGCAATGATGATAGCTTATTTAAAGATTCAGCCATAAAACGAAAGGAATCGATGAATCTGAATTTTATGTGGCTGCCGTCCATGTGCTTGGTGAACGAGATATATCTTTCCTTGTTTATTAGTAAGAGATCAACTTTTCCTGGGAAAGATGTAGCTATATCCTTAATTATGAAGTGGGCATCATATCCAGATAAATTGTGAAAAATGACTGGAACTATGGAGCAATCCTGATAGATGAGATTGCATGCATTATGTGCTGGTCCTCGATATTTTCCTGTTAAGTGGCAATGATCCCGGACTCGTTCCTCATCGGCTGCAAACGTTTTTTTCACATATATGGCAGCAAGTATTTTCCAAATGTGAACGACGTTCCTCTTTAGTCAGGGGTTGCATTGGTCTGATGTTCAGCTTTTCCTGTGCAGCTATGGATGCAATTTTTTGCAACTCTATTGCAAACCATTGTTGGCAATTCTTGCCTCGATATGCTCTGTAATATGAGAGCTAAGCATCATGTTTACAGTGGAAATAGAATCCTATGCTGTGAACTTCTTGTTCCTGGAGTCGCTGTGTATTTTGATCGTTTCCCTGCATCGGCTTCAATATTGACTCAAGATCTGCATACACACAAAATGGAACTGGATTCTGATGGTTATAATTCTTATATTCCAGCCATTTCTTTTCTTCTGAGGTAAACATAATTCTGCAATCGTTTTGATTCTCGCATTGAGGAGTGTGTGACGCTAATTTTTCTACACAGTAAAAGTAGAGCAAACATCTGTCGCAGATATGCCTTTTAGCATGATTTTTCGAAGTTTGCTTCGATATGAGTCGGAAAAGATCTTTAATCCAGCAGAAATGATATCTGCCATCATCATCGTCCATATGATCATCAGCCTGGTCATAGTCATCTTGTAGCATTAAGAGATTAACATGTCGCTCCATCCTGTGTTTCGTAAGTCTAACTGGAACTGTGGTGAAGAAACGCTCTTTCTCTAGGATGAACACATTTATTGATAAATCGTTCTGGTCTTCAAATTGCGTAATTGGCTTAAGTGTCATGGGAAATGTTATCCCATTTAAATTAAGTACAGTTGAATAATGTGGATATGATGTGGTCCTATCGGAGCTGACAGTTGTAGGATATAGCGCTGATGTTACGGCCCATGCGAAGCATGCTTCATCATTATTTTTCAAATTAATGCAAGCTTTCTTTGATGCAATATCCTTTGGTATAGGTATATACGAAGATCTTCGGAGCTATTCAAACTTGTTGATGTGTACTGCTAGATGTATTATTGAGTGCAGTGCCCAGCCACTGTCTTTTTCCTGGAATTCTTCCAGCTTAGTGTGTATTGGATCCAAAATGTTTGATTTAAACCACTCCTCTAAATTATCATCTGCACTAATTGGAGTAGTTCTCGCTTGGAAATATTTAATGTCTTTTATAGTTTCATTGTCACCAGTTTCTTTAACAAATTCACCGCAAAACGTTGTAGAGACTTTAATATTAAAATAATGTTTTAGGGTATTTTTAACACGACGCGTAAATAATTTGGCAGCGTCTTGCATAAATAACTTCGGTTCGATATGTTTTAAATTTGCAATAACACCTTGTCGAATTCTGTCTGCGAACGCTGTCTTTATTTCCTCCCACTTTACAAAATCACTTCTTCTTACGCGAGTGATTCCTCCACCTCGACGGGGAGTTCTCAATAGTGCTCTCAATGCTTTAATTTGCTCGAGACAGCTTTCGAAATGTCGTTTCATAGCACTCTTATTGCACTTCCGAAATGCAACTTGAAATTTATGTATGTTTCTGTTGCACTTTTTAACAATATAGTCTTTATTCTCTGAATTTGTTAAACACTTCAACACATCCTTCCGCAAGTTTTTAATTACTGAAATACTTTTATTTACTAGTGCGGTTGTCATTTTTATTTTGTATGTACTATCACGGAGACTCACTAAAACTGACTGATGCTCCCCAAGAGTTTGCTTGGGCTTTTATAGGAACGGTTTGTAAACATGAATGATCCTGCTGCTAGCAGGTAAGTATATGACCAAATCCACCTCAAGTATATGTATTAGAGAGAGACAGATGATGTATTAAAGCGAGATAATTGCAAAAGTAAACTTGGGCTTCCATAAGAAATAACATGAGATTTTTGATGTCGAACTCTCATAGCCTAACCAGAAAAGGATCACTTTGCGAAAAAGTTACTCTGGAAAGATTTCATATTTCAACACTGGTCATTCCATTATACCAGATCACCAAAAATTAGGTTTTTACTTCACCCATATGACTTCCAAATATCATACTATGTTAATATAATAGCAGTAACTTCCTGCTTTAAATTGGTAAGATTTTACATTTTCTATAAGGTGTGTGGGCTACGCATACCACTTTCGGACTACGCTAAAAAGCTACCTCTAGAAAGATGTCAAGTGGCAACATTGACCATGCCATTACACCTGATCATAACAAAAAATTGTTAATAAGGCTTTTTCTGCACCCATACAACTACCACTACTCATCTAAGATATTCCTCAAATCAAACATACATATCATACTACCACCATCTTTTCTTAAACCCTTAAATCCTTAAATCCTTCTCAATATTACGGCAACATTAGTCATCGATTCAACATTTTTTAAGAATTTCAGTTATATTTAAGCTTTGGATCATGACGAATTCTTTGCTCCAATCAAATATAAAACATATACCTTCAATCCATTGTTCAACATACATCGATTCAATCCCTCATACCCAAAACCCCGAGCATACTTCCCAAGCCATGAAACAGAAATCTATTTGTGTGCATTGAGAGTCCGCTTTCTAAAATATTCTATATTGATACTTATAGAAAACTGCCAAACATTGAATTTATATATGCTATTTGAGTCTAACTTACTATCCATACAGGAAAATAGTCCTTCTAGTAATTTACAGCTTAGTTCTTTACTTTCCCATAGGCTACACTATACCTTACTTAACAAAATAATAAAATAGTTTTGATTAAAATGTAACCTTACCATATTACGCCCACTAAACTCCTAGCTGAATGTGTGTCTATTTGCAGCCGGAGCCCGAATCTGTAGGCGACTACATTCAATATCATCAGCCCAAGGTACAGCGCCATATACAATGATTACTCAACAGAGAGTTCTTGATTGAGGAATCGTTGTCATTTGGTTAAGATAAATTTTTTTAAATAATTTTGTTAGGAAAGGTATAAACAATTTATTTTGGTTCGGAAGATAAGAAAGTACGCTTAGGATTATCAAAAACAACACATTTCTGTATGAATAGTAGTTAGATCAGTAAAGCGACCCCCACCCCCACCGTTTAATAGTCCCGTTCAACAACAAGCCTAATAATTCCAAGCAACCATTACTATACTCATAGTATATAAAGCGGACAACCAATCTCCAAGCTGGCATGTATATGATCAAGTCCACCTCAAACATGTGTGCTAGAGAGATTATTCGGCTGCGATTTTGTTTACATTATTCGAATTGTTTATGCAATGAATCAAATTAGAAGCATTGCTCCTGAAGATCAAAAATTAGGCAATTTCTTATGTAAGCCAACATATCTACCTACGTTAGTTGTTGTTGTTGCTAATTTGATAACATGGTGCAATACGGAATATCGCCTGGTAAAAAACATTTTGGTATGACGTAGTGTGTGTGTGTGTGTGTGTGTGTGTGGCTGTGTATGTGTGTCCAGCCTCGCAAAGGTGTCCCGATGTCTCTGTCCCCACAACTCTAAGCGTATATAGCAAGTTTAAAGAACATTCACACAACACCTCCATGGCCTGATAGAGCGCCTCGGATTTTACAAAACCGAGCGTCGCGGTTCGATTCCAGCACAAGCCAGCATTATTTTATTAAAAATCAGCTAAGACAGAGCTTGGTCAGCTGATGGGGATCAGCCAAGCAGATGACGTCATCCCCGGTTAGCCAGACGGTAGGAAAGGAACTCCCCAAGCAGGCCCTATGACGTAGGCCACTAGACGGAGTCCCCCAGTGGCTCAGAGCCCGGTCCAGACCACCAAAATAGTTGGAATTTTCCGGACACTTTTTGTATGGAAAATGTGCGCCAGAGTGAACATAGCGTAACTACTTATCCCAACTTTTTCAAGTCACGTTGCATCACTGGCTTATAACAATGGACTGAGTGTATTGTCATTTTCCTATAGGAAAGCATGGCACAAGTTTTATAATTCTCTCTTTCGCCCTATGGCAGGATTGGAGCTACCAACACAAAATATTGCATTCTGGAACATTTGCTTATGCCATTTGATGTTTTTATGTTGGCTACAGATGCAATCGCCTTAGAAGGAATAAGGTAAAGATAGTGTTTCCTATTCTCCGTCTCTCTTGCCCTTAACCAAAATTCAGTTAAGAATTTAATGAATTTATTTCCTTATAAGCGTTTAAAATATCACTTGGGCACAAGAAAATATATTTTTATACCTTAGATGAAATCTATAGGGTATACTAAGTTTGCCATTCCGTTTGTAATACACAGAAATAATGATGGTAGAGCAAATTGGATTGGACACCCCCGTATAAAATTAAAAGATATTTTGATTTTTGGATGTCCGTCCGTCCGTCCGTCCGTGCGCACGATAACTCGAGAACGCCTTCACTTAGAAAGCTGAAATTTTGTACATGGACATTTAAAAAAAAAAAAGTAAAATTAAGTTCGAAAATGAGACAAATCGGGCAACTCCTTCGTGGGGTTGCCATACAAAAATTTCGTTCTCCACGATATATTTGGACACTACCTGAGAACACGTCGACTTAGAAAGCTGAAATTTGGTACGTTGGGTTTTCATACTGATAGCTAAAAAAATTTCAAAAATGAACTAAATCGGGAAACCCCTTCTTGGTGTTGCCATATAAAAATTTTGGTTTTTCACATATACTTTGAAAACGATCAGTCCTAGACATTTGTATTGTACCAAAAACTTCTTCAGAATAAGAAATCCTATAAAATTGGTTACAATCATTTTTTCTGTCCGACGAGCCGTTCTAGAAATATATGCGAGAAACCAATGCAAAAAATCAAAATTGCTCAAATGGGTGACCATACGAACTTTCATACGTGCATTCATCTAGGGTATCATAAGAATTGGTCGTTTAGACCAGTTCTAGCTTTTGGACTTGTTTTAATTAAATTCGATTTAAGGGTGTAAAATTTCATTTGATTGAGTTTTACATGTTTTTTATGTAATTGTTTTAAAGGGTTCTCTAACGGTGATATACAGAAACACAATATTTTTTGTTCCACATGAAATAGCAAATCGTTTTGTCTATTGTTATAAGTCAGCGCGTGACATGCACATCACAACGCTTCAAAGCACATTGGTGTGTAACACCTGAACGCACGATAGGATTAGGAAAGACTACGCGGCGAAAAATAGGGGACACATGTTCTCTAAAATTTTCGCTGCGTTGCCGCGCCGCGCACTAAAGTGTAATCTGATTCAGCATTTTGCCTCATTTTCATAGTTAGCCTAATTTTCATCGTTAATTAAGTTAATTCATTTGACTAATTGAAAAATATCTCCAACAGTTCCTATAATCTTTTCTCCCTCGCAAAACTCAAATTTTGTTCACTTAAACCACAAGAATACCGCACTTACAAAGCCAAATATTTGACACAACTAAACTTTTCATTTAAAATTAACACATAGCGACACGTGTGGGAAAATATATTGTTACGTGCCACAAAGTGAATCAAGCGACATCTGTTAGGAATGGAAGCAACTATAGGTTAGTGTCATCTTAGTAAACTTTGGGTTCGGAGAACGGAATATTCAGGAAGGTTCTAGGATAATTCGTAGAGTATAAATACGGCGCTCTGACAGCTAGGAGGCGGAGTATTATTTCAGACAGCGAAGTGAACGAAGTAAACTATTGGGATTGCGATAATTAGAAGTACAGTACTAGCGATAAATAAAGAGTTGATTTGATAATTATTTGTGAATTTGTGAGAGTAAACAGTAAAGTTAAATAAAGAAAGAACTTTTGAATTATATCTGAAATATTGTGTTTTAAATAACGAACTAAGGCCACGCTCGTAACAATATATTGATTCATCTTCTTAAAGTGACTAGGATAAAGGAATTTTACAATAATCTTGCTAAAGGTAAATATTTAAAAATATTTATTTTATAACCCACCTTTTTTCATAGAATTCCAAATTAGTATTTAGAACGACAAAATTAACCGAAAAATTAGTCAGATGAATTGGGACCGAAAATAACTGGTATTTTGAAAACTTTAAACAAAAATAGCTGGAATAAATCATGATCGTGGAACTTTTTGGAATATAGCAAAAAATGTCTCGTGAAACCCGTTTCGATTCCTGCAAAGCTTTTAAAAACTTAACTTTTTATTAAAAAAAGCTAAAAAAATCAAGCTGGAAAGGCTTTTTATTTTATCTGGCAAAAATAAAAAGCCAGTTTGGCTTTTTATTTTATCTGGCAAAAATAAAAAGCCAGCTGGGCTTTCTATTTTTTCCGGCAATAATAAAAAGCCAGCTTGGCTTTCTGTTTTTCCGGCAATAATAAAAAGCCAGCTGGGGTTTCTATTTTTTCTGGTAAAAATAAAAAGCCAGCTGGGCTTTCTATTTTTTCTGGTAAAAATAAAAAGCCAGCTGGGCTTTCTATATTTTCCGGCAATAATAAAAAGCCAGCTGGACTTTCTGTTTTTTCCGGCAATAATAAAAAGCCAGCTGGGCTTTCTATTTTTTCTGGCAAAAATAAAAAGCCAGCTTGATTTTTTATTTTTTCGAGCTGGAAGTAACAGGTTTCGAAGCCGGAAGTATACAAAGCCAAGCTGATTTCTTATTTTCAGGGTCCGGACCAGTTATGAATTTTTTTTTGATACTCGGATAGAAAAAGTAAGAAACCAGCTTGGCTTTTTATACTTCCTCAAAAAAATAACCAGCATCAAAACCTGTTACTTCCAGCTTGAAGAAATAAAAAGCCATGCTGGCTCGATACGTTCACAAGGTTGACAGCTTTTACAACTTAATTTGTGTTGGTTTTGTGGTGGCAAGAAGATATTATTGTGAAATTTATATATACTTATATTTTTATATTGGTATATTTACATATTACAGTAAATTTCGACATTTCTGCGGAACTGTAGGACAGTATGTATACATACAGTAGAACAGATTAAAACAAACTACTGAAAAGTGAATTTTAGAATTTTAATTACAAAAGAAAAACCTCAAAATTTCTCCCATAAGAGGGAACTATTAAGTATGACACGGAAGTAATGGAATGGGAAGAAATATTAGTTTAATGTACATTTCGCCAATCTGCTTACAAATGTATTGTTCCATAAACTGAACTTGACTGTGAAGTGGTGTTCGTTTATAAAGATGCCATGAACATGCAAAATCCCAGCAAATATTGAGAAACGCAAAAGATTCACTTTCTTATTACCTGGACGATAAAATATCTCGTGGATGATAATCATATTCGTATTGCATTCTTAAATTCCAACGGGAGAAACTTTGGAATTTGTAGTAAGGGAATATAGAAGATATTTATTTAAAGTAGGTACAAATATATATTTAATTATTTATTTTTTTTTTAATATGAATTGGTGAAATTAAAATCATTAGAGGACTCACAAATTACTTACTGTCATGGAGTCTAATGACGCGTTCTTCCAAATGATAAATTCGTGTATCATAGAGATGACAAATAAGCGAAACTATTTAAAATCGGAAAACATAATTGTTTGTGATTTCATCTTTTTTTCGTCTACGCAAGACCAGGAAGAAATCATTTCACAGTATTTGCTTTATTTTCGCGTGGAAGATACTTTGGCAATATCATCCACATATCGCCCTGAAGATTTTTCATCCAAATGTTTGCCGGGATGGCTGTAATAATGTTTGCGACAGTTTGATAGTTCTACCAAGCCGAACGGCATGGGAAGTGGAACAAATTGTTATTAGCTTATTTGCTTGTTATTTTGGCCTTTCCTCTAGTACAAGTTTGTGCATGCCTTAAATTCTCTTTTTTCCTAGGTAGGAATCTTTGTATTAAAAATTGACTAGTGTGTTAGGCAAAAATGTGGAAAGAGAAAGTACAGTCACATTATAGCAGCATCCTATTCATTTGTTTTGACAGAGCTTGT
This sequence comes from Dioctria linearis, assembly GCA_963930735.1. Classification (NCBI taxonomy): domain Eukaryota; kingdom Metazoa; phylum Arthropoda; class Insecta; order Diptera; family Asilidae; genus Dioctria; species Dioctria linearis. Next base: position 162,102,085 of record OZ005742.1, on the reverse strand, counting down.
AAATAAAAGATTAGGTTTATTTATAATGATTAACTTCATTAGTCTTAATTGAGTTGTGCTCCGTCTGGCGTCTCTGTACTTCTGAGGATGACGTTAGTTGGGTTTGTGCCCTTGATAGTTAGTAAATCCTCACTGGGTGTTGGTTGAATGGTATGGTTTCGGCTTGTGCACACTGAGATCTCCCCTTTTTATTTCTTTATTTTTAAGTCAAGCCTGTAAGTTACAAGTAGGTATTTAAATCTATAAATATCCGTTAGTGCATGCCGTACAATAGCAAGTAGTGCTTAACCCGATTAACTGACTGATTTGTTTACAATGAAGTAAAACTTAAATGTTCATGTATGAACAAACCCTCTTAACGTTCCATGAATGATGGCAACTCAGGATACCTGAGATGTCAAATGTCGAATCGAATCATCAAGACGGCCACACTTTCACGTCTATAAAAGGCGAGCTGGCACCGAGAATAAATCAGTCGATCAACAAGCTTCGACTAGCTAGGAACTTCTCAATTTATAGCCAGCGAAAAAGTTAATTGACTCAATTCCTGCCAAGTGTAAGGTTACCACGCTTGAGAATTACCCGTCATCCCGCAGTATTTTAGAATATTCCTACCGAGTACGAGGTTTCCGTATTGGAGACTAAATCATTTGCCTGCCGAGTGTGAGGTTACCACAATCGAGAATTACCCGTCATCCCGTAGCATTATAGCATATTTCTACCGAGTACGAGGTTTCCGTATTCGAGAACATACCTATCATCCCGTAGTCAGTAGAAAGAGGGAAAATATAGTGAAACAAAACGAGCATACATAAAGTGTAAAAAGTGGAAGAACGACCTAAAAAGGTATATAATAGTATTAAGATTGTGTATTGTCAAGGACAATAATCTGACAGTTTGTGTAAAACTTTATTGAAAAAAGGTTAATAAAAAGTGTATAATAGTATTAATATTGTGTATTGTCACAGACAAAAATCTGACAGTTTTATGTTAAACCTTATGGGAAAAAGGTTAATGATAAGCGTGTATAAATTAAGATTAGGTACAATTCTAAAATAATAAATTGACATCAAAAGAAAACAAAAGTGATGTATTAGTATGAAGTTTATATAAAAGACAATACATTTGTGTAAAATATTTAATTCTTCTTTGGAAAATAAAAACATTTGTTCAGTATAAGAATAAATAAGTGTTCACATTTAAAAACGTCAAAACCTGGTATTTATTTCTTTTTATTCCCCGTCGTTGAACGCATTGAACCTAACGTAACTCCAAAGCTAACCCGCAGCGTTCAACTTGAAAATAGACATTAGATCACCATATTTCGGAATGAATCGTTGATACTATCCCGACATACCTAGTAGGCGTCGGGCCTCCCGAACAGTCAGGGTCAGTTCGTATTCCGCCATTTCCGACAATAAAACCCAAGTATTTAGTCTCTTTAATGTAGAACTTACTCTTTTCAACGTTGGTAGTGAGGCCAACTTTCCTCAAAGAATCCTTTACCCGGGATAGCAGAGTGAGATGAGAGTCAAAGTCTGATGACAGTATTAGCAAATCGTCTTAGTAGACGAGAACATTTTCACGAAGATCAAACGGAATGACTTTGTCCATACGGCGGCACGTGGTTTGTGGGGCGTTCCATAAGCCGAATGGCATCACTGTGTACTGATAGAGAGGATGATGAGGTACAGTAAAAGCGGTCTTCTCTATGGAATCAGCGTCTAATGGGATCTGCCAGAAAGCATCTTTCAAGTCCAGGCTTGAAATGTAGTTAGCCGGAGAAAGTCGACTCAGGAGTGTGTCTATCTCTCTGATCTTTTTTCCAGTCCTAAAGAGGCGAAAGAAGGAAAAAGCTGTTTTGTGGCTGCCATACGTTGGTGATATAGAACAGAAAGAACATGGCAGTCGATGTCAGAGGTAGCTATTAGGCTTGGCGTCACTTCTGCAACTACAACCAGGACATCTGGAGCCAACCCAAATAGACGCCAGAAGTCTATTCCTAGATATAGTGCCTGTGTGAGCCCAGGAACCACGTAAAGACATACGTTTTGGGTCTTACCACGGAAAGTGATGTCTAAGTCCACATGACTACGAACAGCCGTCATGGCACCATTAGCGACTTGTACCTGTGCACGATACCTCCTCCATTCAACATCCGCTTCAGCTAGCTTCTCTAGGGCTCCGTGGCCTAGAATACTGATAGTGGTATCACTATCAAGTAACCCAGACTCAGTTCGCCCGAGCAGTCTTACTTCGACGTACGGTCGAATGCCATCTGGCATCGACACGGAAATGTGTGCTAGTTTCTTTCTTTCATGGGTCATTCGTCGACAGTATTCTCGCCAACGAACGGTCGGTCGCTTCATTCTTTTTCCAAGGTACAGGTCAGGATACACAATTTCTGCTAGCTCCGCCACTGAGGAGAAGATGCGGTCTCGTACTGCGTTGTAATTATGCAGACGCGTATGGCAAGGCATCAACTGATATAAAACAGGCTCACGCCCACTCGTCATAGCAGAGCTTTTTGGCCGTTTTAAAATAGAAATGCCAGCAGACCGAACCTCCTGCTTAGCAACATTGCCGAAGAAAGTGCTGTTGGTTTTAACGGAACGTCGAAAATTAAAGACTCTTACAAGGAAGTGTCTATCAGTGTTGTTGGCTCCCTACAGGGGGAAACGGGAGCTTGAAAATCTGCAGAGAAGTCAATTAGATTCTCTGCTGTAAGAGACCGGCATCAATACATGTAACGAGAACGGTAGTTTGCAGTCAAGTAGAGCACTATATACATACAGATATATATATATATATTGATAGATATTCTGCTGGCATTGTAGGCAGATTATCGCTGAGGGCAGTCAGTCGTAATAATTTGTACAGATCGGTCGACATACATTGAATAAAGTCAAATTAATTTTTTTTTGTGTCCTTGAATTTTAATGATTCCCCTTACAGTTAATTCAAAAGTGGGATAGCAACCCGAAAGTTATAATATTTGTTTTAAGAATGATCAGTCACTAAATTTTGTTGTTTTGTGCCAAAATATGGAAGCCCACATGGCTGAAAAATATAAAGCATTTTTACAAATTGCAACGGTAGTCGAGCTGAAACAAAAATTAAGAATGCTTGACCTATCTACGAATGGAACCAGAGCTGTTTTAAAATTACGCCTAGAGGAAAAGGTTGATGAGATGACTGCAGATGAAATTAAAATTTTTTTAGCTGCCATCGATGTGCCGCCTTCGACCATGCAAGATAGCACCGAAACCAATGATAATGCTTCTGGGTCACATGATACGGAATCATTTGAAGACGTGGTGAGTGATCTTAATCGGGAATTAGAGAACTTAAGTAGTATTATTTCGAAGGAAAAAGAAATCGCAAAACTAAGAGACAAAATCGCTGTTTTAAGTGAAACAAATATCAACTACGGCTTCAAAGACATCGAGGCATCATTACCATTATTTAGTGGTGACGATAAATTTTCGATTCAGAGGTGGTTACAAACATTTGAGGAATCAATGAGTATATTGCCGTGGGATTCAAAAACGGCTATGATCTACGCGAAGCGATTAACGTCAGGAACAGCCAAATTATTTCTGAGGACAGTATCGTGCAAAACGTGGTTGAAATTAAAAGAGGAAGCAGGAAAAAAAAGTCTAGCGAAACATTGCAGCAATATATTCTAAGAATGCAATAAATCGCGTCGTTTTCGGAAGTAGATTAACAGAACATTATGCACTATATAATTCAAGGTATTCCAGATACAACATCAAAAAAATTAATAATTTTCTGTGCGAATCGAAACAATTTTAATTATTTTGAGCACTTTTTAAGTTTTGACTTCTACATACATTCGGATGAACAGAATGCGGCCACAGTAAACTTGTTAACCATTATTGACACCGGGAGTCCAATAGGCTTCGTTCAGCAACTCTACATTCCATCTTATCTTGTTCTACCTGTGGATGCTGAGATTCTGAGCTCCAGATTTTGTGGTATAAGCGGAAGTTTTCTGGAAACAGTAGGAACGGCTGACTGCAAGGTAGTTTTTAATAGTAAATTTATTAAATGTCAAATATTTGTAGTGAAAGACAATAGTATGCGATATTCAGTAGTATTAGGTCGAAATTTTTAAAATTTGATAATTTGAAATTAACAATTGAGAGCTATAATTTTAATTCAGACGAACAAGTAAAGGATAAGGTCATTTATATGAAAAAATTCGGAACAAGTAACGACGATAATTTTTTAATAGATATACTAAACATAAATATTTTTGACGAAAATGATGATATATCTTTGAATATTAATGATAATTTGCCGCATACTATAAAGGAAAAGGTCAAGTAAATTGTCTTGAAAGAAAATTTTGAAGACGAGGTTAAGAAATTGAAACTAATGGGCTACGAAATGAAAATATGTTTATATAAAAATCAAATATTCAATTGTACTCTACGTAGATTACCTTACGCACATAAAATTGAATTGCAAAAAATATTGGATGACTTCCTTCAAAATAAAATTATTCGAGAGAGTTCTTCTTCTTACGCTTCTCCTATTTCTCTAGTTAAGAAAAAAGCAGGTGAATTGAGATTGTCTGTGGACTATCGCGAGCTGAATGGCAACACACTGAAAGATAATTATCCTCTTCCTGTGATTGAAGATCATTTGGATCAATTGCACGGTATGAGATATATTACGCTATTAGCTTTACGAAGCGGTTTCCACCATATCAAAGTAGCCGAAGAATCGATCCAGTACACTTCATTTGTGACACCTGTAGGCCAGTTTGAGTATTTACGTATGCTTTTCGGCCTTAAAACTGCGCCCATGGTATTTCAACGTTGCATTAATATTTTATTCCAAGATCTGATCAAGAGAGGTAAATTGTTAGTTTATTTTGACGATATTATGATCGCATCGAAAACTATTGATGAGCATTTAAACAGTTTGAGAGAGGTTATGAGTGTGGTGAAGAGATATTCCCTGCAACTCAGGTATGACAAATGCAAGTTCCTTTTTGAGAGGACAACTTAGTTGGGTTATGAAATCAGTTTTAATTGGATATGCCCCAACAAAAATGGCACGCGGGCCATTAGTGACTTTCCTATTCCTAAAACTGTTCGAGGGGCTCAATCTTTCATAGGTCTTTGTGCATATTTTAGAAAGATTATACAAAACTTTGCACTAACTGCCAAACCCCTATATGACCTTTTGAGGAAGGGCATTGTATTTAAATTTGGTTCTGAGGAACTTCTAGCATTTGAAAAGTTGAGAGCTAAACTTCAAGAATCTCCGGTATTAAGCATTTATAATCCACATGCTGAGACTGAATTACATTGCGACGAAAGTGGTGTGGGCTTTGGAGCAGTTTTGCTCCAGGTTCAAGCTGATTCGAAATTTCATCCAGTATTTTTCTTCTCTAAACGAGCGACATCAGCTGAGACTAAATACCTCAGTTATGAACTGGAAACACTCGCAATAATATATGCTCTACGACGTTTTTGAATATACTTATTGGGAATAAATTTTTAAATCGTCACCGATTGTCAATCTTTGACATTAACCCTAAATAAGAAATTTGTTAATCCACGAATATCGCACTGGGCTTTAGAATTACAGGAATTCAACTATAAAATGGAACACCGGTCGAGTTCTAAAATATCACATAGGGATGCACTTAGTGGGTGCCATAACATATTAATTGTTGAGGACGACTCTTTTCAAAATGCATTAATGGCAGCGCAAAATCGTGATCCTATAATCGGAAGAATTGTTCCAATGTTAGAAACGAGGTAGAGCCCTACTTACGAAAAGATAAATGGATTAGTTTACCGGAAGGTAGGTGTTAGAAATAATACATTAGGTAGATTAATAGAAACAACAACAAAAATAATCATAACGCAATATTATCTAGGTCATAAGAATATGATCATAAAGAAGTAAAATGCTTATTTGCACGAATCAGTTAATTGTTCAATTTTACGTTGGCCAAGAAATTACGTGGATTTTTTTGTTTTGTTCGAATTGTTTTATATATTGCTTCGGTTGCACTTTCTATCGAAATTGTGCACGGGTTCATTGAATGTTGCGTTAAGGTAAATTTAGTTATTATGCAGAATCATCTTTTGTTAAGTGAATAAAATGTATAATGCTGACCAAATAGTTTTAGAATCATTGATTTAATTTGTTGTTATTGAACAAATTTACTGTAATCAATTTTTGATTATAAATTAGCGGGTTATGAAAAAAATAATCAGTCTATGTCAGACCAGTTTCGGAGTTGTTTTAATCGTCTTACCTCGTATCAAAATTTTTAGTTTACTGGTTCAAGTGCCAGTTGCACATCATCATCAATGATCAATCAGGGTTTATGTACCTTGGTTACATTAGGTAAATCAACGGAAGTTCATCTTAATCATCGAACTCTATCTTAGTGTACTGGTTCAAGTGCCAGTTGCACATCGACAATTCAATCAAGGTTTATGTACCTTGATTCCGGCAGTTAAAGCAAAAGAGCTTTATTTTAAAGCATTGGTGACCCCGACGTGATATAAGTGAAACAATTGTATCACGTATTGAATCAAGTGGAATTAAATCATTAAAAATGGCAAACGTATTTGAAAAATTAGCAGCGGAACAAACCGACAATGGAAAAGAGATCCAAAGAATCATCGCAAACTACAGAAAGGACTCGACGGACAGAAAGGTCACTAAAGAGTATTATGCAGATCGTCTTCACCTATTGGAGGAGGCATGGGCACTATTTGAATCAGCGGATAATAAGATGAGAGTGATTCCTGATCTTCCTCGGAATCATTCTTATTTTACGACAGATTACTACAATTCAATCATGGCACTGTATAGCCAATATCAGCTTTATTTTGCTGAGAAGGTAGAGCAATGCACTCATCAAGATGCAGAGACGTTCTCCATGGCTTCAACTGTTGTAAGCGAAGGCTCTGAAGGACCTGGTCGGAAGTCACCATAATGAAACAAGCTAGTGCTACAGGAGCAGTACCAAAGGCACCCAAAATTCCTAAATTCGAAGAGAAAAATGGTCATCTATCTCCTTCTGAAACTCAGCTACGAAAATTAGCTGGAATCATAAGAAGACAAACACGAATTATTGGTGTGCTAAGGTATGTACCTTACGTAATCGAGACTGATTGTGAAGATCATTCAAGATAATACTACGAACTAAAAATGAGGTCAATTAATCAGCGCTGGTCACTAATCGAAGAGTGTGATCACTCGATATGGGAATTAAGTGTAGATCCCATCGCAGAAGGCTATGATTCTGATGAGGTTGTTCAGCTAGGAGACAGTGTAGGAAGGTGTTTAATCTTGCTAGCCACCAAACGTGACAACGTTAACACGACAATCACGTCTTCAAATGCTTCAAATTCAAGCAGTATGTTAAGACTCCGTAAGCTCACACTTCCAAAATTCGATGGAGATTATTTGAAATGGAATCAGTTTCACGATTTGTTCACCCAACCAAGCGATACCAAACTGTCAAAAGATGTGGTACCTCAAAAATAATCTATGAGGAGAGGCCGAAAAATTGATAAGGCATTTCAATACTTCAGAAGAAAACTACACTGCGGCTTGACAATCATTGAAGGATAGATATAGTAACCGCAGATTACTAGTCACAGCACTCATCAATAAACTATTATCCCAATCAGCTCACACAAGTGATACCTCGTCTGCAACTGCAATTAAAGCCTTGCATGATACAACTCAAGAATGCCTAATGGGACTACACAACCTGAAGGTTTCGACATCTGACTGGAATCCACTACTACATCATATACTGATGAAAAAAATAGACAGAACTACTCATGCCCTATACGAGCAATCGTTAAATAGCCCTAGAGATTTACAAGATATTAAGGATTTTTTATCATTCTTAGAAACCAGGTTCCAGGCACTGGAATCGCTCGGATCAAGGGGTAAAGGGGATGATCTACATAAAAGACAACATATTGTTAGAGCAGTAACCACAGTAGCAACTCTCAATTCAAATCGAAAACCATGCGTGATTTGTAAGGGGGCTCATCCTCTGTTTGCGTGCAACAACTTTCTGAAATTAACACCGTCACATCGACTAAACACTATACCTGCATACCTTATGCATCAACTGCTTGAAATCCGGACATGTGTATACGCAATGCACACCTCGTGGCTGCACAAAATGTAATAAGAAGCACAATACACTCGTGCACCTATCAGAAAACACAGAGAAGTATCAAGGTACATCACCTGAAGGCCCTAAGTCACCAACGATATAGACGTCAGCTTTAGCTCTGAATAATCAACAACAAAGGTACTTCTCGGAACAGCCATAGTCACCCTCATCACTGATGAAGGAAATGAAATCGAATACCGAACTATTCTGGATTCAGGACAGGAAGTGGACAAGAACGAGCTCAATGTAAGGTCTGTTTAACTGTAAGGTCAAAAATAAACGAGTTCTCTACACGATTAGAAGCATTCGTACTACCAAGAATAATAGCACCACAGCCAACACAATCGTTCGACATAACAAAGTGGCGCATTTCGAAGAACATCAAGTTAGCTGAGTCACACTTCAACATTTCGGACACAATTGATCTTCTTCTAGGAGCAGAATGTTACTACCAATTGCTTTCCATCGGACAAATAAGATTCACTGATAATTTGCCAGTCCTACAGAATACAGTTTTTGGATGGGTGGTCACAGGGAAAATGAACAAGCTACGTAATTCTGCTTTGACATGTGGGATATGTTCGGAAGATGAGGAAGCAAAGCAGCTGATTAAAAAATTTTGGGAATTAGAAGAAGTGACCCCGGCCAAAAATCGTCTTACCAAGCAGGAAAATCAGTGTGAAACTTATTTTAAGCAGACAGTTTGTAGAGACGAAAACGGTAGATTCATGGTTAGCTTACCGTTTCCAGAAGACCCAGTGAAGCTCGGCGATTCAAGATCTATGGTATTAAATAGATTTCTGACACTAGAACGGCGGTTAGAGAGGGATCCCAACTTGAAAACGTAGTATATCAACTTTATGACAGAATATCTTACTCTTGGACACATGAAGGAAGTTGACATAGATGCGAGACCATCTCCACATTACTTTATTCCACATCATTGTGTCATTAAGCCAGACAGCAGCACTACCAAACTGAGAGTAGTGTTTGATGTATCAATGAAGACAACAACGCAGCCACCATTAAAGGATATATTATGCTCAGGACCAACAATTCAAAATGATTTATTTTTGATCTTATTACGCTTTCGTTTACCGAGATTTGTGTCTACCGCAGATATTGAGAAGATGTACCGGCAAATATGGGTAACAAAAGACGATCAAAGGTACCAACTAATTTTTTGGCGAACTGATCCTAGACAGCCCCTGAAATGTTTCAAGTTGTGTACAGTTACATATGGCATGCGACCAGCCCCGTACCTAGCAATAGAAACTCTTCAAAGTTTGGCAGAACATAATGCTTCAAAATATCCACTAGCCGCAGAAATTTTGAAACAGGATTGTTATGTGGACGATTGTGTTACAGGATCCGATAGTCTGTTAACAGAAAGAATAATGCAAAGAGAACTCAGCGCAACTCTTCAAATGGCTCAAAAGGCAGGGTTTAAACTAAGGAAATGGTGTGCCAATCATGGTAGATTATTACAGGGGATTCCACCCGAAGATCAAGAAATAAATCTTGACTTTGACAATAACCTGGAAGAGAAGATAAAGTCACTAGGATTAACATGGTTACCAAAATCGAATTAGTTTAGAGTAACGATAGTTTCAAATCATGGATGCAAAATAACAAAAAAGAGTAGTCATGTCCGATATTGCAGAACTGTTTGATCCCTTTGGGATATTAGCACCAATAGCTGTCACAGCAAAAACATTTTTACAACAACTCTGGAAAATTAAAATTGATTGGGATGCGGCCTTACCAATGGACCTTCACACTCAATGGCTCAATTTTAGAACTTCCCTGCCCTGCTTAAATAACATAACCTTTCCAAGGCATGTATTCGCGAACGATATGACGAAAAACAAGCAACTACATGTATTTGCAAACGCTTCCGAAAAGGCCTTTGGAGCCGCCATCTATGTTCGATCTATCAGCATGGAAGGAAGAGTTATAGTGAGACTTTTATGTGCCAAATCTCGAGTAGCGTCACTGCAAAAACAAGCGCTGCCTCGGTTGGAACTTTGTGCAGCCCTGTTAGCAGCTCAACTAGCAGCCCGAATAAAAGGGGATCTTAAGCTGTCAGAAGTACCTATTTGGTTTTGGTCAGACTCCGAAATAGTGTTGGCCTGGATAAATTCAGCATCCACATCATTTCAAATATTCGTGGCTAACAGGATTTCTGCCATACAGGAACTAACAACAGCTGCGCAATGGCGGCATGTAAGGTCTAAGGAAAATCCAGCAGATATATTATCCGTCTAACACCAGACAAACTACAATCCTGTAATCTTTGGTTCTATGGCCCTACGTTGCTACATGGTGATGCACATTTATGGCCTACTCCGTTCCAAAATAAAGCCGAGTGCCAAGTAGAACAAAAGCGTAAGGTATTGTTTGCAACACACCCTGCTGAAGATGCATCAAGTCTCGTGTATAATATTAACCATGAAGGATCATTTAGAAAACTGCAACGAATAGTGGTGTATATGTTATGATTTGTGAAGAGTGTCAAGAGGCAGCCTCATTCTTCGCCAGGACATTTCTTTGTTTCAGGTCGAGAATTGGACAACCCATTATATGTGATAATCAAGGCAATCCAAGAAGACGAATTCAAGGAAGAAATCCAACGACTGCAAAGGTACAATGAAGTTCACAAAAGAAGTAATCTCCGCAGTTTGACACCATTCTTGGACGATAAAGGCATCATCCGAGTTGGGGGACGATTGGAGAATTCGTCTCTGTCCTATAATGCAAAACATCCCATGCTGATCCCATATTCAGATCCAATCACGAAACTAATAATGTTGACAATTCACAAGGAAAATTTACACTCTGGGGCGCAAGCATGGCTTGCCACTACTAGACAACGTTTCTGGCCACTAAAAGGAAAAACAATTGCTAGATCTATTGTTCAGCACTGTGTAACATGCGCAGGGGCTAGACCAAAAATGGTGTCACAGATTATGGGGAATCTACCGTCAAGAAGGGTTCAACCTGCTCGGCCGTTTGTGAACGCTGGTGTGGACTTTTGTGGACCCATTTAGATTCAACACAAAATCAGAGGAAAACGACCACACAAGGCTTATATAGCGGTATTCTGTTATTTTTCCACAAAGGCTGTACATCTAGAAGTGGTAAGCGACTTATCAACAGATTGTTTTATAGGAGCTCTAAGACGATTCATGGGTCGCAGAGGGAGTTGCCGAAATCTATATTGCGACAATGCCACCCATTCGTTGAAGCTCGAAATCAGCTGAAGGAGCTAAATAAAATCATATACTCTAATGATGCAAAAGAAACGATAGAAGGAACTTGCAGTAAAAGAGGTGTGGACTTTCATTTTATCCCTCCTAGAGCACCACATTTTGGTGGCCTGTGGGAAGCTGCAGTCAAGTCCGCTAAGCATTTACTCTTTAAAACCGCCTCTGCTGGCTCTTTAACTTACGAAAAAATGGAAACATTGATGATTGAAATAGAGGCAATATTAAATTCTAGACCACTCACTCAGATGTCTAATGACCCCAACGATCTTACGCCTCTTCATTTTCTCATAGGGAAACCGTTAACAGCAACCATAGAGGCGAATTCTGAAAAATACAAAAATTAGTCTGCTTACTAGATGGAGACTTGTATCCCACATGAAACACGGGTTTTGGAATCGATGGTCTCGCGAATACCTTAACGAGCTCCAACATCGATTTAACTGGAAGGAACGCTGCAAAAATATCAAACCTGGTACGATAATTGTGATGCAAGAAGATAATCTGCCGGTAATGAGATGGCCACTTGGACGAATCGTAGCAACCAACAATGGAAGCGACGGCCTAATCAGAGTTGCTGATGTAAAAACAGCAACGGGAATGTTACGTCAGCCCATCCACAAATTGGCGCCTTTACCGTGTGATGAAGATGACATTCATTCTCACATGCAGAAGACAGTGATATATTCTCAGACAACAATGAACCGTCAACGTCAGGTGAGCCTCCCAAAACCTTAACAAGAGAGAAAACGCCTCTCGACGAAGACAACCAGAATGAACTCCAAAAGAAAAAAAATCGCACGACTTATGGTACCGCCGTCGTTACTCTACTGCTAACTTGTTTGCTTTTACCAACTTCATACAACTTCGACATTGTTGGAAACGTGGCCAACACCCTTTTTGGAGCGTTGGATTCAAAGTATGCGGAAGAAATGTCCAAGACTATAGATACCATCAACACAAACGAAGAACATCTATTGACACTATTGAAAAATCAGACCATAATTGATTCGACTATTAATATCATTAAAAAGGATCAAGAGGCAGTAGAGAAGAAATTTGAGGGAATAGATCAATAACATAAATCAAACAGGAGAAGATGTGTACGAGCTCAAAATATCGCAAGTATTTACCTCTTTAGCAATTCAAATGTCATTAATTGCTTCAAATCTGCAAAGAATTCAGTCGTCTATCGTTGATGTTCTTACTGACATCCATCACGGCAAAATAAGTCCATTTCTGGTAACACCACAACAACTTGCTCAAGAATTGATCATTATATGGAATCATCTTGAACCATCCCAACGTCTGCCAGTAACTCAAACTGACATGTTACTACTCTTTAAGACTATGTCAGCAGCAGCAGGTATAGCAAGAAACTATGTAATTATTAAAATCCAGATTCCCTTGATCAACTTGGATAAATACGATCTCTACAAAATGACACCTATATCAGTGGTAGCCAATGAGACACTCGTCGCGATACAACCGTGCTCTACATACCTCGCCATTAGTTCACATAGAGATCAGTATTGCCATATGACGGACAAGGAACTATCAGTAAGCATATCGGCAGAGAAAACTACTCATTTGTGTCCACAAATTCATCTAATATACCACAAATCGGCTTATATTTGCTACTACGAAATAAACTTCTTTAACAACTCACCACAAAGGAACTGCAAAATGAGACAAATAGAAGACAATTTCGCATGGACTCAGTTGGACAATCCAAATCAGTGGATATTCGCAACTAAGGAGGCTATCACTGTCAATGCACTTTGTATGGGAGAACCAAGGCCATTACAATTAAATGGTTCCGGTAAGTTAACGCTATCACCAACCTGCACAATTAAGCATGAACTATTAACGATACAAAGAGTGCAAGTCTACTCAAGCAGCATCAGGACGTCCTACATAAGGCTTGGTGAGTTAGCAAACATCACTATTCCACAGCAACTGGAACCGATTGTGATGAAATCAAAACGATGTGAAGATCAAAGTGCAGAGCTTGAAACTCTTAAGAACTAACTCTCAGAGCAACTACAACAAGAATCAATAATTACGGTACATAAGAGTGACAACCTTCATCAGGTTACATTGGGATACCTCGCCTTACTACTGGTTGTGATAGCTGCGATCGGTCTTCTGTTCAAGCACAGAAAACATATCTGCAAGGCTCGTGACAGGAAAGCCAAGCCTGCTCCATGGGAGCCAACCAATTTAGATTTTAGTGTACATGTATAATTCAATTCCCTAAGCAATATTATTTGAACTATCGTTCAACGCGGGGGAGAATGTTAGAAATAATACATTAGGTAGATTAATAGAAACAACAACAAAAATAATCATAACGCAATATTATCTAGGCCATAAGAATATGATCATAAAGAAGTAAAATGCTTATTTGCACAAATCCGTTAATTGTTCAATTTTACGTTGGCCAAGAAATTACGTGCATTGTTTCTGTTTCGTTCGCATTGTTTTATATATTGCTTCGGTTGCACTTTCTACCGAAATTGTACACGGGTTCAAGGTAAATTTAGTTATTATGCATAATCATCTTTTGTTAATTGAATAAAATGTATAATGCTGACCAAATAGTTTTAGAATCATTGATTTAATTTGTTGTTATTAAACTAATTTACTGTAATCAATTTTTGATTATAAATTAGCGGGTTATGAATAAAATAATCAGTCTATGTCAGACCAGTTTCGGAGTTGTTTTAATCATCTTACCTCGTATCAAAATTTTTAGTTTACTGGTTCAAGTGCCAGTTGCACATCACCATCAATTATCAATCAGGGTTTATGTACCTTGGTTACATTAGGTAAATCAACGGAAGTTCATCTTAATCATCGAACTCTATCTTAGTGTACTGGTTCAAGTGCCAGCTGCACATCGACAATTCAATCAAGGTTTATGTACCTTGGTTCCGGCAGTTAAAGCAAAAGAGCTTTATCTTAAAACAGTAGGAAATCAGGTATTATTTTATGTTTTTAAAGTTATGGAAGAAAATATTATTCAGACACATCACCTTGGATTACGTCATGCTGGTTCGGAAAAATGCTTTGATATTATTAGAAAATCATATTGGTTTCCTCACATCAAAAGTAAGATTGTTGAGTATTGCAAACGGTGCCTAAAATGTATGCAATTTCAACCCTTAACTGGCAAAAAAGAAGGTGTTTTGCACAACATCCCAAAGGGTATAAATCCGTTTGATGCTCTTCATATTGACCATTACGGTCCAATTTCTACCACCCATAATAAAAAGAAATTTATATTCCTAGTGGTGGATGGGTTTACTAAATTTACTAAACTATACGCGGTGAAGGGCACTTCAACTACGGAAGTGGTTCAATGTTTAGAATGTTATTTTAGTAGTTATAGCAGACCAAATAAAATTATATCCGACAGGGGTAGTTGTTTTTGCTCCGAGGAGTTTGCCGATTTTTGTAATTAGAAGAACATTCAGCGTATTAAAATTGCAACAGGCTCACCACAATCTAACGGCCAAGCTGAGAGAGTTAACCGTACGTTGACACCTATGTTGGCCAAAGAAAGTGACTTGGAACGCGTAAATTGGAGTAAGTGTTTGCAAAAAATTGAATTCGCTCTGAATAATACAAAAAATAAAAGCACGGACACCTCGCCAAGCATGTTGTTTTTTGGCGTTAGACAAAAGGGAGAAATTTATGATAGACGTCAAGAGCACTTACAAAATTAAATTTTGCCAATTCAGGGTAGAGACCTTCTAGCGATTGGGAAAGAGGCGAGCAAAAAAAAACGTAGCATTAAGCATTACTATGATACACACCATAAGGCTTCTTTCTCATGAGTATGAAAAAGGTGATTTAGTTTTAATTAAAAATGTCGTTATGGTTTCGGGTGTAAATAGGAAGCATATTCCGAAATATAAAGGGCCTTACGAAGTTGAAGAAGTTTTACCGAATGATAGATAAGTAATAAAAGATTTAGATAACATGCAAATTACACGCATAGCTTATAAGGCAATTTGTTCTCCTGAGAATATGAAACCATATTATATCGAAAAAATATAATAAATAATTAACAAAGTTCCGTTCATTTATGTTAATTTAAAACTTTGTAAGTAGGTAGACTTATCCCTTTAGCATTAACGTAGATATATCGAAATGACAGTCATAGCATTTTACTTTTGAGTTATAATTGGCAAAGCAATTGCTGTATGATCTGGAAGAAAAGTATAGTTTTGTATTTCATGAGATAGGTACCTTGGTTTTTTTATGTTTACATTACTTGTATTTTCGATTAGATGTTTATACTCAAATGATGAAATGGAAAAAAAACGTTCTATAGTATTGTTATATAGGTACATTTTGTACTTTCTTTAAAAAATTTGTAAACTATAAATTCATATGATTCATATGATTGTGATATACTTTCGTTAAGATAAATTTGTAAGTTATATATTAATATGATTGTAAAATAATCGAGGACGATTATTGTGTCGGGTTGGCCGAATTGTAAAAGTCCGGCATCAAAACATGTAACGAGAACGCTAGTTTGCAGTCAAGTATAGCAATATATACGTACCTATATATATTAATAGGTATTCTGCTGTCATTTTAGGCAGAATATCGCTGAGAGCAGTCAGTCGTAGTAATTTGTACAGATCGGTCGACATACATTGAATAAAGTCAGATTAATTTATTTTTGTGTCTTTTGAATTTTAAAAAGTCCCCTTTACTGCTTCCATCAAGGAACTATCATTAACTTTGAGACTGTCTAAGGGATTGTTACTATCACCAGAATCACTATATTAACGGACAGTCTAACGTCTATTCGATACGGTCGGCAGATTGAGCAGATTGGTTTCCCTGCTCCGCGATTGATCTGGAGTTGTTGGAGCTGTTGTCATTCGGGATGTCACAATCGGTCGAGAAAAGTTGTTGTGATTCTCGACTCGCTTCGAGTTTTTCTGTAGACACTGTCTGCAGTTTTGCATGCATATAGCCTTGCCTCCACATCCGTAACAGAATATTTATTTATTTATTAGTCGATTAACAAGGCAGATTACAGAGCGAACTCCTATTAAAAATACTACCTTAAAGTTAAACAAGCAAGTGAAAAGTATTCAAAAAGCAAAAGTACAAAGAAGAGAATAAAACTAAAAATACAAAAGCATAAGAAACTAAGAAACTAATTGTGTAAAACTATACTTACAACCTAGAACTACATAACTAAAATTCAATAGAAAAGTTACAAAATATATCATAGTGCAATACATTTGAAAAGAAAACTAGAAATTCAAATGGCTAAACAGAAACAATAGGGCAAAGCAATATGCGAAAAAGGAAAAAGGAAGGGGGATAAATCAATATTAGTTAATGTCCGATCTCAAGCAGGATCAACCTTTTAAATGATAGGGGACCAGTATTGAAAATGTCTATGTTGGTAAATCTAGAGTTATACGTCTTTTGTGCTCTGAAAATGGGTGATTTTTCTTTTATGTTGGTTCTGCAGGTAGGTAATTTGAAAGCGGGATTATGCCTCGAACTACGGGGCGGTATATGGAAATCAATGAGGGAAAGCAAAGAAGGGCAGGATATCTGATTATTAAGGATTTTATATAAAAACAATGTATCTAAAAATGTTCTTCAGCTTTCAAGTGTGGACAGATTGAGTATACTTAGTCTCTCGGCGTATTCCACGGATGTGTTTTGTAATTTGAATAGTGTAATCCTTGTGAATCTACGCTGAACAGCTTCGATTTGCGATTTATATGAGGAATAGAATGGATTCCATACTTGACATGCATTTCAAGAATGCTTCGTACTAAGGAGTTAAAAAGAGTAGTATATGAAAGCGCACACTTAAAGGACTGACAAGTACGGAAAATGAAACCCATTAATCGAAAAGCTTTGGACGAAATGTGCGATGTGCGATGCGAAGAGAAGCTTACGATCAAATATGACTCCCAGATCATTTAACTCATCAACACGGGACAGAGACGTATTATAAATTCTGTAGTCAAAGGAGATAAAATCCCTCTTACGATAAAAAGCTATACACTTACATTGACTAACGTTAATTTCAATGCAGTTCTCTTGACACCATTTTTCTAATTGAAGAATATCCTTTTGAAGAAGGACGCAGTCGGTAATGTTGTTAATAATCCTATAAATTTTGGCATCATCTGCATATAATAGGCAGGTAGATGAGAAGAAGGAAGGTAATTCATTAATGTAAATGAGAAATATTAATGGTCCAAGTATGGTGTCCTGAGGCACACCGGAAATCTGTTGGAATAATGGGGACTGCTGACCGTTAAAGACTACGACATTTTCTCTCTTGGTTAAATAGGAAGAGAACCAAGATACGGTGTCCGGATGAAAGCCCAAGCTAGCCATTTTGGAAGTACATAGCTTGTGGTTTATTTTATCAAATGCCTTGCCAAACTCCGTATGAATAGAGTCTAGCTGCTTGTTGTCGTCAAGAGCCGAGGCAATTGAGTCCGTAAACAGAGCTAGATTTGAAACTGTGGATCGACCAGGTAGAAATCCATGTTGGTGTTCTGAAATGTATGGTTTGATTAGTTGGAGGAGTTGGTTGTATATCGCTTTTCAAATATAAGTGCAAGTGCATTGGAAATAGAGATAGGACGATAGTTAGTAATCAGTTTTGGGTCACCTGATTTGAAGATGGGCATAACGAAACACTTTTTGAGACTTGCAGGGTAAATTTTGCTGTTTATGGAAAGATTGAGTAATTTGGAGAGAGGTTCTGCAAGAATTAAAATAACATGCTCCGGATATATGGGCTCTAGTTTGATATTAATCGTGTGGTTCTGTTGAGAGCTAGAAGAGATATTAGGCTCCCTATTGTCGTAGACAGATTTGAAATAGATTGAAAATATTTCACTTATAGATTTGGGAGATGTAGAAGTATTACCGTTATATGTTAATTCTTTTGGGTTAATATTAGATCGCTTTAAATTTTTGCTAAACGCCCAGAAAGACCTAAGATTACCTATAAGGGAGTTTTCTGTACTTTCAACATATTTCTGGTAACATTCTTTTAAGAGTGACTTTGACATTTTTCTAAGATAAGATAAGAGAAGGTCTTATAAATTTCTGGATGTGGATTGATTTAATGCAGGCGTCTGTATCTGTCCTTTTCCTGGAGCACTCTTATGAGCTTATGGGTATACCATTTTGGAAAGCGATTATGTTTGTTAACTGCAGGTACATAGAGATTAATACCTTGGTATAAAGTATTATAGAATCATTCCAAGGATAGGTCAAGATCAAGTGAGAGATTAGATGACAGATTGCTGTTGCTTAGATAGTGATTGAGGCAATCATAATCACCACGTTGGTAGTTTCTTACCTTCGTAAACAGATCTCGGGCAGTCTTCAATTGTGTCAATATTAATCTTATGTCGAGAGGTGGATGGTGGGAATCAATCTTGGAGAGTGGGCATATAGATGAAGATATTTCGATATTGTAGGAAGCAATATTAGCCCATACCAGATCTGAGAGTCTATTATTAGGATTAAATTGATTGTGGTATTGCTTCAAGCAACATAGTTCCATATTATTAAGGAGAGACTGAGAAGGAAGACTGTAGGCCTCAGACGGGCGCATATAATTGTTCGTCTCATCAAGAGTCCATCGAAGGTATGGGAAGTTAAAATCACCTAAGAAAAGAACTCTAGAGTTTAAAGGTAGCTGCAAAATGTTATCACTTATGCTAGAAAATAAAGAGTTATATGCATCGTATGAAGTTTGGGGAGGTAAGTAAATACAGCATATATAGAGAGTAATTTTCCTTTCTTTTATAACTACCCAAATCAAGAGTTATAGTTACGTCGGACAGCTATAAGACATCCGCCACCATCCTTGTTACCCGTGAAATCCAAATTTCTGTCCCTTCTATAAATTAAATACCTGTCATCAAGAATTTCATTACTGTAGACATATGACTGTAAAAATGTTTCAGTAAAACATATAATATCGTAATTATTTGAAATCGCGGCTAAGCGGACATTTTCAGTTTTTGAACGTAGTCCCCTAACATTCTGGTAGTAGATATTGAAAGACATTAGTTAGTAGATTGAGGCTGGTTAGTGTTTAGAAGGTTGCGCTTGATTCGATCTAGACATGATTCATTTTTTACAATATGAGGCTTAGAGTTGTCTTCCTTTTTCAAATAAATTTTGGAGTTCTTAACCCAAATATAATTAAATCCGTTTTCATTCTTGAACTGCTTTGCTATACAAAGTAGTGCCTTCTTTTCTTTTGATAAGAATTCGTTTATAAAGATAATATTTGTTTCTGTGTAGCCAAGAGAATCAGCTGTAAGTTTCCCGCAAACCTTATACGCTACCAATGTATGATCCCTGACCAACTGCGAAACATACTTTATAACTATAGGGTTATCATTTGATTTGTTCTTTTTGCGATAGGCTTTCAAGATATCACCATCATCATAAGGCAACTTCAGTGATGCATGAAGCTTTCGAACGATATCAAGCGGTTGTTCATTAGGTTGCATTGGAACATTTTTTACTTCCAGAAACTGCGTTAGGGATCTCTCTTCAAGGGTTTGCAGACGATCTTTTAAAGAAGAGGTTTCATCATTCAGTCGAGACTTATCAGACTCCAGAGCTTTAATTTTTTAATTTCGTCGAAATCGTGTAGTAAGATGCTGTCGTTCTTGCAAGCAGTCTTGATAAAAGTGACCTTGCTGATCACAATTCCAACAGACAGCTTTTGGTTGTGCTGCAATAGCAGATACTG
Organism: Dioctria linearis; assembly: GCA_963930735.1. NCBI lineage: Eukaryota > Metazoa > Arthropoda > Insecta > Diptera > Asilidae > Dioctria > Dioctria linearis. Next base: position 162,081,834 of record OZ005742.1, on the reverse strand, counting down.
CTGCTGCTTCCTCACTGTATTCAGGCGATATGGACTGATCTGTACACGTCGGCCGATAATCCTCTATATCGCTAACTCTTGGGCTGCGGTAGGTGTTCCAGCTGCATGCAGTCGCGATTTGCTGCTGTATAGACGGTATTTGAATCACGAAACATCGCAATTGGGATATCGTATTTGTAGGATATGGACAAATTTTCTCCTGAATGTCAGGCAACAGGTTGCATTTTACTATCTCCAGAAACTCTACATCTGGCAAGGGGTTCTATAGTTGATCGCGCAAATGTAACAGGTGTTGATGATACATAGCAAATGATTCTCCTGATATCTGTGTTCTTGACGTCAGCTGGACTTTGATCTTAAGGTCATCTTTCGGTACTCCCCATTCAGCTAACAAAGCTGTTTTTACGTACTTCCACGAAGGCATGGAGTTTTGCCTCAGGAGAGACCAGTACCAGTCCATAGCTGGACCAGAAAGCAAGGTTGTCATATGTCGGACCAGGAGATCAAAGGCTCCGTCCAAAGCCGAGTATGTGAGTGCTTCCACTCGAAAGACGAATTCAGCTACAGTCAATCGAGAGCTATCCCCGCTGTAGGAAATATTCCATCTTCTGGTAGGACTACCAGATCGTCGTTTTCCTGAACTGGACGGGACTCGACTGAATGGAGTTTGTGAAAATCGCACATTATTTGGACCATGCTGACCATTCGCAGACGATGCCGTTGGAATCGAAGATCTATTTGTCTCCACAAAATATCTCGGTAATATCGGTTTACCCACCGGGAGAGGTGAACGTGAGACATCTACTGGAGGCATAGCCGCCGATATTTGCTGTCGAATTTTGTTGGATATCTCCGTACGCAGCGTCTCCAAACAATGCTCGAAGCCTTCACGGACTAGCTCTTGTAGCTGCATGCGAAGATCTGACATCAGGGCTTCTGTCGCTACTAAATCCTGACCATGAGCAGTAGGTATTGGACTATTTCGTCATGAACTGGGATGAGAAAAGGTGGTCGAATGAGAATTTGGCCTACCTGGTGACAAAGATTTACGCCTGACTGACGGAATCGTTAATGTTGGCAGATAGAACTACGTAACGGGCTTCCTAAGATCTTGATTTACAGTTTCGTAATTGTTTTCTTCGGAACGGGTCCTGTATAGACCGCGAAATTGTGTGGCGTGAGGCGGCAGCTACAATTCGGGAAATTTGCCTGCTCGCCTATCGACGTACGCAAGCATGCTTTATGGAACATGTGTCCACATATATTCACAACCGACTTTCTCTTGACTGACCAGTCTCCATCCTGACAGATGGTACAGTGGTCAGGCAACTTGGTCGAACTCTCTGTTCCGAAAGGTGGTGTTTTCACTGCGACCATTATTGAAAAATTCCAGTTTTCCAGAGACAATCCGCGTGTGACTGGCTTCCAAATCACGCAGAACGAAAGAAACAATTTTGCATCAGCTGAGGGTTGATATTAAACTAAAAGTTTTCGAGCAATTCCAGGGTTACAACATAAATAATCGAACTATTGATAATATCTAGTACACGTATACTCTAAACTATAGCGCACAAACAGAAGAATGTCTACCAAAATTTAACAGATAATTTTCCGATGTCACTAAGGTTTTGTAAAGTTGATGTACGATATGCTAAAAGTCTATCCAGTCGTGACATTTATATACATTCAAGGTAGATCGTCGAGGATCTAACTTAGGCAGCGCCTAAAATCAAAATCAATAATTGCACTAGCGAAATATTGTAAAGACAAAAATAAATGAAATTATACGGCAATTCCAGCTCGTGAACTAGCTCGGATGTTCCCGAAAATAAGAAGAACAAATTCATAAAAGTTTTCTTCCTCACCGTCCAAGAGCTAAGTCTCACTATAAGCGTCTCCCAGGCCCAGTCTCCAAAAATTTTCAGGTCAAAAACAGCAGCAGGTAAGTAGTGTGGATGTGTGCATGAAAAGAATGAAATTCTCACAGATAACTTGGAAAAGTCGGTGTTCAGTCCAGAATATTTACATTTTTTATAATGTCATGAAGTGAAATTACGTCAATCAGCTGTCTGAGTTACGTTCAGATATCTCATCAATCGTTGCTAGGGCAACACCGAGAGGCGAGAGCTCATAACTGGATGCGGCGGCTATATAAAGCCGACGAGCCGCAGCAGAAAAAAATTCTTGGATCAGAGCTCATCTGATTCGGAGACGTATCCGAGTAACAAGAATAATATTCCCAACCTCATATACAAGTTTAATTCTGCGCAGAGATTAATCTGCGATATTCCATCCCACACCTAAGCAGAAGATTAATTCTGCGCATAGATTAATCTGTAACATCTCCTGTCCACATCTAAGCAGAAGACTAATTCTGCTGCAGAGATTAATCTGCTACACCTCTATACATTTACAGAAGAATAATTCTGACGCAGAGATTAATCTGTGATTTTTAAAGTAGCATATTGCTACAATTCTTCGCACGCGCAGAATACTGTCAGAGACTAGTCTGACTCGCTTACTGATTATAGCACTTTGCTACTTCCTTGTACCCTCACGTACGAGCAGAGGTATTTAGCTGCTTTTGTGCCCTCACGCACCATCTCAGAAGTTAATTCTGACCAGAGGTAATCTGAGTGTCTGATTACTTCCTTGTGCCCTCACGCACCAAAAAAGGCAGTTTTGTGAAATATTAACAATTCAGATTTATTTGTTGACAGTGGCTTAACTCTTGTTTTCTTCTTCCTTTTCAGAAGTAACAACGAGCGAGAAGGCGCATCAGTTTTTATTTTGAATTTTTAATTTGTTTATTTTATTTCATTTGAAGCTTTTTTTATTGAATTTTATATTGAATTGTGTAGTATAGCTTGTAGGTTAGTTTTAGTTTGAAGTTTTCATTTGAATTTATTGTGATATTAGTGTAAGCAATTGAATTATTTATAATAAAATTTTATATTTGAATTTTAAATATCTGAGTTGTCCTTTAAAAACCGGCACTCCCTCCCACGTCCGAGACTAGCTCTCACAGTCGGGTTGGAAATGTCAAAGACTGAAAATGTTACTAGAGATTCTTCAGCCAGACAGTTAGCAGTATGCCAGCCCCTGTTTACTGAAGGTCTCCAGCATCACCTCCATCCTCCAATAACTACTTCCTTTCACTTCGTTCGATGCGATGTCTAACTAACCTTCCAGTTGGGCAAAGCCATGAGTCTGGTCAGCTAGTTAGCTAAAACCCAAAAAGTCATCTCACAGAATCATGACTCTGTCCAGCCAGTTGGCCAATGGAGACATGCCTCCGTGAGAACACAAACGAAAATTCGTTCTTGACGCCACCTACTATTTCCATAGCAGAAGGCCAGCGGGAAAGATTTCAATTCAGAAAGATTATAAAAAATGCAAAAATTTAAAAACTTCGAAGACTTGAGGCTTGACCAACGTCAAACCTAAAGTTGAACTTTTGGTAATACAAGAATACAACAGCTTTAAACCTTCAAAAACAAAACTTTACTTTAATGACAAAAAATTCAAACTCTAAACTTTCTCAAACTTTAACTTTACTGTACAAAAAACTTTAGATAACGACAACAGTTAGACTCAGATGATCGTATCACTCACAGTCCCAGTCCCCAATAAAATTTAAACTTAGACCACCGAAATCTACCTGAGGTGGCCCCACGTTGGGCGTCATTTTGTTATAGTTGTACATATGTAGAGTGATTGACATCGGACGTGAAGTCCAGACTGCCAGCATGAGTTGACAGATCGCTCGGTGGACAGCGTTGACTGCAAGGCGGCACGCTAGCTCGCCTCGGATATTGGCGGAGAGTGTGGGGAGGTTCCACGAAAACCTGCCGCTGCCACCAGCCATATACAAAAAAAAATCGTGCCTGACAAACCAAAGGCCGTCGCACACATCCAGTCCTGAAGGGACTTTTACACTACTTACCATTAACCATGTAAAGGCGCAGATGTTCTGCCTTCTGCTGCCGGCGCCCCATCCACCCAATCGACACTAAGAGCAGAGTATTTCCAGTATCCCTGTGTTGACCCGAAAAGAGAGTAGTAGCGGACCTAGTCGACCCTCATATTAAGAGGGCTCCGGCAGAGTGAGAGGAGAAAGCAATAGACTCTAACGAGAAAACGAATTCAATAAAGCCTAAATCCTTCCTTCTGCATTCATTTTAATAGTAATATAAGCAACATTCTATACATATATACGTAGTGAGAAAAAAGAATTTCATACAGACTAAATTATTTCACTACGTTCATTCTAATAGTACTATAAGGCAACAGTCTATATATATATATATATGTATATGTAGTGAGAAAAGAATTTCATAAGGACTAACTGAGTGCACTACATTTTTTCTAATAGTACTATAAAGTAACTTTCCATTTATATACATGGAGTGAGAAAAGAATTTCATAAGTTCACTACATTCTTTTTAATAGTAATATTAGCAACACTTTATATACATATATACATGTAGTGAGAAAAGAATTTAATGAAGACTAACTGAGCTCACTACATTCATTCTAATAGTAAGGTAAGCAACATTTTATATACAGGGGGCTGAGAAAGGATATTTCCAAAAGATAATTGCCTACTTTGTGGCACTTATTGAACTTTTTTAGCCATTTTCGCTGGAGATGGTTAAGAAAAAGTGCAAAAAACGCAGAAAGGGTTACATTTTGGTGCACAGTGTGATAAATCATTTTAAAGCTAAGATTTTGGGATTTTCAAATACAATATGAAAAATTGGTAGAAAAAAAACGAGTAAAAATTCCGAAATTTTAACTTTGTTGAGCCATAACTTCAAATCTGAAATGGCGAGGAAAAAAATTATGGACCATTGGAAAGGTCCAACGATTATCTATCTACCAAAGCTTAAATCATCATCATAGGGTTTAACATTCAGAATTTACAGGGTGAATTATAAAAACATATCCAAATAATTTAAAGTCCCGTTATCTGGGAAACCGTTACGATTTCCCCTCCCCCCACCCATACAATTTTTTGTTTGTCTAAGCATAATCTGTCCGTAGCCTTCGGGTGCCAGACCACATACGGGACACCCTGTATATACATATGTGTTGAGAAAAAAATTTAATAAATACTTAATTATTTAGACCCCTCTGGGCGGATTATCAGTTAATATATATATCAAAAATGAATATAAAATAATCAAACAAACATTTGGTAGCAACTGTCGCGAAGAGCGCGCCCATTGTCAGCCCTACCTACAACCATCTTGCAATGAATGCAGATAGCCGCTGCAAAACTCATCTCGGGATTAGTGTGGGTGGCCGCACAGCATATTGCCGCTAGCGGTCAGCCGGCTTGGAGTGGTTCTTGCCACCCACATCCCTAGATGCTTGAAAGCTGTGCGAGAACCAAAAGAAAAGATAATAAAAAGAATACAAGAAATTGAATGAATGAGGCTTGCTCGTCTTGTGGGGACTTCGGACAGACAGACGGACAGAAAAAAAGAAAAGAGTAAATAAACAGGTATATATGTATAACTGCTCGTTCACGTCGTACTGCCGATTCGTCTCCATGGTGCAACCTAAAAAAAAACGCTGAAAGTGATTCTATCTAAATATTACCAGCGATGCGCTGAGCTGTAACAAAACAAAATGTAATAGGATCGCCGTACAAATGTGCAACCACCCGGAGAGTCCAACGCCGAGAGGAAGGGAGAGAGAGACAACGTGGACTCCTGATGTATGCGGAGTCCTGACTGGACTCTGATTGGGCCAATCGCCCCCTTCCACTCTGGCTAAGACGTCGCAGTCAGTGTAGGATTCTTAGCCCCAAGTGTGCGTGTGTGTATTCAGGAGTTTCGCTGCATGACCTCACCAGCAACCATCAGCCCTTCACTCGATCATCTCAACACGTGACTCGAACAAACAATAGCAAATAGTAGCGCGTGAGTACATAGCGCCCCTAGTTGAAAGAAAAGACCATTAATGCGATGGCGTCTTAATTTAATATGAATGCGCCTGGCATCCGCAAGTCACCTCGTTGTTCACACTTAATACCATAAAAAAAGAAAATGAATGTAGGGAGAATTACAAATTTGGAAAACAAAATCTAGGTCTAGCCTGTGCCCTACTAGCTGGCTTACCTTAATTAACTTAATTCAAATGCATGCATAAAACCAATATATGTATTATATATATATATATATATATATATATATATAGAATCTGTCAATATATATACTATTATGTATTTCTAAAAGAACAATAGAGACCACAGAAGGTGGACAACAAACTTAACTAGATATGACACCTGGAGACTACCCGCTGGTAGTGAAGGAATGGATCCCACGCTGAGCCGGAACAATGCTGGAAGGGTGCACCCTTTTCACCTCGTTTTCTTGAATTACTGACACGATTTGAGATGTGGGCACATTGGCCTCTTTTTTTTTATTTCCTTTTCACCACTTTTGGGCCTTACAATTAACACTTTCGCTGCGCAACAGCGCGGGCACAATGAGGTGAGTGGCAGTGTGTTGGCATAATAATCTTTAGAACACTACGACTAAAAAGGTACGTCGACAGATCACAAAAACACCGCTTCGGCGTGATGTTATATGAACCTCCTTTCAGGCACTAAAATTTCTCACGAATTAAATAGCGAGCACCGTTATTAATGTTCCCTTTTCTGTACAGGAAAACTGTTCACCACTCGATATAGAAAATCCAAATTCTTGATCACAAACGAACTAATAAAATTTGTTTTCTTTTTTCAGGAAAATCATCGCACAGTTATATGGAAATTCTCTTCATTTGAAATTTAATAGGTAATATAGAAAATCCAAGCTCTTAATCACAAACGCACTAATAGAATTTCGTTTCCATTTTCAGGGCAATTATCACACAATTATATGGAAATTCTCTTCATTTTAAATCTAATAGGTAATATAGAAAATCTAAGTTATTAATCACAAACGAACTAATAAATTTCTTTTCTTTTCTTCAGGAAAATCATCGCACAGTTATATGGAAATTCTCCTTATTTGAAATTTAATAGGTAATATAGAAAATCCAAATTCTTGATCACAAACGAACTAATAAAATATCTTTTCTTTTTTCAGGAGAATTATTGCAAAGTTATATGGAAATTCTCTTCATTTTAAATCTAATAGGTAATATAGAAAATCTAAGTTATTAATCACAAACGAACTAATAAAATTTCTTTTCTTTTCTTCAGGAAAATCATCGCACAGTTATATGGAAATTCTCCTTATTTGAAATTTAATAGGTAATATAGAAAATCCAAATTCTTGATCACAAACGAACTAATAAAATATCTTTTCTTTTTTCAGGAGAATTATTGCAAAGTTATATGGAAATTCTCTTCATTTGAAATTTAATAGGTAATATAGAAAATCCAAGTTCTTAATCACAAACGCACTAATAGAATTTCGTTTCCTTTTTCAGGGAAATTATCACACAATTATATGGAAATTCTCTTCATTTTAAATCTAATAGCAAATATAGAAAATCCAAGTTCTTAATCACAAACGCACTAATAGAATTTCTTTCCTTTTTCAGGGAAATTATCGCACAACTATATGGAAATTCTCTTCATTTGAAATTTAATAGGTAATATAGAAAATCCAAGTTCTTAATCACAAACGCACTAATAGAATTTCGTTTCCTTTTTCAGGGAAATTATCACACAATTATGTGGAAATTCTCTTCATTTTAAATCTAATAGGTAATATAGAAAATCCAAGTTCTTAATCACAAACGCACTAATAGAATTTCATTTCTTTTTCAGGAAAATTATCGCACAACTATATGGAAATTCTCTTCATTTGAAATTTAATAGGTAATATAGAAAATCCAAGTTCTTAATCACAAACGCACTAATAGAATTTCTTTTCTTTTTTCAGGAAAATTATCGCACAGTTACATGGAACTTCTCCTCATTTGAAATTTAACAGGTGATATAGAAAATTCAAATTCTTGATCACAAACGAACTAATAAAATTTCTTTTCTTTTCTTCAGGAAAATTATCGCACAACTATATATAAATTCTCTTCATTTTAAAATTTAACAGGTAATATAGAAAATCCAAGTTCTTAATCACAAACGAACTAATAAAATTTCTTTTCTTTTTTCAGGAAAATTATCGCACAGTTATATGGAAATTCTCTTCATTTGAAATTTAACAGGTGATATAGAAAATCCAAATTCTTGATCACAAACGAACTAAAAAAATTTCTTTTCTCTTCTTCAGGAAAATCATCGCACAGTAATATGGAAATTCTCTTCATTTGAAATTTAACAGGTAATATAGAAAATCCAAGTTCTTAATCACAAAAGCACTAATAGAATTTCTTTTCTTTTTCAGGAAAATTATCGCACAACTATATGGAAATTCCTCTTCATTTCCGGAAGATTATCACAATCTATGTGAAGTGTTATATAAACCTCTTTACAGGCACTAAGATTTTCACCAATTAAATAACGGGCACCATTTTTAATGTTTCCTTTTCTTTACAGGAAAACTGTTCACCACGCGATCAATCTAAATCAATTCTAAATCGGCGACTGCGTGATGATACGAGAATACACGGGTGTACAGGTATTTGCGATTTCCACACTCGCGCGGCGTAGAACTTAACCCGTGATTCTTCTTTCGCGCTCAACAAAAATAAAAAAAAAACTCAAAGCAGTTAACCTTTATATTGCTTTTCTTCTTCTCCTCTTTCTTTCTTGCGCACTCATCTCTTGACTGTACCCGTTCAGAACTTCGAATCAACTAACTCGGCGCAGTCTGCCTACATCGCCCTGTTCTCTATTCCTCCCGACCGACCGACGAACGTTTTTTCTTTCTACCCGAATTCACGCCACAGCTGGCGCACATTCGAACCGAAATTTTCTAGGAATTTCGCTTTTGTGCACCAACTGCAATACATTGCATGATGGTATCATGCGATGTATTACAGCTAGGCGAGTTACAGTTTTTGACTCTTCGATGTTGGTGACTAGCGGTAAGTTTGATGTGGAAAAATTTTACCTTGTGCGCATTTTGGTACAAATTAGAATGTTTCTATTGAAAAACATTTCCTATTGTTGTTCATTTTCAGGTTTTTTTTTTTTTGTATGTGACTCGGGTTGATGCGCAAAATTTCAATTTGTGCGTGTTCTGCCCACATCGGAATTTTTCGTTGAAGAGTAAATTTTTTTTCCTTTTCTTTTTTGTATTCTGCAGGGTTTCAGGAATTTTATAATGTGGAGAAGTAGCATAGGGCTACTTCTAGGAGATAAAATTTTTTTTTCAGGAATTTGTAATATGGAGAAGTAGCATAGGGCTACTTCTCGAAAGTATGTACCTTTTCACCCCTTTTCAGGTACCCTGGGAGAATGATGGGGGTTTCTCTACAAAAGGTAGAGAAGCCAAAAAAGAAAAAGAACGAAGGGAGGAAGAAAAAGGGTAGCGTAAGGGGAATACGCTACAGCGTGGGGACGACCCACGGAGAAAAGAGTCTAAAGCCGGACCAACCAGAAACCAACATTTTTTTTTGAACGAGCTGGAGGAATAGGTGAAAACATTCGTAGAGCGCCCAACGTGGGGACGACCCCCCAGAGTCTCAAGCCGGGCATACGCCACAAAACTGGTTCTACAACCCGAACTCGCTAGTGCACTGCATCACGCAAAAAAAAACTAGGGGAAAAGGGAGAAGGGATAGGAAGGAGGAAATCCTCGTACCGAGGCTAATCCAGAAGGGATTAGATGTGAAACATCTACTCATTAAAGTTAGAGATGGGTTCTACTAGGATCATTGTCCATTTACACAATTTTCGCTCGACCACCACAGAATTGGAAATCTGAAGAAGAGACAGGAAAGAATAAAATCCTCATATCGAGGCTAATCCAGACGGGATTAGTGGTGAAACATCTACTCATTAAAAGTAGAGATGGGTTCTACTAGGATCATTGTCCATTTACACAATTTTCGCTCGACCACCACAGAATTGGAAATCTGAGGAAGAGACAGGACAGAATAAAATCCTCATATCGAGGCTAATCCAGACGGGATTAGTGGTGAAACATCTACTCATTAAAAGTAGAGATGGGTTCTACTAGGACCATTGTCCATTTACACAATTTTCGCTCGACCACCACAGAATTGGAAATCTGAGGAAGAGACAGGACAGAATAAAATCCTCATATCGAGGCTAATCCAGAAGGGCTATGCAAGCGGAATTCCTACCGTAGTTTCCTACGCGTAGGGTACCGTATGGGTTGAGCTTGAAATATTGTCGGCCATGGGAGGGGATAACTGGTTGAGCTACAAAAGGTATATCACCCACCACTGATGAGGCAGTAAGAGGGTTACGCGATGTACTGCCCGTAGTTAGAACGTACACGCAAATTTGAATTTACTGAAGACTGCAGTGAATGCACTGATAATTACGGATTAAGATCAGTGGTCTATCTTCTTATAACTACAAAAACAATGTCCACTTCTTTTAACGTTCCTTAAACTGACACTTGTTTCTTGGATTTTCTCACTACTTGTATTCAGATCAGATTAAATATAAGGAAATAGGTCAGAGATGCACACACACTAGAAAACACACTTAATAACACAGATTTGTAATGAACGATTTCCAAAAATAGATATGTTGAGACAAAACTCTGTACATAAGTTTGGGTCTGAGATTTTTGTATTACACTAAAACACTTATTAGCACCAAGTTATAATATAAGATCGTCAAAAATGTAATAAAAATATATGTGTAAAATAGATATGCACATGAAATGTATAATATATATATGTGCATATAAGTCAAAATATAATCAAATAGATATATGAATAAGTATTAAAATGTTACAAGTGGCTGGTACTCACCGATCTAAACTTGGTATTTGAGGAGGTTGGCTTTAAGCTAATGTTAAGATCCTTTGTTCTAATATTTTATTAGAACAATTATTTATTCCCGTCTAGACCAGGAATAAAGTGTTAATGTTAGTAATTTTGATCTCAGTCAAGACCCGAGATACAATATGCTTTAAATCAGTCAATACCCGAATTAAAGTCTTATCTTAACTTCAGTCAAGATCCGAAGTAAGATTCTTTATTTCAGTCAAAACCCGAAATAAAGTGTGTGTTAGTATGTGATTATTCCAGTCAATCCCCGAAATAATGCTCTTTAAATCAGTCAATACCCGACATAAAGTGTTATCTTGACTTCAGTCAATACCCGAAGTAAGATTCTTTATTTCAGTCAAAACCCGAAATAAAGTGTTTGTTAGTAAACGATTATTTCAGTCAATCCCCGAAATAATGCTCTTTAAATCAGTCAATACCCGACTTAAAGTGTTATCTTAACTTCAGTCAAGACCCGAAGTAAGATTCTTTATTTCAGTCAAAACCCGAAATAAAGTGTTTGTTAGTAAATGATTATTTCAGTCAATCCCCGAAATAATGCTCTTTAAATCAGTCAATACCCGACTTAAAGTGTTATCTTGACTTCAGTTAAGACCCGAAGTAAGATTCTTTATTTCAGTCAAAACCCGAAATAAAGTGTTTGTTAGTAAATGGTTACTTCGGTCAATGCCCAAAATAAAATGATTTATTAGTAAAAGTTCTATATCAGTCGATACCCGATATAAAATGTTAGTCCCTACCTAGTCAACCTATCCCAAGCGATGCCAAGTGCAAAAAGAGATCGAAATCAGTCAGCTTGTGGTTTTTATATCCCTTGATTGCACACGACACCACTGATGGAGTAGCAGAGGCGCATGATTGCAAGAATTGGCAGTGCAGCTGTGCTCTTACGGGACTAGCGATAAAATTTGCCTAACAACGAACAAAAATGCATAGCAACAAGAAATTTTGAGCTTCACATGCTGCTGTGTTAAATTAATTATATTTGCAAAAAATATTCTCTCTATCACGTTGCGAAGAAATTCCCGTTGGATGGCACTTGTAATGATAATAATGATAGAGTTGTAAATTGATCGGCTTGATCTGATTGTATTTGTGCCATGCATTGTCGGCTACATGACAACACATGTTTTTGTTAGATGTCGTACCCATTTTCAGGAAAATTGTAATTAGTTTGAATTTATTTTTGTTTTTCAGATCTCAATTTTAGCATGATATTTTTTAATATGATCCCTTTTCAGGAATGGTTTTTACCACGGATCTAACTGGTTTAAACAAATGGAAATAATTTTTATTTGATCTGCTCGTTGAGGTTTATTATTTTGTATTGTATTCGTGCAATGTGTTATGTAAAAGACAAATACATAGCTTTGTTGGGTTGTGTACCTGTATTTTTATCAAGAAAGATCAGATTAGAGACAAGTTTACTAAATTTTGTATGCTTTGTTTTCAGCATACTTTCTTTTCAGAAGTTGTCTGTTTATAAAAATATATTCGAAGCATTTTGGTTCGAACATACTGCCCCCCGTTGAAAGGCTAGAAATGTCTTTCAAATAATTAATTTTAAAACTGACCTGTAAAGCAATGAGAGAAAATTGTTGAGCCAAATTATTGAGGGAGAAACTGGTAGCCGTATTACTAAGATTCAAAATTTTAGCTTTCTTGTATCGGTAGGATACATATCTTGGATATTGGCCGTTTTACAAGACCATTTTTCGTTTTTATGCTTACTACACGGATATATTTATCAGCACCTGGATGAACTTCAATTATTCGTCCTAATAACCAACGGCAAGCTACCAAATTCGGTTCTTTGATAATAACTAAATCTCCTACTTTAGGATTTGATATTGGAGTCTGCCATTTGGGTCTATTTTGTAGGGAGTTCAAGTAGTCGCTAGACCATTTGTGCCAGAACTGTTGTTGCAACAGTTGAAGATGTTTCCATCTGTTGAGTGATGAAACCTTATTTTCCAGTACAGGTTCTGGTGGAAGTAGTAAAGAAGTTGCGATTAAAAGATGTCCCGGAGTTGGAACATTGAGATCGTCTAGATATTCTGTAATAGAACATACAGGCCTGGAATTTAGACAGGCTTCAATTTGTGTCAAAACAGTTGCGAATTCTTCAAAGGTCAATGGAGAATTCCCTAAAATTCGCTTTAAATGTAATTTTATTGATTTAACTCCGGCCTTCCGGCCAAGAAATACCGTATTGGGCTACGACTTCTGCCATCTGCTTATTAGTTTGCAATATGGCTGCTTTAAATTCCCTTTGTAGGACTTTATCAGCTCCAACGAAATTACAGCCACAATCTGAAAAGATATCTGTGCTGAGTCCCCTTCGACTGGAGAAACGGCGAAAAGCTGATATAAAGGCTGCTGTGGATAAATCGGACACAGTTTCTATATGAATGACTTTGGTTGCCATGCAAATAAAAATGCATATATACCCTTTATATACCCGATTATTTCGAAATTTAGATACCTTTAGATTGAAAGGGCCAGCAAAATCTAACCCAGTTTGTTGAAAAGGTCTCGTTATGTTGACCCGGGGTGAGGGTAGATTACCCATAAGTTGATTTTTATTGGATGCGGATTGCTTAATACACACGATGCATTTATGTAATACATGTTTAACGATTTTTCGTCCCTGTGGGATCCGAAATTCACTTCGAATGTTGGACAAAACCAATTGTGGGCCACCATGCAAAGTTTAATATGGAAATATTCAATTATCAAGATTGTTAATTTGCTTTCCTTTGGGAGAATAATTGGATGCTTTTGATTATAATGAATATTGGCATTTCTTAGTCGTCCTCCGACATGAATTAACCCGTCCTTATCAAAAAAGGGATTAAGCGATAATATTTTGCTTTTAGTTGGAAGTGCATTCCGTGCTTGTAAATATTGAATCTCAATACTGAAAAAGGCCTTCTGTGCTAATTTAATGAGCCGAATTTTTGCTTGAGACAGTTCTGTAGAACTAAGCATCTTTGGGTCCATTTGTTGTTCTTGAGTTAATTCTATACCTGCGTTCCTGCATTTATAAATGAACCTGATGCAATATGCAACTACGCGTTGTAGTTTGGTAAAACTTGAGAATCTCTCAAACAAATCATTGATGTTTGAATGAGTTGTTGTTAGATGAATTGCTCGTCTTTGTTCATCGTCACTCTGATTAGCTAGAATTGGTTTGCTTTATGCCAAATTTCTTCACTACCTTGCAACCAATGAGGTCCATGCCAGCATAATTGATGGTCAATCAATGTTGAAGACTTAACTCCTCTTGAATTGCAGTCAGCTGGATTGTCAACAGACCTTACATGATGCCATGCTTTAATGTTGATTAGGCCTTGAATTTCCGAAATTCTATTAGCCACCATATGTTTTATACTTGTTTGGGTGGCTACGTATCCAAGCTAATACAATAGAAGAATCTGTCCAAGCAATGTAGGAACTTGTTCAAATTGTAGATCTGCTTTGACTCGATTTATGAGTCGTGCTAAAAATACTGCACCACACAGTACGAGACGTGGAAGCGAAACGGATTTGACGGGTGCTACTTTTGACTTTGCGATATGTAAGTTTACTTGAACTGTTCCTTCTTCATTAACAACTCTAATGTAGACAGCAGCAGAATAGGCTTTGATTAGAGGCATCTGAGAAACCATGTATTTGACAAGTGGATAAGTTACTTGTGGTATGTATCCAACGTGGTATCTTGATACTACATATATGATGTAATTCTATTTTGAATTCCCGCCACTGCTTATCAATGTGTGCCGGTATTGGTTCATCCCATGAACATCCTGCAAGCCATAAGGCTTGCATCAAAATTTTAGCACTAATTACAATTGGAGATATCCAGCCTAGTGGATCGGAAAGCGTTGCGATTCCTGAGAGAACAGAACGCTTTGTAGAGAGGCAATCGAGTCTCTTTCTGTATTGTTGTGTGAAGCAATCAGATCCTGGATACCAATGTATGCCTAAAGTTTTTACAGACTCATCGCTTGCTAGTCGCAAAGGGAGTTGAACTTCTCTATAAAATTCGGGAATCCTTGATAGTAGATCCGAGGAATTGCTGACTCATTTTCTCAAGTTAAACCCTCCTAAAGATAACAGATTGAGTAGTTGATCTTGTATATTGAATGCTTCTTCCATTGTATCTGATCCTGTAAGAAGGTCATTAACATAGAAGTCTCGCAATACTATCCCTGCAGCTTCGGGATATTTGTCGGCTTCATCGAAGGCTAGCTGATTGAGCGTTTTTATTGCGAGATATGGGGCTGGCGTGGTGCCAAAGGTTACGGTGGTTAATTTGTAATCTTGTATAGGCTCGTTGTGATTATTTCTCCAAACTATTCTTTGATAATTTTGATCTGGAGCTTGAACCTTTATCATTCTATACATTTTTTCTATGTCAGCCGACATAGCGAATTTATACTTTCTCCATCTGAGGATGATGGAGAAAAGTTCAGACTGCAGTACTGGACCAGTATGCAGCTGTTCGTTTAGACTTTTTCCATTAGTCGTTTTTGTTGAGGCATCAAAGACGACGCGAACCTTTGTAGTGGTGCTATCTTTGATCACAGCATGATGAGGAAGATAGTAGCTTTGCTCGTTACTTACTATCTTGCTAGCCACTGTCATGTGACCTAATGTCTTGTATTCGTTTATACAAGTTTTGTATTCCTGATGGAGTTCAGGATTTCGTTCTAATTGCCGTTCTAGGCTGTAGAACCTACGTAATGCCATACCACGAGAGTCGCCTAGACTAGGACTTTCTTCGGTGAAAGGCAGACGAACTTCGTAACGGCCGTGTGCGTTACGAACATGAGTTTTTTGATAAAACTCTTCACATTCTTGATCTGCTTTAGACAGCTTTCTTCCTGGATCAACTTCTTCAGTTTTCCAAAACTGACGTAGAAGTTTATCCAGTGAAGTGTCGTCGTCGTAATGAACCTTTGCTATTAACGCAGATGCTGTTAAGAATGTGGATGTATTTTTTAGCTTTCCGAAAAGTATCCATCCGAGGGTACTGTTTTGGGCAGTTGGTGTTCCTGGAGGACCTTTCCGTAAACCACCTTCCAAGAGAACTTCGCTGTACACATCTGCTCCTAAAAGCAGGTCAATTTTTCCTGGTTTAAAGAAAAACGGATCGGCAATTGGTAGCTCATGTATATGACTCCATTCTTTGTTTGGAATGGTTGATGGAGGTAAAATGTCCGTAATTGTATCCACTATAAGGGCTGTAACTGTAGTTGCCTTCCCAGGCCAGTGATTTGAATTTCCACGTTTGTAGCAGATGATTGCAGCTTACGTGCGGCAGCTTGGGTTATAAATGAAACTTGAGAGCCTGAGTCTATCAGTGCCCTTAATACCAACATGTTTCCCTTTTTGGTAGGAACGTTTAACAATGCTGTGGCAAGCAGTGCTTGTTTGGTACGTTGGTTTTTTGCGTAAAGCGTATGGAGATTTTTATTGGATGTGGAAGGTGAATTACAAGGTTGAGCTCCTGATTGCTGCTCCCTTGACTTGAATTGGGTCGAGACCCTTGGAGTGGCATTATTACTGTGAAGTAAAGAATGATGCCTCCTTCCACATCGCTCCCATGAAAACTTACTAGTACACGTTTTCGTGTTGTGGCCCTTTGATAGGCAATTATTACACAATTGATTTGATGTGACAATTTTGAATTTATTGTCTACGTCAAGTTTTAAGAATTTCGGACATTTAAATGATCGGTGCTGCTCTTTGCACAAGGTACATGCTTGGGTAGATGACGTAAAATAGGTTGATGCTCTCGGAACATGAGCATTCTTGGAGGCTAGGGACGGTTTGTTACCGACTATGGCTTCTAAAATTCTAAATCTAGATTGTAAAAATAATTTCAAGGATTCGAAGGTGGGGAGTCCTTCTGCAGTATTTACTTCTTGTTCCCATGAGCGGTGCGTTTCTGCTGGTAAGCATTGTACCAACATGTAGATGTGCATTGCATCCCATTGCTTAGTGGAAACTTGCAATGCCTCGAGTTCAAAGATACATTCGGAAGACTTATCTAGCAAGGTTTTGATAGCCTTGGCTGATTCGTGAGCTGCTTTTGGTAGATTAAAGAGTGCTTTCAATTGGGCATTTACCAAAACTCGTTTATTATCATACCTTTCAAGCAATATCTTCCATGCGCTGTCATAACTCGAGTTGGTCATAGGAAATTGATGCAATAAGTGCTCTGCTTCTCCAGATACACTTGATTTCAAATAATGCAATTTCTGCAGCGGAGATAACGCAGAATTTGAATACACCAGGGAATTGAATAAATCGTGAAAAGGTCTCCAGGAATCATAAGAACCTGAGAATTTTGGGATGGTGATGCTCGGTAGTATCAGAGACGATGAAGTTTCATGTTCTGATTTTGAGCTTGATGCAACCTTTGTTTCGAATGCATCTAATGCATCCCTAAGGATACCTCGAAAGGTAAAATATTGATTTTCCACTTTTGAAAATTGATCATTTGCGAAATAGTCGTACTTTTGAAGTTCACTATCTTCCAAAGCCTGCGTGGCTTGAATAATTGTATAGTGATCTTTCTTGTAATCTGACCAAATTTCACTTAGAGCGGTTAATCGCTCGGAAATAAGACCTTTCGTTCGTTTTTCTACATCAGTTTTGGTGTAGTTATTGAACGATTTTTCAAAGATTATTGCGGAAGTGGCTTGGTTGCCCAAAAGTTTTTGAAGTGTAGACATAATGAAAAGATTGATAAAATAAAACACTTGACCTTAGATCCGGCTCGAAGGACCATAAAATGTACTGCCCGTAGTTTGAACGTACACGCAAATTTGAATTTACTGAAGACTGCAATGAATGCACTGATAATTACGGATTAAGATCAGTGGTCTATCTTCTTATAACTACAAAAACACTGTCAACTTCTTTTAACGTTCCTTAAACTGACACTTGTTTCTTGGATTTTCTCACTACTTGTATTCAGATCAGATTAAATATAAGGAAATAGGTCAGAGATGCACACACACTAGAAAACACGCTTAATATGTTGAGACAAAACTCTGTACATAAGTTTGGGTCTGAGATTTTTGTATTACACTGAAACACTTATTAGCACCAAGTTATAATATAAGATCGTCAAAAATGTAATAAAAATATATGTGTAAAATAGATATGCACATGAAATGTATATATATATATGTGTATATAAGTCAAAATATAATCAAATAGATATATGAATAAGTATTAAAATGTTGCAAGTGGCTGGTACTCACCGATCTAAACTTGGCATTTGAGGAGGTTGGCTTTAAGCTAATGTTAAGATCCTTTGTTCTAATATTTTATTAGAACAATTTTTTATTCCCGTCTAGACCAGGAATAAAGTGTTAATGTTAGTAATTTTGATCTCAGTCAAGACCCGAGATACAATATGCTTTAAATCAGTCAATACCCGAATTAAAGTCTTATCTTAACTTCAGTCAAGACCCGAAGTAAGATTCTTTATTTCAGTCAAAACCCGAAATGAAGTGTATGTTAGTATGTGATTATTCCAGTCAATCCCCGAAATAATGCTCTTTAAATCAGTCAATACCCGACTTAAAGTGTTATCTTGACGTCAGTCAATACCCGAAGTAAGATTCTTTATTTCAGTCAAAACCCGAAATAAAGTGTTTGTTAGTAAACGATTATTTCAGTCAATCCCCGAAATAATGCTCTTTAAATCAGTCAATACCCGACTTAAAGTGTTATCTTAACTTCAGTCAAGACCCGAAGTAAGATTCTTTATTTCAGTCAAAACCCGAAATAAAGTGTATGTTAGTAAATGATTATTTCAGTCAATCCCCGAAATAATGCTCATTAAATCAGTCAATTCCCGACTTAAAGTGTTATCTTGACTTCAGTCAAGACCCGAAGTAAGATTCTTTATTTCAGTCAAAACCCGAAATAAAGTGTTTGTTAGTATATGATTACTTCGGTCAATGCCCAAAATAAAATGATTTATTAGTAAAAGTTCTATATCAGTCGATACCCGATATAAAATGTTAGTCCCTACCTAGTCAACCTATCCCAAGCGATGCCAAGTGCAAAAAGAGATCGAAATCAGTCAGATTGTGGTTTTCATAGCCCTTGCTTGCACACGACACCACTGATGGAGTAGCAGAGGCGCATGATTGCAAGAATTGGCAGTGCAGCTGTGCTCTTACGGGACTAGCGACAAAATTTGCCTAGCAACGAACAAAAATGCATAGCAACAAGAAATTTTGAGCTTCACATGCTGCTATGTTAAATTAATTATATTTGCAAAAAATATTCTCTCTATCACGTTGCGAAGAAATTCCCGTTGGATGGCACTTGTAATGATGATAATGATATAGTTGTAAATTGATCGGCTTGATCTGATTGTATTTGTGCCATGCATTGTAGGCTACATGACAACACATGTTTTTGTTAGATGTCGTACCCATTTTCAGGAAAATTGTAATTAGTTTGAATTTATTTTTGTTTTTCAGATCTCAATTTTAGCATGATATTTTTTAATATGATCTCTTTTCAGGAATGGTTTTTACCACGGATCTAACTGGTTTAAACAAATGGAAATAATTTTTATTTGATCTGCTCGTTGAGATTTATTATTTTGTATTGTATTCGTGCAATGTGTTATGTAAAAGACAAATACATAGCTTTTTTGGTTTGTGTACCTGTATTTTTATCAAGAAAAATCAGATGAGAGACAAGTTTACTAAATTTTGTATGCTTTGTTTTCAGCACACTTTCTTTTCAGAAGTTGTCTGTTTATAAAAATATATTCGAAGCAATTTGGTTCGAACACGCGATAACCTGTAGTTTGCAAGTGAAGCTTGCCGGATGCCTTTTTAGGGCTACCGAGGCTGACCCAGCTCGGGTCAAGACTTGATATCCTGAGCATGATAGACTCCGATGGGGAGACCCCTCTCAATCCTTAGACGATACGCAACGCGGCTTATGCGCTCTACAACAATCGCTTTGATGAATGTTGGAGCCAGCTTCGCAGCGAACCGATCTACCGCGCTACTCTGCACGTGATTTCGTACAAAAACGATCTGCCCTGGTTGAAAGTTCTCGCGCGGGTTCGGAGATTGTAACCTGCGGAGTATCTTTTGTACGCCTCCGCCAGATGTGCTTTGATCTGGTCCCGCACTGAATGCATTCTTTGATTTACTGGGATTATTTCAGGTGCACCATCTGTGTCCGGGGTCAGATCTCTCAGTAATTTGTAGGAGTTCCCATGTTATACGGGGAGTCTTCCAAACATCGCGAAGTACGGGGAGCACTTGGTGGAATCGTGCGCTACATTTCGGAGAGCGAACGCTGTCTCCCTCAGGTGTTCATCCCAGTTCCGGTGATCGTTTCCAATATACGCGCGGATCGTTGCGAGTACTGATTGGTTGACTCGCTCGGACGCGTTCGACTGAGGTGAATAGGATGTGGAGAGACAGTGCTCGACCGCATACTTCTGTAACGATTGGACGAATAGTTTGGAGATGAACTGACTCCCGTTATCGGAATGGAGGAATTCTGGGACCCCGAACACGTGGTATACTTCTTGTTCTAAGTAGCTTACGACCCTCGCGGAGGTGGCTTCTGGCATTGCTTTCAGCAGCACAAATTTAGTTAGGTGGTCAAGGATGATGAAGATGTATTTGTTCCCCCTTTTTGCTTCGTGGGTAAAGACCTAGGAAGTCACAAAACACGCGTTGCCACGGAAGTTCTGTGAGACGCCTCTCTCCTAAAGGAGGTATAAGAGAGGAGTTGCAAGGCTTCACGCTTTTACAGATCTCGCACTGGTTGATAAATCTTTGTACGTCGGGCCCCATCGCCGGCCAATAGTAGTGACGGCGCAGCTTTTCGAGGGTCCATGAGCCATTTAAGACTTGCGTGATCGGTGATAATCATAAACTCCAGGCCCTCAACATATGGCCGGAAGCGTTTGACACTTAGTACTGCCGCCAAGCACTCTAGCTCGGTGATGCTGCAATTCTTTTGTGCCGCGTTCAACTTTTGCGACATAAACGCGATAGGGCGTTCAGCTCCGTCAGCAGATCGCTGGAATAACACGCTGCCCACTCCCGTCGTGCTTGCATCACATTGTATGAAAAACGGCCGCGTGAAATCTGGGATAGCAAGTACCGGCGCAGTAGTAAGACATCCCTTCAGCTGTGTGAACGCTTGTTCTGCCTGTTCATTCCACAGGAACCTAATATTTTTTTCAGCAGGTTTTTGAGAGGGAGTAGCTATCGTAGCAAACTGCGGAATGAAGCGCCAGTACCAGCCACAGACCTCCCAGAAACTTCGGACTTTCTTTACGGTGTTTGGTCTTAGAAAGTTCTGAATGGCAGTTACTTTCTCTGGGTCTGCCCTCATGCAGCCATTTCCAACTACAAAACCAAGGTAAATGACTTCTCGCATGCAGAACTTACTCTTTTCCACGTTAGTGGTCAAGCCGGCCTTACGCAACAGTTTGGTGACTGTACTGAGCAGCTTGAGGTGTTCATCAAACGTGGAGGAGGTAATCAGAAAGTTGTCTAAGTAGACAGATACCTGGTCGTGCAATTGGTGTGGTAAATGACTTCTCGCATGCAGAACTTACTCTTTTCCACGTTAGTGGTCAAGCCGGCCTTACGCAACAGTTTGGTGACTGTACTGAGCAGCTTGAGGTGTTCATCAAACGTGGAGGAGGTAATCAGAAAGTTGTCTAAGTAGACAGATACCTGGTCGTGCAATTGGTGTGTACACATTGGTGTGTACACATTAACTTACACATCGTCTGAGGAGCGTTACATAGTCCGAAAGGGAGGACTGTGAACTGGTACAGCAGCCGCCCCTGGAACGGCGAACGCTGTCTTGTCACGGAAGCTCTTGCCAGTGGAATTTGCCAGAAAGCGTCTTTCAGATCGATGGCTGAAATGAACTGAGTCTCTTGCAATCGACTCAAAAGCCCGTCGATGAGAGGTAGAGGAAATGCGTCCGGTACAGTCACAGAGTTTACCTCGCGGGCGTCCAAACATAATCGAAACTTTCCATTTGGTTTTCTCACTAAGGTGACGGGGGAAGAAGATGCACTCTGACTCTCTTCGATAACTCCGAGTGCTATCATACGGTCGAGCTCGTCGTACATTGCTTTCTGTATCACTGGGGGTACGGAGTAATAGCGTTGTTTGATGGGCTTTGCAGCACCGACATCTATCTCGTGCTCAACGTAAGGCGTGCGACCGGGGCCGTGTTTGCTGAAAAATGGAAAGGTTTCAACCACTGTCTGCAAGCTCTGGTTCTCTTCATCGGAGAGGTAATGCTGCTGGGAGCACCTGGGAGCAGGCTTGGGTAGAGAATATAGCTCGCTAACCATGACTGGAGCTAGGCCGAAAGCTCTCCAGAAATCAATCCCCAGGTATAACGACTGTTGTAGAGTGGGAACGATGTGGAGCCGCATCATGCGTGTCTTTTCGCGGTATTTCACCAGTACGCGGATATGGCCCAACACTTGTTGTTGTTGACCGTCTGCAGTTGAGATCGAGCACGGCATGGAATGAAAACGTATCCCTGCCCTTCCAAAAATTTTTCGCCCCGAAGCCTAGCACGCTCACGCTGGCACCACCTTCTAGTAGCACCCTTATTCGCTGGCCTTGGATGAGGACATCAGCGTAAGGCCGGAGGTCTGTAGTACCTGGCAGCGTTGTTTCAGCGACGGCAGCCTTTATTTTCTGCGCAGGCTGTGGTAGCGACGGGTGCGTGATACGGTCCTGGGCGGATACACATTTGTGCTGATGAGGGAAAACGGTTCTTCGCTGGAAACGCTGTCTGAATCGGTGATGAAATCTGATGGTGTATTTTCGGAGGATGTGCAACTGCGGGACTC